>CM076735.1:8956824-9299324 GCA_038501795.1 Pseudopleuronectes americanus
GTGTTGTTTTTTTGTTTTTCAATTGGTGTAACCTGTGAAACTTCAGGATTCCACTCTGGTTGTCTGGAGTTTTGACTCCAGTTGCTCCACGGCTTTCAAGCCAGGGCAGCGGAGGCCGTTCAAAGATGCGTTCTCGCTCTTCTCCGGCCATTTGTGTGGGAGACCTCAACATGGGGCCAAGTTGTAAGAGCCAGGGTAAAGGGTAAGTGGCTTCAAAACATGGCTTCAACCAGTTCACGCTAATATTTGTTCAGGGCATGACTGCAGCTGAAACTGCAATGTTGTTTAGGAAAGATTTGAGTCTACTTATTTTTGTGTAACGGTTTGGGATATTGTGTTTTCACAGTGTAAATTAAAGCAATGGTTTAGCTTCAGACAGATGGATGGTGTTCTTTCTTGTAAACAAACACGGGGTTCATCATGGTGTGCTGAGAAAGCAAAAACTTTTCTGCTGATTTGAACATCCTCATCCTGTGTGTGCTGAAGTCATCTAGTATTTCCTGTTGGCCGGCAGGAAAGTGTAGTTTTCCTGTTAAATGAAGATCAAGGCGTTGAAGCTTTTGTTGCTCTATCAATTTCCCACCAAAGACTTCCACATTCACCCGACAGCTTTCTGTTCAGTTGTGTACGATAACCAGCCAGTTATGCAAGCTGAAGTCATGGCCCTATCTCCCAGCACCGTCAGTAGTGGTTTTGCCTTACCAGCGGGCCACAGGCCATTTTGTTTCCCAAAGCAGCCTTTGGGATTAATGTGAATTAACAGATTACCTCTGAAGACAAGTGATCATTGAACTTGTCCAGATAGTAGATCTTCCTGGGGGGAGGATTAATTATAGTTGTGGGATTTACAGTTGGCTCCAGTCATTTCCTGGATTCTTGTTCAAACACCCCAACCATCAACCAGCCTTTTTACAGCTTGTTACAATCGTTGCTTCTAAAGCTCGAAAAGTACATGTGCATATTTTTTGAAATGGAGTCAGAAGATGAGACTTGTTTGGTTTGGGGTCACGTTGTGGGTTTTTTAAATGGATGGTTCTGTGTCTGTTTATACCCAGTTGGTCGTCCATTTTTATCTCTTCTAAACCTTTTATTTTAGCTCGGACCTAAAGTTAAATACGCTGTTGTTGTATACAAAAGAGAACACAAGCACACACTAACACAGTAATCCATTCTTTGTCCCTCAGGTTTTCCCTTAACTCTGAGCATCATAACCACTCCGTAGTGACGGTCATCAGTGGAGAGGAGGAGCACTTTGAGGACTTCGGTGAAAGCAATACCTCAGAGCTTCTACTGGAGAGCAGCGTGGAGGGGACCGAGGGGGAATGTGACTCGCCTCACGCGCAGCCCCTGGAGCAGGTCAATGGCTCCTCACTTCTGTCTCCCAGGTACGAGCCCGACTTCCCTACACCGGGTCAAGATGTGATGAATAATGACATTTCTACTCTGATTGCTTTGTCCTTCAATACTAGTCAGCCCAAAGGTCATTTATCTGACGTGAACATTAATGAAATGTACACCACACTGTGAAATCACAACCTCACAACCCCTTCCTGATAAGAGACTTGACACAGACACATTAGCAGCTGCATTGTCTAGGCCCCAAATGCCTCCTAGTACATTCTAAAGAGAAAATGTTCCTCTTTGAACAAATACAATGTCACATTTTGAAAGAGCTATCTGGAGACGGCCTTCCCACCCTTATCTGCCTCTCTTTCTTGGTGAAGGGTGAGATACAATCTTCATTTTTGCAGGCTTACTCTCACTGTGTAAGAGTAAATGTTTGAAGGGTGGAATCTGTTACCAAAGAGTTCTGAGACAAGAAGTAGATGTTTTGTTGCATTGAGTTCAAACTCCAGGGTAATTTTAACTCAGCCTTTGAGCTGCGGCAGTACAGATACGGGTTGTCTGTCAAACACCAAAATACAGCGAACACACTCCTCTTTATAGCACAGTTCATTTGTGGTGAAGCCCTTTTTCCCAGTCACCTTTTTCCTCCCTCCTCCTCCTCCTCTGTTTTCTTCTAAGACTCTAAGCCGGATAATTAATAATTCCCACTTGGGTGATATTTCTGTGATTCTCTTGCCAGGAAGTACTTTAAAGCCAAGTACTTTTTTTTAGCCCATTGACAATATGGAAATAAACTGATCATTGAAGTACATCCTTAAGTTTATACCTACTGTTTTGTAGGAGTCACTATTAAAATGACAGGAAGACTAACATAGCAAAAACGACTTGATTGTATGTTATATGATGTTTGGATATTAACCTCAATGATCCTCATATGTAAGTTTTTGTTGTGTTACAAATTATTAAAAGGATACCTTAGCTTTCTAAGAATATAGGCAGAGGTACAAATCCTTAAATTATGATGTCATTTGATGGGTTAGGATTATAAAAAATTGAAGCTGGATTACATCTCACAAAGTTGAGCAGGAATCTTTTCACTTGTTAAATTGAAAAAACAACATACAAAAAAACTTGCCTCCCACGAGCGTCACCCACTCGGTGTGAATGCGTCACGGTTTCAAGTTGCTGTTGGCTCATGTAGCAGCGCTGCCTACACACACCCGCTCATTTACCCATCTACATATAACGGCGTGACCGCACACACATGAAGGCTGCCTCTCTTCTGCACAGACACACATCGCTGCAGCCTTTCTTTAACAGTCATTCCCCAGGCTGTCGGTATAAAATGGCTCCGTACAACAGTGCGTATGACCATCGAGTGACACTCGCTCAATGTCTGCCATGTAACGCATTGTTTCTGCTGACTCAGACAAAACACGGTGCCAGTTTGTTGCATAATTCAGACCTGACCCTCTTCCTGAATGAGCAAGCAGCTGGTAGAGGTGGTGTGAGGAGATGGTACAAACCCAACAATGACATAAGCATTTTTGTTTTATATTAGTTATTTTGATACATATATATATTTATTAAATGAAATAGTGAGCATTCTGTTGGTCATCTGAGTTCTCGCCAAGGTTAAATAGACGAGACTGTTTGGCAGCAGGGGAAAAACATCTTATCAGCTTAGACGAGATCAACACATTCCTTCTAGGATGTTTTGTTTCCTGACACTGTCCTGAAATCACATCACAACCACACTGCACAGTCTGTTTCACGTCTCCCTCCCAGCGAAGCCTTCACACTTTACTCTTTTTTACTCTTCTGTGGATTTCACTAACACTCCCCACACCTTCAGGCTCTGGTTTTAACAACGGTCTCAGGTGTTCCGATCATCAGTGGACAGCTCGAAAATACAGATGTGAACGCACTGAGGATGCATTTGAGTTCCCATCACTCAGAAGTGGTGTTTGACGCATTTCGCTGTGGGCAACTGCATCCTGAGCCCAGAAGAAGAAGCACCCACTCATCTGACATCCTCCAACTCACTACAGTTTCATAATGAACCAGAAGTAGTTTTACACCTCTCAGCTTTTCACATAAACTGATTTATTTGTGGCTACTGCACAGTATCAACACTCATAATTTGAATTATCCATTCATCCTTATCCCAGGGCCAAGGGAAATGCAGTGTTGAATTTGGAGCAATTTGGACACACGATACACTCAATACTAATAAACTTAGAATAAACAGCGCTCTGTAGCAGCGGATACTGGGACCCATCAATATACCGTAAGTGACGTTGTTGCAATGACAGCTTGTTCACGATAACTGCATCGACGACTGACTCTCCTGTTCTGGGTTCTACATACTCAGTCGAGCTTCACTGAACTTTGAATAAACGGGTCAGCAGCTCTTTGTGCAGCAGCTGTGGCTCAGCTTCAGGGTTCTGTGGACTGAGTCACGTAGCCGGTTCTGCTCAATTACAGAACGTCGATTTTAAAGTTTCAGAAAAAAGCTACAGCTAGAATTAACACAGGCCAAGCAAACCACACATTTCAAACAGAGGGATACAGTGAACACTGCCCTAGTTTATTTACAAAAGAGTAAAATCTCATTTTATTGTAAAAGCTGTGCCGAGTGCATTGACTCACTCAGCCCCTCCTGGCTCTGCTCTCTCTCCCTCTCACACTCACACACATTGACAATGGATCTATCTGAATAGTCAGACTGGCTAAAAATATCATTTGTTAGTTTGAATGACGTACGTGTTTAATTGCACATCGTGCGTTGAAGTGAGACTAAACTGAAACTTGGAGCTGCCCACTTCTCATCGAATCACCTAAGAGTGATGTTAAAACCAGGTGTGACCAGGACCTCAGAGGTGTCCTTTCCCACCTCAGCGCACCCCCCCACACCTCTCTCACCTTCTTGTCCGCCACTCACCACTTCCTCCTCCTCTTCCTCCTTGTTTCCTCTTTCCAGCGCACCTGCTCCTCTCCCTGACTGCTTTCAGAGCTTCCTCAGGGAGGAAGCGCTGGACTTTTTCTGTAGCCAGTGTCACAAACAAATAAGTCGTCTCGAGGACCTCTCCACCCGCCTCAATTTCCTAGAGATGACTAGGTAACAAATCATTCACAACCCGCAACCATTCCAACCTGTGTGAATGTGTTTGCAGTGCTCAATAGACGTGTTCTCATAATGCGTGCATGTTGAAGTAGCAACAACATGGTGTGTGTTTTGTTATGGACTGGACATTCTCACGCAATCACATTGTGGTGTATTTTGTGGGTTGTTTTAGGCCTTTCATACATCACACTGTTCGCAATCTGTTTATCATCTGCACCCTGTTTTTGCAGTGTTAGCATTTATTGATGGAAAAATTCACCTAAAGAATTTCATTGGCTACTTTGCACCTTTCACATGGTGGATGCTGGTTCATTCCCATTGTTTCCATCTTTATAAATTAAGATTTGTCACTCATACATAATTAAGATGAATAGATTATTTATACCTGTTAGTTAGTTTAAGTGACGTTTTAGAAATAATAAATTATGGGTATCTCATATCCCAGGTGAGTAATGTAGGTATTTTTGGTTTTCTACTTCATTACCTTCATACTTTATCTACGTTGCCAGCTTGTAGTGGAGTAAAGCTTTAAAAATAAAAAAAACTTGCTGATCCAGGATTATTGACCATTAGCTGTATTACTGAATGTTATTAACTGTGAAATCCGATTTCATCTGTTTACCACCTTTTGTAAATCTGAGCGAGGGAATAGGTCACATCAGAACTTTAAAATATGAGATAACTAACATTAACAAATATGGAAATCCATCAAACACCAAATTGAGATATAGTTTTCGAAGTTTCTATGATTCAATCTGTCACAGGTCAAACTAATCCTAGATCAGCCGTTGTGTGTGTTGGATTGCTGTGATGTGAACATTTTGTAGCGGATGTTTTGTCATAAATCTAGTACCCAGCACCAGAGAGGGGCTGGGGTTGGATAAGAGGACCATGAGGAGATGGTATCTCTTTCCTCTATCCGTTTTCTCTTCCTGACCATCTTTCCTGTTGTTCTATTTCCCCCCATCCAGTGCTGGTAAGAGGCTGTCCAGCAAGAAAGTAGCAAGGTAAAATAAACAATTGCTCTGATTCCAGTCATACTCATGATATGAATACTTAGAATAAAATGTGAATGGAATGAGAAAACCACAGTTTATGAAATGTGAACTGGCTCCAGGGTTGTTAAGTGTCTTTTTCTATCTCCACTTACAGAAATCTCCTCCAGAACAGCTCCATGACTCTGGACACCATGAGCGACTTAACGCGGGACATCCTGGAGCTCGCTGACAATGACATCACAGACAAGGTGACAGAGTGAACCTGCCTCTGAATCTCACTGGTGACATACATTCATCCATCACAGTTTTCACCTGTTAAATTCAGGAGGATAATTTCACATTCGCTGCAACACATCGTAGTTGAGAACCTTAACAACATCTTTTCATGTGTCTTTCGCTAACCATGAAATGTTTACCTTTCCCAGGTGCTCCTCCTCGAGCGTCGAGTGGCCGAGCTGGAGAAGGAGTCGGAGGCCTCGGGGGAGCAGCACACGCGGCTGCGCCAGGAGAACCTTCATCTCGTGCACCGGGCCAACGCCCTGGAGGAGCAACTGAAGGAGCAGGAGGTCCATGCGGACGAGCAGCTACAGCAAGAGACCCGTCGCCACAAGGAGGCGCTGAGCAAGCTGGAGAGGGATGTAGGGCTGGAGCAGGAAAACCTGCAGGCCAGGTGGGCACTTGAGAGACGATCTGAATGTTTGCACAATATCTTTACAGGCAAAGTGAAAAACATAAATGTATTTATTGTAATATTATCCATTAATATTCTTTGCCTGTGCCACCTGGTTTATTAAATACAATTCTGTCCCTTTTGTTAAATACCATAAAAAACAATCCTGTCATTATCAGCCATTTTGACATTTTTAAAACGTTGTATTTTTTCCCTAGAAATGTGTTTAGGTTTTGCTTGTTCATGTGTTGCCTTGAAAACCCATTTGTTGATTGTGATGCCAGAGCTCGACTCAGTGGTTGTTGGAGGAGTAAGGCCTCCACACTGCCACCCTCTGGCAATTACCTGCCACTGATCCTAAGCTGTTTTTTTTGAGGAATATTGTCAACCTTTAACAAACGGATTCAGATATCTCAGTAGTTGCACTGTAGCTAAGATTTTAGTTTCTGTATTTTAGGCTGCAACAGCTGGATGAGGAGAACAGTGAGCTTCGGTCCTGTGTTCCTTGTCTACGAGCAAACATTGAGAGACTAGAGGAGGTAAGTGCAGTAATATCTCATCTCAATGTTTGTCTTTATTTTCGGCTTCTACTAAAGTTGTTCTCAAGGGTTGCATTGATGGCTCCTCCTCATCCTCACCTTCTTTGTTTTTCCAGGAGAAAAGGAAGCTACAGGATGAGACGGAAGCCATGTCGGACAGACTGCAAGATGAGACAGAGACCCGCAGAAAGATGGGTGACAAGCTGAGCCACGAGCGCCACCAGAGCCACAAGGAGAAGGAGTGCACGCAAGAGGTTGAGCTGGTTCCTGTATTTGCAAAATAAACAATGTGCTGGAAAAAATATTCAAATATAGTCTAGTTACTGAGTGACTGTGCTTTTGCCCTTTACCCCTCACTGTATGATTCCTAATGACTCAACCCACTGACGTCTCTTTGTGTGTCTCTGCCACAGCTTATTGAAGACCTACGTAAACAGCTCGAGCACCTACAGCTGTACAAGTTGGAGGCTGAAGCGAAGAGAGGACGCACACCTGGTGCAGGGCTGCAGGAGTACCAGAGCCGCACCCGCGAGGCCGAACTGGAGCAAGAGATCAGACGACTCAAACAGGTAATATCCCAAGAGTAGAATGGAAAGCCTTCATTGTCATTTAATTGTACAAAACACAATGACACAATGAGTGCTACTTCGGTTGGTGCTTAAAGTTAAAAAGAACATATTCTATACAATATATGAAGCAGTTAAAACAATCTAATAGAGAGAAAAGAAACAAGTGTAAAGTTCCATCGTCCCATGCCTCTTTACACGTGTTATGTTGTCTCATTCTATCACTGTTCTGTTTTGACATGGAGGAATGATGTAGCATCTGGCCTTCATTGTTTTGTGACGCGTTCCATTTGCCTCCACCTCTCCAGGACAACCGCAGCCTGAAGGATCAGAACGACGAGTTAAACGGCCAGATCATCAACCTGAGCATCCAGGGAGCCAAGAACCTGATGTCGGCCTCCTTCTCCGACTCCCTGGCAGCTGAGATCAACTCTGTGTCTCGCTCAGAGGTAGGTTATTAGAAAACAAACAAGATGAACACATCCATGACCGCTTGACCTTTTATTTGAATAATCAACACTGATTTCCTTCTCCCTGTTTTCTAGCTGATGGATGCTATCCACAAACAGGAGGAGATCAACTACAGACTCCAGGACTACATCGACAAAATCATTGTGGCCATCATGGAGTGCAACCCCTTTATCCTGGAGGTCAAATAGACTCCACACAGCCTGAGGGCCACTCGGAGTGAGGTCACAGGCTGATTAAAACAAACTGGAAACTTTGCTGAAGGAGAACTACCCCGGAGAGGATGTAAAAACATTCGGACGTCGTTTTGGTAGAAATAAAACAACAACGCACTCAATTCATCCAACACCCCCGCCTAAAAAATTAAGAATTGATCAAGTCCATGGCTGTCTGTGGAAAAATAAGCTATTTTAAGTTAAACATCCCTTGAGTCTGTTCTTATTTGTGAGTAAATGAGTTTGCCCTCCTGAAAACACTTGGGTTCTGGTGACCTCCATGTATTTGGCTAGAGGGACCTGAGTCCCCCCCCCCAAATTGAGCGAATGAATGTGTGAAAGGTCAGTGATTGAGAGAAGAAATCTACCCCACCCCCTTCCCCTCCAAAACAGTGTCAATGTTTGATTGAGCTCTAAAACAAACAGACAAACAGGACAATTATACCTAAAGGCCTTAAATGAAAGGTGATACATGAATTAAACGCACCATTCTCGCCTCAGTTCAGTCAGTGGGCTGAGGTCTCCTGATCCAGGCTGAGTCGTGTTTTCATCACAAAGAGAGGAAGCCGTATGAAGCTCTGATCAGGAGACGAGCAGGTTTGGTCGTTAAAACGTTAAAAGCTTGCTGTGCTGCCTAATTGTCCCTATAACACTGTGTTCTGTCCAACCAAGCTCTTTCCAGTGAACCCAAGCGAGGGAAGTTTGTAGGGGTTGAGGTAGAGAAATCCCTGGAGGGTATTGTGTGTGTGTGTGTGTGTGTGCGTGTTTGTTTGAGGTGTTCTGTGTTACTTTAAGATTTTGAAAAAGCTCGGTGACACGAGAAAGCATAACGAGAATGGCCCAGTCGTTCCTGAAACTCTCCCAAATGAAGGAACGCGGTGGTTTGATAATGTGCTTCATCGTCTCATTAATTCTTTTACAATGAAACAGGGTCCCAGAGCTCAGGTGGGCTGTGAGCTTCATGTGGAATATTGACTACGTCTCCACGTCACTCCCTGGCACAAAAACCTATGTCACTAAATCTATACCGACTGTAACTGACAAAATCTTACCACCTCATCACTTTATAAAACTCTGCAAACACTTGAATTTAGCATGAAGGGAAGCTGCTGAGTGACTCTGGGAGTCGTAGTTCAAGTTTTCTCAGCCCACCTGATCCCAGTGTTCTCTTGTTGAGTGAAAGTGACGGAGAGCATTCAGGTTACCAATGTTTTGTTTTTGTCTTTTCGGTCTTTGCTGCACAAGCGATTCATTGTCAGTAAAAATGTAACGCGTGACTGAAAACTGCTGACATCCTGGAGGTTGTACTTTGCACTAAGTTTTGTTTTTGATTTCTTTATTGTTGATAAAAAAAAATGTTTTATTATGAAGGGATCAAATGTCAAATTGAATATATTTTGCATTTGGCTGCGTTGAAATGATAGAATGGTGGACTTGTTGCTACAGATACCCCAGAGAAAGTAAGGGACTGGTGGTGTGTGCTGCAGGAGAAAAAGAAAACCCATCACACTATTCATAATGCCATGATGGAAATATTAGAGAAGACTACAGAAGTCAGTTTTCACTCCAAACCTAATGTTTCGGTCTTCATATGAGCTTTTTCCCTGACTATCGGCCAGTTTTGTTGTTTTTCAGACCTGATCTGCTTAGTATTGAAAAGACAGGTGGACTTTGGGAGCAATAATCCTTGAGGAGAACGTGGACATTAATGCAAAACAGGTCAAACAAACCTGCTTCTTTATTTCCTCCTCTGTTCAAACTTGACAAAAAATGTTGATTGATCCACCAGATATCTGGACAGAGTCATCGTCTCGTGGTTTTTGTCCAACAGCATGGCGTTCAGCACCAGTATGCTAAAAAAGGAATTCTACTTTTCACCTTCGGAATCGTCTCTCACTTCTCCTCTTCACCTGCCACTCCCTGGAGAAAAAATGGCCTTGGATGTAAATGACTTGTACATGTAAAGTTTTTCTACACTCACTCTAGATTCTAGGTATTTTTATAGCCAGAAGAGGAAAGAACATTTCTTTTTCTTGTCTAATGCTGAGAGACAGCTGCCTGTATTCTTCTCTAGCATGTAGCGTGTACAGTATCTGTTTATTTTTCTCTCTCCTTTTAAAACCACCCGCAGATATTTATTCATCATTTGACACAAACACAACTCACGACTCTGATCTGTTCCACCGAGAATATATTTGTACATTTTTTTGAATTTCACAAGGGGAGATCACTAACTCATGGTGAACTATTCTGTGGGAGAATTTATTGAATTAAGAGACACGTTTTGAAGTGTTATCGTCTCCATCGTATGAAAAGGCTTGAACGTGACCTGCACTTCAAAGGTCGTTTGTCGAGGTCGTCACACTCTTCCGTTACGCTGATGCAGCTTTGACCTCATCAGGTATTTTTTTGGGACAAATGGCATGCAGTTTCTACTGTTGTCTTCCCAGACGGAGTCAGGCACTGCATGGAAATCGATTTTTATTGTACTTATCTGATTCTGTTGTTTGATCTATGTTTTGACTGACAAATCATATGCTATAATATCCCTTCAGTGGAGTCGTCGGTTGTGAGACCTTGTGATATCTGCACATGACACTGAAAAACCTCATATCCAGGCTCGCTGATTTCAGCTTCCTGCCTTGTAGTGCACTCTGAGGTTCACGTTTAACGCTTCATTTCGTTACAGTAATGAATCTTGTGCTTCTCGAGGAGGAAACACATTGACACCTGAACACAGCAGACTATATCGCAGTTAATTCTCTCCCTGCTTCATATTTTATTGTCAGCTTACGACAGATAGTTTGAGGACAACTGGCAGCAGACTAACTTGACATCAGAGGAGAGCACAGAAAACCATTCCCTTTGAGCAGAGCTGAAGGGGACTGCACTTTAACCAGATCCAGTTTCTCTCTATCGCTTTCAAAAATGACCAAAGACGAGATGTTTGAGCTTAAACTGATCATTTAATCTATCAGGGTCCATGATCACACTTTCGGTAACACTTGTTCTAATCAATCACAAATTGACAGACACTCAGCTTGCTCTAAAAAAGAAACTTGCCTGCTAGTCCAAACACTGTGCCTCTGTGTCTCAAACTTTGCCTCTAAACTAACCTGATGATGAGCCCTGGGAAAAGCACTGACCACACGACTGTCAGTTCGTTAAATTATAACAGTGAAAAGCTAAACTGTAAATATGAATTGTCATTTTTCTTTTTTTTGTGGACTTTTCTTTTCTCTATCTCTCTCTTACAGTCACTTCCAGTGTCCAAAGAAAGTTTGCTCAAGGCACAAACAACACTACTACAGTAGTGCATGGCTTGGGAAGATAAAGAGAATAATTGTAGAAAAGAGAAATTATCAAAGTTAAATTTATTCCTATTTTCGAAAAATAAATGTATAAATTATAACGGTATTGGTTACAGCTGTATATTATTTTTGAAGATTCCCGATGATCTAATCCTAATTGTTACTGGGGAAATAGAATTTCAGTCATTGTAAAAAGAAAATTTAAAAGGTTAACAGTGAAAGTAAGATTAGAAAAATAAATGGAATAAAAGCACTCCGTTTGTTGTGTCGTTTTTTACAAGTCAAGTTTACATACACCATTTGTTTATCTGCTGTGTGCATGGACTGTGTAGATCCTGGAGCTTTTCACATTAAACAAATACATTTAATTTGACAGAAGACAACTTCAAATGTACAAGGCAAGATCTCAGTCATTTCCAGTGATGTTACTATTTCTGATTCATGTGTAAGCAAGCTGACCACCAATCTGATCACAGAACTGTTTGAACTTCAGTCAGAGTCCGGAGGTGTTCAGCCTCCCTCAGCAGGTTTGTTACCTTATCCCTACCTTAACAGATATCTTCCTCCTACCTTTCAGCTCCACCTGCATGAGTACTCAACCACTCCTTGTTCTTTCTATACATTATTATCAACATTATATTATGTAACCTTCTGCAACAGCTAGATTGAAGGACTGAAGCCTACGTGGGGACATTTTGTATGACCTCATGTCACCTTCACAAAAATAGAGGTAGCTGATTATGATAAGCAGTAGGCCTATATAGACCAGTAAGATATACTATGGGCTGCATTTTGAGTGCCAGCAGGGAGCAGAAATCCTATTTCAAACACAAACATGTTGCCTATCATACAGCATCAAAGTAAAATTAGACAGACACATGGCTCAAATATTTTTGCATGATTTATTAAATAAAACTTTGTACAAAAGATGATGTCCTTCAGCTCCAAAAAAAATATAGTTATAATAACTCCCCAATGCTGATCACTTAAAAAGGAAGTTGGCGCGGCGGTTCTTTGCCTGAGCAAACCTCTTGATGACTTTGCTGTTGAAATCCACAAGTCCCTGAATGAACGGGTTTTCAATGGAGAGCATGGCGAGGGCGTTCAGTCTCTTTTTTCCCATCGTAATTCTTGTGAACGTCTTAATCCTTTCCAACGTGGAAAAGTTCCTGTCAGACTCCGCAGACATCATGGGGGTTGTGAGGATGATGCTGAGCAGAGTGCAGGTTTCAGACAATATCTCTTGTAGGTTGTTTTCCCGAATGGCCTGGAACAGCGACAGTGCTGATTTTCCTGTGTGCAGGTCAGCGTGTCCGTACAGAAGAGACAGCTCAGTTTTCAGCTTCCCCTCGTTCGTAAGAGCTGTTGGCCAGAGCTTGACAGCACAGGCGAGTTGGGCCTCCGGGAATGACCTCACAAACTTTGGGAACAGTGAGCAGTCCACCAGCTGTGCGGCAATAAGATGGGCACTTTTGGAGAACCGTTCCTCCACTTGCGCAATCATGGCATCACAGGCCTCCTCCATCACGGCAGACGTGTTCGTCTTCCTGCGCTTTGCTGTGCCCGGCTCCTCTTTGGCTATGTTACCAATCTCATCTGCTCTGTCTCTGATTTCTTTCACATGCACTTTGAAATTCTCCACTGCACACTTCACCCCAGATGCGTTGATCTCTCTTTCCTGTAGCGTGCCATACAAAACATCCACTTCTTGCATAACTTTGGCAAAGAACTCCAGCAGTTGGAGAAACCTGCGGCTCCGCAGGTGCATGGAGAGGCCGTATGCCTCGCTGATGGACACCCTGTCCCATCCTGGTTGAGTGCGAATGTTATCCAGACACTCCAGTATATCTTCCCGAGTTTCCCATACCACATTCACGGTCCTGCTTTCAACATCCCATCGTGTGCCGGGTGGCCGCGGTGTCCGCTTGTCCGATGTCTCAGCCAGAGCCGCCGCTCTTTTCGTTGAGGTGGAGAAGAAGGTGGCAAAACCAGCCAGATCAGCAAAGAACACCTTCAGCTCACTGATCCTGGATGCACATACTTGCTGCAGAGTTAGGTTTAGCTGGTGTGCGTAGCAATGCACAAATATTGCATCTGGGTAGATTTCTTTTATAAGTATTTGCACGCCGCATACACTGCCACACATAACCGCTGCACCATCATAGGTTTGGGCTATGAGTTTGTTACTCAGTCCCAGTGGCTCGAGGGCATGATTGATAGCAGTAGAAAGGCCAATGGCAGTTTTATCCTTCACTTCGATGAACTCAAGAAACCGCTCTGTGACGCTGTTTTCCACCATGTATCTCAAGACTATGACCAATTGGGATTTGCATGAGGCATCAGTGGTTTCATCCGCCTGCACAGCTACAAACTGGGTGTCCCGCAATTGATTGGCCACCTCACACCTGTAGACCTCGTACATGCAATCCAGGAGTTCGTTCTGAATGCTGGTGCCAGATGTCCCCTTGAAGGTGGGCTCCGAATCGTAGTGTCTCTTCAGCCTGGAGTCGCCCTCGCACATCGTCTCAAAAATGCACCCAAAGATGCCTGGGTTTACGGAGTCGGCTGACTCGTCGTGACCACGCAGACCCAGTTCACACTTCCCACAGGTCACTAGGCACAATATCAGCCTCCCCAGTACATAAAGATTTTCCTCCGTCTGTTTGTTGTGCTCTAAAATGTTCCGCTGATAAGAACTACCTAGCTGTGACACGGTGTTGACCCCTCCCAATAGTCCCAGTTTCATGGCGCAATTGAGATGGCTTTTACTGCTTTCGTGTTTCGCTGTTCTTTCTGTCAGATGCTTCAGGTCTTTGAATCCATCTGTCGTCCAAACTGAGTCTGCATTAGTAACATTTCCAAAAAGAAGGCATGGGAAACAGAACAGTGCTTGTTTTGTTGTGCTAGCAGTTAGCCATTTCTTTCTTTCAAACCACTCCATCTTGAAAGTTCGAGTCGCTCTCTCACCAGGCTGCTGCAGGATCAAGTCGTCTGGGATGTGTGGCCCCAAACGTTTGATTTCAAATTTGTCTTCCAACGTTAATTTACTAAATCGCACCTTCAACAAATAGTCCACGTGATTCATTGTAGGAATTAAAACAGTAGGCTGTTTATATAATGGACGTATAGGACGCGTGACGCCAGCCATCGGAATGAGGCTGAGCGGTGTCCGTCAGGCTCGTCCGTCTCTAATAAAATGACAGGAAACATAAAAGTATGGCATTAATGTAAAGGAAGTGTAACTTATGCACAAAGTTTGTATCTTTATTTTCTGTGGATATTCAACTACGAATTTGAATATACTTTTGGATTAAACAGTGCACCACCAAGACAATGAATGTACAGTATGGAGTTCTTCCACATTAATATTATTGCATATGTTATGTAATACATTATGTATTATGTGCAATACTTTGCTTTGATTGTTTTTTAGGTAATGAAAACATTTCTGTACCTTGAGTCAGTGATGAAGTGATGACTCAGTGTTAAGTCCAGATGGATTGCAGTTGTGTCTCACGTTGGACATCCTAGAGGAACATTAAACACAAATACACAGATATGTAAAGTCATACATGTGCCAGGTTAACTCCCTAACAGACTTTTACATGGTCAAAATAAAAGTGTATTACTTCAAAGTTCATCAGATCATAAATATTTCAGTTTAGGAAATAGGTGGTGGGTAAGATTAACGATGTAAAAAACTGAATGTAGCAGACGAGTTAGGTTTCACTGTAACACGTTACAACACATCAACATCAATACTCTGAATAAATATCTTTAGGAGATATAATGCTGCTACTTTAAACAGCTGCTCTTACAATGCAGATGTGACTTTAAATACTCAGGTTTCAGTTGATCACAGTAAATCTGTTTCTGCAGAATAATGATCTGTGTAACGTAGTCAAGTCAAATGGGCTGGCGAGTGAAACAATGGTGGACCGGTTCATGTCGGGTCATTAACTCAGTACGGTCCCGTTAGCATCGACATTACTGCTGGTATCTTGCCTGCAGGCTAGAGGAGCTAAGCTAACAGAGACACCGATACCTGCTAATCACCACTAACGCATAAATACAATACTGAACTTGACTTACGACAGAAACGGGGGCGCAGACGTCTCTAGCTTCTCTGTCCGGAGAACAAGCAGAACATCAAACCGTGTTATTCTCCGATGTGTGTGTTAGCCTTTTAGCCTGTTAGCTCAGGTGAAGCCGAGCAGCCAACAGGCAGATTTCGTTGGGCACAACTGAAAGTGCCCTATCCATATATATATAAATATATATATATCTATGGCCCCACCCCCCAAGGTTAACTTTGGCCTGTGTGGTTCACGCTCATTGGTGTTTCCATGGCAGCAGACTTAAGCGTAAGCCGCTGCCCTAAAGAGCAGAGAGGGGCGGAGCAGCATTTCACATTCCCCTAATGTAGAAACGCCACTGTCTGACGTGCTTATGATTCTTTTTTAAAGTTGCATATTATTTGAAGTCATTACCTTATATAAGATTGAATGACTGGGCAACACAACGAACAGAACACATGGCTTCTTGAACGCCACACAGGGAACTTCTGTACCCGGAACCATTTACGTCTGCTCTTTGCTCACCACGGACGTATTTTGACGGAGGACGCCGGAGAACCAAGCGACACAGCGGGACCAATCATTTCACAACAAGACGTATTGACGAATTATGTTTTTTGTTACCGTCAGCTACAGGATTAAAGGGAGAGTTCACCTAAAATTATACCATTGAAGGTCCAAAAGGTAACGATGCTATAATTAGGTTTCATGACAAACGGCTCATCACTATAACTCACAGATTTATCTTTGAACTGAGAGTCTCATGTGTGCTGTGTTTTGAACAAGCTAGTTATTCTATTGTGAGTTATAATTATTTTCGTTATCTATTATTGTTGAGTCATGTTACACACATAAGACTCTACTTTCTTAATTTACAGCAAATTTTGATCACCTAGTTTCTTCTGTGTGCGGTTTTTAAATGTCCGTTTGCTGTTATTTGCTTCTCCAAGATGGATTCCCTGCCCCCTGACACCGAGGTCCGTGTGGTGGTGGCCCAGTGTTTCCGGACACTCGCCACATCCACAGACGACTCAGACGTCGTTGCTGCTCTTCAAACGCTCCACTCTCACCTGGACGAGGGACCAGAGAGCAGGACCGGCTCAGCTCAGCGGGCAGAGTTCAGGAGAGCCCACTACACTCGCACCCTCCAGTGCCTCGTCAGCACCATCCAGGCAGACTGGGTGCACAGGCTCACAGCAGCCCAGCGCACAGACCTGTGGGACGGCCTGTTTCTCCAGGGGCCGCCGGAGCAGGCTCTGTTGGTGCTGATGGAGGGAATAACAGCTCTGAGGTGAGAACAGCTGGAAGAGAGAGACACATATTTTATCGTTTTGTCTATTGCATAATAACTATGTTGTCCATGCAGTCCCAGCACCAATCTGGACCACCTGGTTAGCCTCACTGAGAAGTTCCTCCAGCGTGGACGCCTCGCTGACCTGCTTTGGTCGCACTGTCAGGAGACGGCTCCCTCTGACTCCCCCCAGCTCCGAGAGACACTGCTGGGGCGCATCGTGGCGCTGCCGGACCTCACGGCCAACAAGCTGCAACGCAAGAACAAGCAACTCTTTCTTCCTCAGCAGTACTACCCATTACTTGCCACAGAGATGCTCACTGCCCTGGAGCGGACCTGCCAGGCTCTCAAAGGTGAGAGAACGCCTGATTCGTGCTTAACAATAATTAGAGATCCTATAAAGATGCATTGTGTTTGTGGATAAACTGTAACTGTAATTGTTTGTGTGTGACAGATGGCACAGACTGCTCCTTAACTTTCGTGGCTCAGACACTAGGTAAAGTGTGTATCCAGGGACACAGCGGTGAGTTTTAATTACAAAAAGAAAAGTCTAATCATGATAATAATATATTTACCAAAAAATGTAAACAATTTATCAACTTTACTTACTTACACATACTGCCTTCTCAAAGCATAGGTTTAGAAAGCATATTTTTTTAAAGGTTTAGGTGATTAGTATTTGTCCAAGCAATTTTCTTTTACAATTTTTGTGTATTTCTCATATTATATTATCTTATCTTTTTGATTATCTTATATCTTTGGGTTTTGGAATATGTCACCATGGGCTCAGGAGAACTGTAATGCAATTTTTTGTTAATTAAGCAGTTAATGTAATAAATAATCATAAGAAATAATACATTATCATTAATTTAAGCCAATATTCTTTGAAAGTGTAATAGACAATCTTGATGAAGTTTGATAGGCATAACTAGCATCCATGTAATTCAATTTACCGTTAAGAAAATATGGACATTTTAAATTTCATGGATGTTGACAGCTGATTATGAGTTCATATGATCAGTTTATCTTTCCTGTCTCGTAGTTTATTGAATGATAGTTTTGTCATCAAACTATTGGACCCTTGATTATTTATTGCCACACAATCCCTTATGTTCTTCTCTGGTTTGTGTATTTTCTTCTCTCCACAGATGTGTTCCTGGCAGTTCTGGCTCCTCGGCTGTCCGCCTGCACACACTCGGACATGGTGTGGCAGAGGGTTTGCTGGAAACTGCTGGAGAACGTTCCACAGCGATGGATAGAGAGTGTGCTCACCGGACTGGTGAAGGCTGTCAGTGGGTAAGCTGGTTATAGTCTCACTCAGGCTGGGATCCTCGTGTGTATTTTAACAGCCAGCAGTTCTTCTGGCCTCGATCTGTGTGTTTTCTGTTCGCTTGTAATGATCCAGGTCTCTGTCCTCTTTTCAGGCCTGAAGCTTTGGGACGGATAATTGGGAATCTAGTGTTGAAAAATAAAAAGGCTGAGTTCGTCATCACTCATAAATTGCTCTTACTACAGTATAAATATGAGGTAAGAAGTTTGCTAACAGCGTGATAAGAAATCATATGTGTATTCTGTAAATACAGTATCATGTGAGTGACATATTATTGTTCTTTCCTCCAGACTAAAGTCTTGAGAATTGTTTTGGGTTACCTCGCAGCAGACAGAGAGCGAAGGCCACTGCTCATACAGGTGAGTGATCGGTATGTTCACCAGCTTGTTAATATGCATGTTTAGATGTTTTTACATGTATTTGTGTTTGTTTGTCAGGTGTTGCGGTCGGTGTCCCAGGCCTGGGCTAACCCCAGTGCAGTGAAACACACGCCTCTCCAACAGCAGATGTATGTTAGCAAGGCATTACTGCTGAGTGTGAGCCTGCTGACAGACTCTGAGCTACTGGAGCTACGTTCAGGTACGCGATCGGTAATCCCCTGAAACACAAGACGAGTAGCAGCAGTAACACATTCACACAAACTGAAAGAGGTTTTTGCTTCACCAAGCTCTCCAATCGCTGCTGCGTGCCTCTTTCCTCAGAACTGCTTCAGTGTATGCTCGGTGGCATGCAGAGCCACCTGGACAGCAATGTGGTGCAAATCCGGCGTGTGGGCATGGTGGTGGGGGAGTGCCTGAGTGCTCGCATGGATCTCCATGGAACCAAGCTCAAATTTGAGGTACAGTTGATTTGACATTAGCACAAAACAATAATGAAGCATATAACCAGGGCTGCATTTGAATTCGAAACATCAGCTGCATCCAAACAAGCACTCTTTCTCCCACATAATCTTAAGAACCACATAATGCTGCATTATCTTAGCTTTACACCTTCAAACAGTGACAATGCAGCATTACCCCACATGATGTACAGCAGCCCTTACTTATGACAGATGGCACGTCAGCCCAGTTGGTTTCAAAACATTTGATCAGTGACTTCACTGAAATGCCTTTATTAGACCTGTCTCTGACTTTGAGTTTCATTGTGTTGTAGTACGATCAGGACGAGGAAACTCAGGAGCTGCTTTCTCTCATGACTCCCACCATCACTAGTGAGGAACCAGAGCCTGTACCTGTACATGGGTAGGTGCTCAACATCACTGTAACTCTGACATGAACAGAAATTGGGCGGATTTTATTTGGGGAAAGTTCCAAAAAATGTATTGTGAGTAGTGTGAGTATAACTAGTAACCATAAAGTTTTGTCTCAAAAATAAGGGGGGCAATTTGAAATTAAACCATCAGTTTAAACATGTTGATGATTACTCACCTGAAATTCAACTTGTGCTGTATCGTGTGAATGATATTTTATAGTTTAAATGTAAATTAAAAAGTAAGACCTATTTTATTTAACTTAATATTGAGTTTTATAGTGTTGTAAAAACCATATCACTTTTTCTCTTTGGGCTTTGACTTAATTGGATCTGTCATCTGCAGAGTTGATCCTCCTCAAGAGACAAGTGAAGTGCCTCCATCTACAAAGCATACATCAGAGCCTCAGTCATCAAAGACGGATCAAGACTCTGACCTGGATAGGTGAGTAAAGCAATACTGTTTAAAGTGTTGGCCATATGTTGTTTGTGATGAAGCGATTACTTTGGTGAATTTCTGACCTCGAGTATGTTCTCGTTCAAGTGACGATGAGCTGACTCCCTACGATATGTCTGGAGATCAGGACATGAGTAAAGCAGCGCCGCCCCGCTACCTACGAGACTGTCTGGAAAGTACGGCTTCACAGATCTTATCTCTTCCACTTAAATGATGTATTGATTTTAAAATGTTTTGAGACTTATTTCCTCATCTCTCAATCCATCCAGCTTTAATATCGTCCGAGGAGCCTGTGCGTGTGGAGCTCAGTCTGAGAGTTGCTGAGAGCCTAGTGAGGAAGAATGTCTTTGCCACCAAAGAGGTGAGACTGCATCACCAAAACCATAACAACACTAAAAGGAACAGAGATTTCAAATGAATATTCATATTTATTTGTTATTCTGTTTCAGATCAGCGTCAAGATGACTAAAGTTCTTCTTCACATCGAGGATAAATACAACATTAAAAGCTTCCTGAGGCTCAGACAGGCAGCGATGGTGGCTCTCGCTGCCACCGACTCTATCCCTGTATGATCCCCCCCTTCACTCTCAGCATTGTGTAGCTTCCTATCAAAATAATTTGATTTGAAGTGCATTCTTTAATATCTACTCGGTCTCGTTGCTAGGTGACGGAGTATTTGACCGCAGAGTTTTATTCTTTAAACTACAGTCTTCGCCAGCGGCTGGATATCTTGGAGGTAAAAATAAACGCTTCTATACTTTTAATAATGGCCGTGTACTTTCACCAATCTTTTTATCACTGCTACAAGTGAGTTGTTCTTTTTTTTAGGTCCTGGCTCTGGCCGCTCAGGAGCTCTCCAAACCAATCTCTGAAAAAAGAGTTCCATCCATAGGCTCTGCTTCCATCGCTGATTTGACTCCATACCCCGGTGACAACCCTGTCCACTGGCGACAAGTAGTGGAGCAGCGGATTCAGAGCAAAACCAAACGCCTCAGCAAGGTACTTGGAGTAGACAGACATTGTTATCTGCCTTTCCAGTAACTGAGTGAAGTCTGACCCCTGAGCTTTCCATTGATTCCCCATTTGACTGCAGGGTGCCACACAGCCTCCTGCTAAGGCCACTCCCAACCGTTATGCACCTGTTGCTGGACACTTCTTTTTTCCTCTACTCAGGAATTATGACAAGTAAGTGTGTAAAGTAAGTTGTACATTCATATTTTAATGCCTTAGTATTGGAATTGTTTCTAACATTAAAAAAATGTTATTCTTTTCTGCAAGGCCTCAGGTGACGTTTGACCTGTTGGGCAGTGACCACCTGGTGCTGGGAAGGCTGATCCACACCTTGGGCCTCTTCGTGCATCTGGCAGTCAACGCACCGGTAGTTTTTTAACAACTAACAACGATCCATGCTACGATGACCTGTTTAATTATATATAACTAGAGCTTGATATCTATGTATCTCATCTGGATGAGTTTTAGTTTAGAAATTGTAGCTTTTCGGTTTTCTGAATAGTATGTTATTGTTTTTTATGATCAGTGTGTATTTGTGGAATGTATCAAAAGCTGAACCACAAATTACATGATAAAAAAAACTCATTTTGTATTTTCCATGGTTTCAAAGTTTGAATATTTATAAGAAAAAACACTGTGATTATTGTGGCTGATTGGGTTTATCTCAATATATTTATAAATTATAATATTACAATAATCAAACCGCGTATGTTTTCTCTCATTCAGGTAGCTGCGCAGATGGGTTGTGCTTTGCTTGACTTTGTGTGGGCAGTGCGTTACCATGCTGACCAGTAAGTATCCTGTATATTCAGTGTTTTTGTCACTGTACACCACTAGCCATTAACAACACGTAGCATATTATTCCTAATACTAACTAGAAATACACTCTGAGCTTAAACCTGAAATGTGTCTGTGTTGAAGGATGGTGAGACGAGGCGTCCTCTTCGCTGTCTGCTCTGTGTTCCTGAGCATGCCCAGTCAAAACCTGCTGTTGGACCTCAGCGATCAGCTGTTTGAGACCAGAACCTGGCTGGCAGGTAAAAAAAACTGCAGAATTTGGATATAGAAATGAGCAGATTTTAATAAATATATAAGTTTGTATTTATAAAGGGAAAGTATTTTAAAATACATTTGTTCTTGCTCAGTATTTACAGGACGACAATTTAAAGTGAGTGTTGAATTCAGTGTTTATAGATGTTAAAACAAAAGTAGTTTACATTTAAAATTAGATTAACCATAAAAACGCATGGTTCTTATAAATGGACTTGCACCTGCATAATGTCATCCTGTCAGGATGTCCACTGAATTACTCATATCCACACACACACACACGCATAAACACACACACACACACACACACACACACACACACACAGCTGGACTGATCATTTCTGGGAAGGAGATGAGAAACCAGGATGTCCTGTATGCAGACTCCCTCTGACGTGATTGGCTCATCATCAGCTGGATTTAGTTCCTTTTCAAACCCTCTGAGGATAAAAGTAGTTTCACATTGATGCGAGGGACATGTATTATTGTTAACTGTGCAGAGAAAATGACAGAATTAGAGTTTCAGTTCTTGAGATGTAAACATTTTTTTTTGGTTCCCTTATTTATATATAATATAATCTGAACTTTAGCCCTTAAAGTTTTAAATACATTAAAATAAAACATGTTAGGTCTTAAAAAGTTAAAGTAGAGCTTAAATATGTAAACGTTCATCAGTCGCTACTTATCTTTTTTTCCAAGAGAAATGTTTTGGCGGCATGCATCGTTTGGATGCGTTGTCTCCAAACCCCCTGGTCGGAATGGATCGCAGTACACTGGGTTTAGCTCTGGGAAAGACTCAGTAGTTTTAGAGATAACATGACATATTGAGTGTATTTCTCTTCTTGGCAACTTCAACTCATCTACAATCATGGGGAAGTGTAAGTAATTCTGGGACTCTGATATTCCCTCTAATCAGTCGGGATTGACATTAGTATTAAATTGACCCTGTTATTGATGTTGTTTGTGTCGACAGACGTGGCCGAAGGAGACCCGGATGCAGACTGCCGCAGTCTGGCTATACAGAGTCTGGTGCTGCTGGATAAAAGCCTGAAGAAGCAGCTTCAAGATCCACAAGCAATTAGTCTGGAATCATGATCACAGCATCAAGAATGAACAATACAATGTATCTGTGATGTGGTTGGGGTGGGGGGGTTGGACACTGTACCTTCCCTCTATCGATCCCTCTGCCTCACAAAGCTTGCCCAGGCTGTGGAGTCAGGACTCCCTGCCCTGCCTCCTCTTCTATTCTGGAGAAGTTCATCCTTGGTGGATTTGGTTGGAGCTCCCCCACAAGCTCCTTGAGAGCCGCATTTTCTTTTTGGAGCAAGTTCCTGCTCAAATTGGCCCTTGGAGACGGCTCCTGGTGCAGTCTAACCTTTGCATCACTGCTCTTTAAAACTTGTTCCCTCTTTGTGAGATGCTCCAGTCAGTGTATATAAGAATATGTGTGACTGTACCTTTTGGTCATCTCCTTTTACAGAGGCTTGTCATGGACTAGTTGTGATATTCTTGTAATTTGAGATGTGGACCAACATTGTTTGAAAGTAAAAGATAACAGTCAATATGAGAAAGTATTGTAATTATATTTTCATTTAATAAATTCAAGAATAGAAATAAACCTAGATCCTTTTTTTTGGTTACCAGATGTGAACATATTTCTATTCTTATTATTGGCCATAGTATTAATATATATAAAACATGTATTAATCATGGGTTTGTTGTTCAGTTAGTTTGAATAGTATGTGTAATACACATGAACTATCCATAGATATTTGTTACATAAGTCATTTTATTTAATTTCAGGTTGCCTGACATTAGGGACAACAGAGGAAATGAGCTTGTACGGCTCATAACTTTATTTTGTCTGGTCTTTAATGAGCACTGTCCAGATTGACTAAATATTCATAATGAAAAACAAATGAAATGAAAGCAACAGATGGAATTGTTCCATTTCTGTGGATATAACATTTTAACACAGCTTTGATCAACCAATGAATCATATTTTATTTATTTATATCTTATAAAACATGTACTGAATTAAATCAAGTCCATAAGAATGCATGGTACCCATTTTCTATAAATATATATATATATATATATATATATATATATATATATTAATAGAAGGTGAGTACTGGGAAAAATATGTTTAACACTAAATTATTTTTTTTCAAGGTAGTTTCAATATAAACTCTGAAATTGATACTTTCTCGAGACATGTATATTTGTATCTTTAATGCTCGGAGGTAAAAGTATTAGTAGCAGATACTGATATTAAATAGAACTTGTCACATTAGGCTATTTCTGATGTGATGATTTCTTATATAACGTTATTACCTTCGGACACGACTCGGGTTGTGTTCGTCGTTTTCCGTGGCTCCTCCCCCTCTCCAGCCTTCAGAGGTTGTCAGGGGCAACTGGCAGAGACGCTCCACAGAGGCTCCACAGAAACACAGAAACACTGGAAGTTCCTGTCGATGTCTGAAGCCACTTCGAGCTCAGAAAAGTGACTCGACGTCGAACTGAGGATAAGCGACAGCGACGTGAGTCTTCAGAGCGTCTGACACGACACTTCACCTCATTCTGCGGCTGTTGGAGCCCAGTAAGGGATGCTAACTTTGGCTAGCTTAGGCTGCTCAGCTAACGCTAGCCGCTATAGCTAACCATGTGTCAGATAATGACAATCATAGCGTTTCAAATGCTTGTCACTGTGGTGAATGCACAGCTTCGTTACCGTCGTTAGTGTGTAGCTGTGCCCATAAAGTAAACTAATGGCAGCTAAGTCCAGGAGCGTTAAATATGGTGACATGATGGATTGTGAATCACTGAGTTAACTAGTTGTTGATTACCTGGCATGTAGAGCACTGGTTAGCCAGGCTTTAGCATCAATAAACAGCTGCTACACGGCCATTAACCAGAAATCCAACACTGTCCTGATGAATAACTATGTTTCACTATAAAGGCTCAATCCAGCTGATGTCTCCTTATTCCTTTTTTCTTCTTTAGAGAGGAGCTCTGTGGACATGGCGGTGTATTTCGATCACCGGATCGAGGCCCCTGAAAGCAGCGCTGTGCCCTCTCACCTGACCTGGCACTCGGCTCTTCCTGTACTGGCTGTGGCCTCGAGCAGCCCCACCAATGAGGGCAACGTTGACCTCTATCTGCAGCAGGTATAAAACTGGGCGACGACAAAGAGAGAGTGTTTCTGTGTAGTTTTATCTGTGAAGATTCTCAGTCGTCAAGGTCATGGTATCTTCAGGGGTTGTGTATGTGTACATAGGCAACTGGACCTGCTTGTGTTTGTTGAGGACGTTCTCACCTCTCATCTAACCCACACACCAACTCATGTGACCCAATGATGAGAGATGAAGATGAATAACAAGCAAGTCCAGTTACCTATTTCCACTTGTACTAACACTAACCCTACTTAAAATCCCCACTGTCAATACTCAGGGAGAGTATGTGGAGAGCTGCCACGTAGCACGTCCACACCAGCCCACAGTGCTGCGCTGGCATCCCACGAAGCCAGTGCTGGCACTGGGCTGGGAGAATGGAGAGGTAATGCTGCTGACACACCCGTCTGGAGATCAGGCCATCCTCCCCAACACACACACAGCCGGCATCACACTGCTGGAGTGGAGCAGCTCCGGCAGCCGCTTGGTAACAGGGGATCAGGTGAGTGTGTTGCAGTGACTGCAAAAACAAACACTGTAGAACATTTATCTGTGTCATATCTTAATACTGATAGATGTTAAGCATGTTGATATACTGGTGGGTCTAATTAATACACACATTAAAAATGCATTTTCTCATCATCATTGAGGCACAAGCATTACCAGGGTAATCAAGGAATGAATTAGATAAGACAGGTAGCGTTCATCTTCTTCTCATTTATCTGCTAATGCATGACTATAGTGTAATTATTCATTGCCAGACTGGAGCTCTCGCGGTCTGGAAGGTCGATGCCAGAGGGAGACTTCAAGGGAACCATCTAGTAAAGCATGAATACAGCAAACCTATAACGTGCTGCATCTTCAAACCTGCTGCACCTGGGGAGTAAGTTATTAAGTCCTTATTAGTAATCCCATGTCGAAAACATTGTGATAACATTGTGTTGCTGATGGTAAGACCTGATTGTTGTTACAGTGATGTGGCAATGCTAGCACGAGCATCAGTGGGTGGAGATGAGAGAGCTCTGGACATGTTCAGCTGGAAGGGAGCGCCTCTCAAGATGGGTCCGCAGGAGGGACTTGCGTTCTACGTCAGCACTGCAGATGGTAAGTGTTTATTGCCTACATGTCTTCTTAAAGACACATTGTGTAGTTCCTGACGCAAACAATCGCTGTGTGACCAAAACCTTTCCAGCATCGTTGGATATCAATCTCACACCAGTTTTTCAGTCCAACAAAAAAGATTTTCATTTGTTTGTCTGTTTTTTTAGAAGAAAAAATAATTACGAAACACGTCAAAGGTCACTGTGAATCTGTAAGAAATTCCATTCATGAGACAGAAATCATATTTCTTTTAAGTTGAACCCTTCTGCCTCTTGTCTATAGGTAAAGTTCATAGTGTGGATGAACAGTGTAAGACAAGCACCCTGCTAAGTGTGGAGGGGGCGATCAAGAAACTGTTCTACCTCAACAAGAGGGAGGCCCTAGCTGTGATCACAGAGACCCTGATGCTGTCACAATACACTCTGGGACCTGAGGGTGGAGCCCAGGAATACATGAAGGTATAATTTACTTAACAATGAGAGGTTATATATACTGTTGAAAAACTAGAATCTGGAAAAACTGAAGATTTTGGACCTTGGGGGCTAATAAATGCTTGATTCTGAAATCCCCTCTAGATTTATTTCATACTGTTGATTAATCAGAAATTCATCAATGACATTTAACATGAATGCAATGTTGACATTTTTGTATAAATTCTTCTTCTTTCCATCTATATTTAATGTTCCCATACAAAATTCGGTTTTAGATTTTTCTTTTTCATGACAGGTGAAGTTGAGCAGCAAGACTGGTCAGAATTTCGACATCGTCTGGACAGAAAACAGCCTCCTCATCACAGTGTCGGGGGAACAGGTCATCAGGTCAGTATACACACAACATTTGTACACACATACACACTCATCTGTAACTTGAATAGTTTTTCTGCCACTGGGTTTTCCGTAGGCTGTGGGACCTGGAGCGAGATGACAACTTTTCTTTGTCACTGGACGAAACTCTGGGATTTGAGAGAGGAGAGATGATCAACTGTGTTTCATACTGTGCTGCAAAAGGTAAATGTGAAATATTTCTCCTATAGAGCAAAATGCTTATTCCTATCATCCCTGTTTTTTCCAGTTTTACTACCACATTCTCAAATATTGAGTAGACTGATACAGATCGACTTGGAAACCTCAACACTCAAAAAGCCTCATTGCTTTTGTGTAACATTGTGGCCTCCATAGAAATCCTGGCAGGTGGCACTAGCCATGGGCGCATAGCAATGTGGAGGATGGTGTCACAGCCAGGCAGTAGCAAAGGGGACACCAACGCCCAGTGGAAGCTTCAGACACCCACTGAAATAGAGGGAAATGTCACTCAAATACAGGTACTGTCTGGACCAGCATTTACACAGCAGACTCATATATCATGAGAGGATATGTATATGTATATAATACTGTTCCCTCATTTCAGTGGGGCTCCAGCCTGAATCTACTGGCTGCCAACAACTCGAACACGGTGCTCATCCTTTGCGAGCACGTGATGTCAGCCCACTTTGGCCAGCAGGTGGCAGCAGTGCAGCTTACCCCAACCCAGCTCAGCATCACACAGTTCAACACAGGAGCGCAGCTCGCCTTGCAGTCTGACACACACATCAAGGGAGTCTGTGTGACGAAGGTGATCACTGGGGGGGAAATGTAGATTTGATATCGACAAGAGTTTGCTCATGAAAACAAATAATATTCAATCTAATCCTAA
This sequence comes from Pseudopleuronectes americanus, assembly GCA_038501795.1. NCBI lineage: Eukaryota > Metazoa > Chordata > Actinopteri > Pleuronectiformes > Pleuronectidae > Pseudopleuronectes > Pseudopleuronectes americanus. The sequence goes on from CM076735.1 coordinate 8,984,492, forward strand.
TTTTAACTGCATGTGTGTTACACCAACAGGAGTCAGTGACAGTATGGAATGGAAAGCAAGTTACTGTGTATGAGCTTTCGGGGACAGCTCTACGCAATACAGGTACAACACTGGCCAGAAACTCACCTTGCAAACATCACTTCAGATATTGTCCATTATCTCACCTATTTTCCTTTCCCTTTGTCTTGTTTCTCCACCTCCTCTCCTTCCCATTTTTCAGGAGCGTTTCCTTGTGACTCCCATGCAGTAGCTGTACATGGCGAGAACCTGTACACTGTGGAACCGAACAGGGTACAGATCCGCACTCCACAGGTCTGTATATCCAACTTGGAACTAGGTAGATGTGACACAGAGTTTAGTGTGAATGTTGAAAAGGCCTCTTTGAAACTATCAATATCTATCGTCCAAATTAGAATTGATTTTAAAAGAATATAAACATAATGGTATGAATTTGGCTCCTCTCTTTTCTTTAGGGAACTGTGAAGCAGCTGTTGACCTTCTCCAAGGCAGAGGGCAACCCTGTGCTGCTCAGTGTGTGCCAGTTTTACCTGGTGGTTGGCACAGACACGGCACACATCCGAGTCTTTGACCTCTCCAGAAGGTATGATTATAATGTGGATGTTGGTTTCTTTAAATGAGACTTATCAATCACCAATTAGCTTCTGTAAGTTATATATGTCAGATTATTTAAAATGTTTCATTGCAAAGTACTTTGTTGTCCAACAATGCCAGTGTCGGTGTATGTTTTCTGTAGAGATGCCAAAGCTCACTGCGGTGCTAAGAACCTGGCTGACCAGATTGTCGGGTTAGGAGCCCTGAGGTCGGTCAAGTGTAATGCCAACGGCAGCCAAGTCAGCATCCTCATCTCTCAGGTGAGAGACTCACACTCTCTTAATGTGGGTTTTTGAAAGCCCAATTTTGAATTGCAGTATAATTTGATTATGATTGTCACTCTTTCCTCTCAGGTTAATGGGCGACCTGATCACAAAGTGTACTTTTATGATGTGGAAATGGACACTGTGACACACTTTGACTTCTTCGTTGGCAGACCGTCCAGTGGTATCTCCCATTGTGAAGACAGTGAAAGGTAACAGAAGTGGCTTCTGTCTGGTGTTATTGTTGGTATTTGTCTTCTTCCCATGCAGAGTTTTCTGTCTGTGTTCTCAGGCAGCAGTTTCAGGGGACAGAGCTCAGCGGTCGGTGCCCTGTCTCTCATTTCTGGGATGAGAGTGAGCCTCGTCTTTTTGGCTGTGAGACGGTGCCGATCAGCTCCGAGTCATCAGCTAGTCCTGTCGATATGGTAAAGACTCCTGTTTAGACCTGAGATAATCCTGTACATCTCTATGAGCAAAGCATGGTGCCAAAACTGCTGGTAGCTTTGACTTCTCCTGGGACTCACTCATGCTACTATACAACCCTTTTGAGGAACCAGGAGGAATATATATTGCTTCTTCATTCTTTTAACTTAGACAAGCAGTCAGAATGTAAATGCTTATCTAATACCAATGCGTTTTCTTCCCTTCGTTTAGGCGGACGTGTCAGTGGTGACGCTCTTCTGTACACAGGAGCATGGGCTTCTCCTACAGGACTGTTATCCCAAACCTGCAGGTCTGCAGGCTCTTCTCGCTTTGGATGTGCCCTACTATTATTTCAGCTGCAAGGTGAGCTTGGAGAACTCTTCGGTAGGGTCTCTTACTAAGCAGGATTTTTCTTAACTTTGGTTTGCCCTCATAACTGTTCTTATGTGAAACTGTGTGTTTGGTCTGACACACTCCAGCTTTTATTTTGGAGGGCTGGTGTCTTTCGACCAGAAGTAAGTATCTGTCCCCTATAGTCCGTTCAGAAAGCTTGAATATTCGTGACTCCCAAGCTCCAACAACTGTGATCGTGTTTGCCTTGTGGCTGAGCAGAAGCGGGACAAGTATGATTCCTCAAAACCAGCAGCACAAGAGCATCCCTGAAATATTTAGAGCTCAATAACATTTGTCCACTTCCTAAAGCTTGTCTTGAAGAAAAGATGATGTTGTGTTAATGTTTGTTTGGCTCTGTGTTCCACCTATTCCCCAAGATTTGTTTTACGTCGTGATCCCTCTTCACAAGTTCTTCTTTTATTACTGGCCCCGAATCTTATTATGTTTAATATTGAGATCATGATGCTCTAATCCTCAACAGCCTGGTGAGAGGGATCCAGGTTCAACAGAGGTTTCAGACACAACATCAGCACCACCACCTCAGACCCAGTCATCCAAAGGGGCGCCAGTCCAGTTCCCCCATATGGTGTCTAGGCGAGCTCTCAGGGAATTTGTGGGTTTGGAGACCTGTGAGAAGGCCACCCGCGACGCCATGCTCAACTTCAGCTTCTACCTGACCATCGGCGACATGGACGAAGCCTTCAAGTCAATCAAGCTCATCAAGAGGTAGGGCAAAATGCAGGATGGCATACCCACAGTGGACACACCCTCCGATTTGACCGTGTCATCACATTCCTCAACAGTCCTTTCCACAGGGGTTTTAGTTCAGCGCCAACGGGCAAAGCGCTGTTACTAGATCCCTGATACTTCACAGAATGCTCTTCAGTGCTTGACAGTGGGAGGGCTGTAAAAATGAGGTCTTGACTTGTGTTGAGAATGGGGCATTGTCGCTTCTTCACCTCCCATTTTATTCAGCTCCTTTTATTGCTCTGCTTAGACCACCACTGTAGTTCTGTCTCTTTTTCTTTAAAACGTTTTCTTGAAATCTGAGAGGTGATCCTGGGACTCAGCTTTTGATATATTTGTTTTGCTCTTATATCTAAGCAGTTACACGCATTTGAACTGCTAAGTGTCTTGGGAGAGTGCATATGTTCACCATGGCTAACTCTATACCTAGTACCTATAACATGGTAAAGAAAGCAGGGGAAAAAAAATCCTGGATCTACCAGTTTATCTGAGTCTGCTCCAAAATTACCAGCCCCGCCCCTCCACAAAATATCATAGAAATCAGTTGCGTGTTTTGTGTAATCTTACTTACAAACAACAAACACTGATGAAAACATAAGCTCCTTGGAGGAGGTAACCAGACACTTGACATGTCAATGCATTAAGATTGCCACAACAATGACTCTCTCTTTGTGAAGGCTAACCAGTTTTATTACCCATCCTTTATTTGATAGCATGTAGGTCCAAACTCACTAGTTTGATTCAAAGCATGATACCATGATCAATTAAGCTCCTCCTAAGTCAGACTTTGATTTGTTTATGTAGGAACATGGAATAGATTCTAAACAAAGGACATGATTAAGGACTTTTTTTGTGTCTGTGCTGAGGGAAGGAACTCTTCACTGTGTATACATGTGGCTGTTTCTGTGTGTGCTGAGGGGATGTACTTTTCTAAACACACTGACTCTCACACACACACACACACACATACGAGGTCCCTCTGCCAATTTTGCCCGAAAGGAGTGCCCTCTCTATTCTTGCGACCTTTGAGTCACGTCACTAAAAGGATGTGTGTGTCCGTTACTGTGTGTGTGTGACATAGAGAAACGTACAGCATATGCAAATTAATCAAAGATGTGATATAATCTTTAGCACAATACGTGATACAGATCACTCACCCTGAATTAGGCTGCTGTGTTGCTTGTGCACGTACAATTACGCAAGTGGGAAACTGCATCCACCACTGGCCGGATATTCCTAAGAGTTTAATAGGCCTGATGACAGCTTTACTAAGTTCCTCCATGATGGTTATTTTTACTTGCTGCTACATCAGTATTGTGTTTGATTCTCGTATATCTCCACCCACAGGAATATGCGTTTCCTGCAGCGTTAACCTGTATCTGCTGGGACTTCTCACTAAGGGGCAGATTTTTTTAATCGACAAAGGTTCTCATACCTAGGTCAGAGATTAGCTGGCGATCCTGCAGCCTAGAGCATGTATTACTTGTCTATTACATGTATTTAAGATAATTTGGGAGACAATGAACCTTTTCTCCCCTGCACCTTTAATGGGTCAGTTCACCCAAACAGCTGGGGTGCAGGTAGAGTTCTTCACAGGTCAAACCTTGTGCCCGAACCGAAACCGACACAAACCCGTCTATGTTTTATTTAAAATGAATGGAATGGTGAGTGTTGGGAAGCCTTTACAAGAGGCTTTTGAGTATGATTTGTGTGCATCAGTGCTGCTCTATTCATCCTCTTGCCTTGATGTTGTGGATGAAGTAGAAAAAAAACATGTTTTACTTTGCTCTATCAAAACCAGATATTCTCAGTGTGAAAGTGCCTTTAACCTCCCAAAGTCAGCTACAGGCTGGAATGTCTTTATTCAGTCCAGACCACGCCGTTTCCTCTCATTCATACTGTCCTTGACTTTAGGTGACACGATTATCTGCCCCTATGACTACAGGCCCTCTCTAACTGTCTTTTTACATTTGGTGGTTGAAAGCAAAACTCTCTCCCTTTCATCAGGAACAAAAAACCAGAGGAAGTGTTCGGGGTGAAGCAGAGATTGATGTATGATGTTGTAGTCATCATGTTTGGCTTTGGTTCATATAAACCTCATGCTCTCAGTTGAAGCCATTTGTCATTGGGAAGTATGTTGTTCACTTCATGGAGCAGTTTGAGTTTTTCATTCTTCGAAGCAACTAGATATCAGTCCCCTTAATATTTCTCATGAATTATTCCATGGTAGATATGTGAAAATAAAAAACATATCTCGTAATGTTAAGAAAGTGATAAATAAAATAAAAAAATGGATCTTCCACTTTGTCCTCAGATTCGCGGCAACATTTAATTAGTTTATTCTTTGCCCATCCTTCCACCAAGTTTTATAATATATATCAACTGGCTCTCAAAAAATCTAGGTTAAACATGAAGGTTCATTGGGAAATTGTAGCTATGATAAAAATTGTATCTGTAAACGTTTTTTAATTCGTTAGGATCTATATCTTCATTGTCATTTTCAGCTGTAGTGTTTGACACCAATCAGTAAAAGCAACAATCACTCCGTTTGAATATTTACCCATAAATTTATTGAATTTACATGATATATTATTACTTTAATGTGCCTTTATGTTTGGCAACGATGAAGACCCACAGACGGCCTGGAGTTCTTTGCAGAAGTATGATATGTTCACAATGATATCACTACTGATGATAGCACAATTCTTTACACAACTATATCATATTAATTTAAGTATACAGTATGTACCACAAGCGAGCAGTTTCATATGTAAAGCATCATGAATAATAGTGTTTCAAAATGCAGTAAATCGCCAAAACATCTGTTGCCGTCAGTCCAACAAATCCTGCTTCTATATCAATTCACATACATTAATAAGCTATTTCTTTTTTTTATTTTCCACCAATCAAAAGGTTTGCTTCTTCTTCTTTTATTTTGTTAGATTTACTTACTTGCAATATCTGTTATTAGCATCAATATGTATTCAAACTATAATAACCTTTTATAAGGACAAAAACAAATATGAGGTATTCTGGTATTTTTAACATCTTTCATAATATCCAATTTATAATTATGTCGGAGGCCATTTAAGAAGTGCATATATAGCAAAATAGGTCAAGTTCCAGCTTGATCTTTTCACAAGAAGGATGCTTCATAAGACAGTGCTAGTCCAAATTGTTTGTTGAACCACCAGTTAGCTCACCGAGCATGAATAAATGAAGCATCAGTATTTGACTACGTTTGGAAGTTTAGAGTTACTTTATATATTCATTTTCAATCTTCAATCTGCGGATTTTGTGCAGCAAAATAATCTTGGTATCTTTGTTTATGGTGGGACGAGTTTCCGAAGGTAGTTTGACAATTGTAGATACATGTGAGTCCACAGGAACGTGAAACGGCACCAGTTGTAAAGTAAAACACTAAACGTTGAGTCCAGTCTTGGCCTGTGAGCTCACGCGGCTCAGCAAGGCGACTCCACGTAGTCATTGTCTAAACGTGGATGGAAAGGTGACGCCAGTGAGCGACTGATGATTATAACTCGAGGGGCGAGGCAGTCATCGCGGCGGTGTAAAATGTTCCAGATAAGCATGGCCGCAGCCATCGTGGCCAGCAGGCAAGCGGCTATGTCCAAGTAGCAGGAGTAGGACAAGTGGGTGTAGGGTCCGATCCTGTAGAAGGTCACAAGTCCAATCACCAGCACGAAACCTGCACAGGAGCACAGAGAGACAAGGCCTCAGTCAGTGAAAAGGAACTGCCATCCTCAGTTAGCAACTCATTGTAAGGAGATGGATTAACATCTAGCTATTTCAAATGTTCCTGTTTATGTAGCGTCATGGTTCACTCATATTTGTGTCTGTGAAAGGCTCATATCTGCTCTTCTAACAATCACATTGATTGTGCTCTTTATAAAAAGTTAATATTTACCACCTTCACTGTGTGCTAACATTGGTTAATTAGCTTTTAACACAAAGAGTGTGTCTTTATTTTTGCCCAATATTTGTTCGTAAACTGGATTTGTCACCAAATTAAAACTTTGACTTGGTGGTTTTAACTTGACAAAAGGTAACATTAATGTGTGTCAAAATGGTAAAAAAATGTCATGACAGTCCATAGCAGTTATTAAGACATTGAGACATTTCAGTCAAAACTAAAAACTGTGAGCCTCATTATGGTGGACATTAAGATCTCCGTCCCTGTATCCATTTGTTTTGCAGGTCAGCAGGAGCTCTGCGAGGGGCCTTTGAATTTGAAAATCTGTTTCCTCTTAGGGAGAACTTCTAAGATCTCAAGATCAAAGTTCTTGATAGCATAAAAATATCAGCGCATAAATATACACCTCGGAAAAGCCTTTGAAAACTCCTGATTTCTTTGATTCACAGAATTTTAACTCACGCGATGAGGAACTGTTTGCAAGCTATAAATAAGGCATAGCTTTCAGTTCATTCTTTCCTCAGGTTATTAGAGGTGTGGATGAAAGGCCACATAGATCTATACCATTCAAGTATCCCTCAGTCCTCATTTACCGTATTCAAGTGTAGTTTGGAGCCATTCAAGAGTTCAACAATACAAATCTTGCCTAATCCAAAGGGGTATAAATACAGGGACCAAAAATAATCACTGGAAATAGGGATGTTGGTGTTTTAGGATATGAATCAGTCTGTTTCCTGAAGCAGTCAGTGGCACCGGGAGGTGGGGTTGGCAACAGGGTCGGTCGGTCTACCTCTACACTAAGATGGCCGTTATTGTTTAAAGTGAGGATGTGAGCAATTGTATCTGTATATCATTGCGTGTCTACCGCCGTGTTTACCCGTAAGAATGCAACTGTTTGCTTGCTCCGTTAATGTTTAACCTGTCTGGCTCCTTATCCAAGAAAATTAATAATCTCCTGTTCGGGTTCCAAGCAGGCTGGGCTGTGTGAACCTCTTTTCTGGCATGGACTTATCTCTCAAACTTCCTTCCCCCTCTTCCTCTTTCCATCCTTCCTTCCTTCCCTCCTCTCCACACCCTAACCTTCGAGGTTGCTGGACATTTGACACGATCTGTCACAGAGAAGTCTAAGCAAATTTGATCTAAGGCCGGGTCTTGGAAACTCATTTAACTGCTGTGTTTTCCTTCCAGATACGAATGTCTTGGTTTATTCTCAAAGGGCACAACATTTATTAGAATTAATAGAACTGCCTCAAATCTGTATTGCTCTCTTATTACAGGAGTATCTCGATTGCCAGACCTGAGGAAAAGTCTGAGCCAGATTTAATGGATCAGAATTGAGCCCCACATTTGAGGTTTCTTGAAATAAAACTTTTAGATTACAGTGTCAGAGCCATTTGGCCTGCCGTTGGGACTTTTAGACAAAACAGAGTTGTGTCCATTCACAAAACACATTCCTGAGATGTCTCCAGCAGTGAAATGGGCCATTATTTTGCTTCTAGTCTGGACCTGCCAACGCTGCTAAAAAATTACTGAAAGGAACTGAATATTGTTATTCCACACTCCACTCTGCTCGCAATAGCTGAGCATTTTGGCACGTCTGAAAATGAAAACATTCCTGAGAAAGAGGGTGATGGGTAAAAATATCCTCATTCATTCAGGGCTGAGGCTCATTCACTGACTCAGTGGGGAGGTATAATGCAGGAACGGGGAATGGATTACTGAATGGTCAAGAAGAGCAATACACCTAACTGTACCTAAGAAATTAGGCCCTTTTACTTGAATATGATTTTCTATTTGTGCAAGTTTTTCTTGTAATTATTTGATTATTAAAAGAAGCGAGGCTGCAGCTAAAACACATTTTTGATACAGATCAGTTTAATGATAATTTTCCCAATCTGATCGGCTGTTTAAATAATGCATTTTTCTTTTTTGGGGTTTATGTCCAATTACCAAAACAGATTTTTCCTTTGCTCTAATTTATGACCGACCACCTGCAAAAACAATGAATTTCATCACCCTCACTAGACTCTGTTTTTACTGCTACTTTGGAAATGCTAAACTAAGATGGTTAGCATTCCTAAGCCTAAATTGTACATTTTATAAAAGCAGACATAAAAGCAGAGCCAGTTGGTCTGGAGAGAGGCAATTCCCACCCTGCTGTCAAGCCACAGGACATTTCTCTACTAAAACAAACTACAAACACACAATCACAACGCACACACCGACATACACAAAAATGCACACGCATAATCCCTCCTGCCACTGCAGACACAAACACACAGTCCATGTCGAAACTGTCTTTCCCGTCCTCCCCCCCTCCCTTCTTTTTCCTTCTTCAGCTTGGGGGTTTTGCATAACAGGTAGTCACAGACATTTCCTCGTCCTGAGCAGGGATATCCTGGCGCCTGACAGTCGCTCCCTGGCTCGCTGCAGCCCTGGCCCATGGATTCTGGACTGGGACTAAATTTAGACCCAGAAAAGACCCCCTTCATTCTGCTCTGCCACAATGATAGCGAGCGGCCAAGCGACCACTGCACACGGCGCTACACACTTCCTCAGAAGGGGCACTGGGACAGGCCCCGCAAGCCAACTCTTTAAAGTGGCACAGTGGGATGGATGTGTGTGTGCGTGTGCTGGGTGTGGAGAGGAGGTTTTGTTACCATGACTGCAGTAAGTCATGTCCCACAAGGATAACAGTCTTTCAGCTTTCGGGTTTCCTGGTTTCTCCCCCTTTTAACCCCCCACAGTTTGGTTCCTTTAATAGTGAATTGTTTTTTTTACTATAATTTTATAGTCTTTCTTCACCAAAATCCCCAAAATACTCACAAAGAAAGTGCTGAAGTGTATATATATTAATAATATGAATGCATGTTTGTATTTGTCTACATTAATCCATTGATTTATATTTTTTATATCATATCTAACTTTGGTACATATTCTTGTATCTGAGACTTTTTGCATTGAGTTTTTGATAAATGTTGCTGATCTTTATAATATGAGCGTAAGCTGTGACCCCACCCTGTTTGGCATCCTACCAGAGTGCAGCATCTACATTTCTCTCCCTGTAAGAATGATGCATGAAAAAGAAGCTGCGAGGATACTTAGCGTTTTCTTCAGAACGATCCTTCTCTGGTGCAAAAACAACTCAAACAAAAAAAAACATTGGGAACACTGGTACTCACTGGCTAACTGGAAGAGGGCAGCGATGGCTTCCTCCCACCACGGTGACTCCTGCGTGATGAAAGGCAGCTCCTTCAGGCCGAGGAGGAAGATCAGCTGACCAGCAGTCAGGGCCAACGTCGCCATCAGGTTACATGCTCGCATCATGTCAAACTGCACTTGGGTGACAAGAAGGAGAGTTTCACATGAGTGTCACTTTTCCAGTTACGTGACTGTTGTTGAGCAGCATGAAACTTTATCATCTACATTTATAGGAATAAATAGATACATAGAGAGATAGAAACTCCCGAAATTCACACACAGAGTTCCAATTGTTTTAGTTTCACAGTTTGTTCGAGGTGACACAGTCATGATTACTTTTTTATTATGAATGGTGAGGCGTTTCTCTGCCAGTCAGTGCTGCCAATTGTGCCCAGTACAGTTGGTGAGCGACCGTTAAGCATTTCCCAGTTTTGTTCTTGAATGGAAATGTCTCAATGAAGCTTTGTAAACACTCACTCTGCTTTAAATGTCCTCAAGACTATCTTTAGACTCAAACCCTGCTGGCAAAGATGAATTTGGTAGTGTAAATTCTTGGTATTCCCACTTGCCACTTCAGTGTGTCGGTTTTGGCATTTACATTGATCATTGTTATTAAAAAGTAACAAAAATAACAAAAACATGACACCAGGCACTTTGTAGTTTGGAAATATTCATTGTCTTTGGAAAGGAGACGAAAATAACGATGTTATTGTTAAACTTTAGGTTAAAATTTAAGTAAAAACTTACATTTGACAGTACTGCGGGACTCTTGATAGCCTGCACATTCAGAGCCCCATCCGATGCTTTCACACTGAGTCCCTTGCCCACTTTTCCCAGCCTGGAGGTCTTCACGGCCCCTCTCCCCACTGGTGGGGCACATTCTCCACAGTCCCACGCTCCGCTTGCGTCCATCCACCAGGGCTTGGAGGACCCAGCTGGGGGTGAAGGCTGCGACATTATTCAGGACCAGGGACAGCAGGGCCACCGCCACTGCCGCCGCCACCAGCCTCTGCACGGCCATGCGACGCCGAACACCCGCCACCTCCCCTCCTCCCTCGAGTCCCCCCTCCGGACCCTGTTCCTCCTCGGTGTCCTGCCCGCGCCCGTGCCTCTCCTCTGGGGCAGTAGCACCAGCAGTGCTCTGTGTCCCCTGGCTCCTCTCCTCCACCTCCACCTCCTCCGCCACAACCACCACCTCCTCTGTTGTGTGTTGTAGCAGCTCAGAGGTGTATTCAACCAGAGTGTTCGCTTTAGATTTAGCTAAAGAACATCTCCATTCATCCTCATTCAGGGGTTCGTCGTCGTTGCAGCAGATCCTCAGCCCTCCTCCTCAGACAGCACTGAGGGTAAGCAGGGGATTAATCCAAGTTGCACCTTGGTCCATTCCACTGGCTCTGGCTGGCTGCAGCTTGACTCTGGGATCTCACGGTTGTTCCCTTGGTACTTTATCTTCTCTCCCTTTCTTCGGTGCCTTGCTGAATGCACTGATTTCTGTATACAGCTCTAGATTTCTCTGTGCTAGCATTAGATAGTTTTTTCCCCCCTTTCAATCACTTGACATTGCTTTCAGAAGAGTATTGATGCCAGGAAAGCAGTGATTCTCCAGACACGAACCTCGGAGCTGACTCGTTAATGGTTTTGTTTAAGGTTACCGAGACTGTCTCTGAACAAGAAGAGCCCCCGCTGCCTGACTCGAACAAGAAGTACTGTAATCCACCTCCCTCTGCTTCTTTCTCTCTTCCCCCCTTTCTCTCTCACGCACTGTTTCTCTGCAAATCCTTGAGGTCACAGTCAAAACGTGGGGGAGTTGCTGTTCGTCATAGTCCGAGACATCAGTTCACACATGCAGCAAGCTTTAAACAGACAGCCCCCTCCTTCAGGATCACTTTAAAATGTGTGTGTGTGTCAGTGTGTTTGTGTGAGAGAATTTACAAAAAAAAACTCCTGTTAGACGTCACTGTTGTGTATTCTTTTGTCTGGAGCCCAGGGGGCGTTCACTAAAGTTCTCTCTCTCGTGTGCAACAAACATATTGGCCACCGCAGTCGGGCAGCAACAGGATGTGTTTCCTGATAGGAAAAGAGGATGGGAAGAGAGGCCAAATGTAGCCCTGTTCCTCCTCTTGTCTTTCCTTTTCTGGCTCTCTAGATCTTGCCGCTCGGTCAGCAGAAGGCTTATTATTTCTCAGTTGTTTTATAGTATCTCACTCTCATGTTTGATTTTTTTTTCTGACCATATACAGCAAGATTTTGGCAGACGCTAGTGGTCTTGCTTTCTTTTTCTTCACTTGGCCTTCGTGGCCCCACTTAAAGCAGGGCCCCTAAAGATTTGGGGAATTTCCTGTTGCCTAACTTTAATAAACAGCCCACATCTGCATCGGCCTAAGCAAGGAGGTGGGAGGGTCCACAAATAGAGACCAGATGGCTGTGGAATCTTAAATTTGGAAATGAAGCTAAAAAAAGGGGGGTAGGGGGGGGCTGATTTGCGTCAGCAGGACAAAAGAATAAAGGAAAGAGACAGAATAGCCAGGCTCTTGTTTTGAGTTAAAGTCCTGCACTTATTCTTGCACCAATATGGATTTGCCAGTGTTTGTGTGCAGGGGATAGTGGTGGATTTAACTTTAAAATAATACCACAGTACTTAAAGTCTAGTCAGTTAGACATGAGGGTTTTTATATATTTTCACACCCCGGTAAGGGTTAGGACTGAAATATAAACTGTTCCTTCAAATAAGAAATCTTCTGAGACGTACTATATATAGCACATGTGTACAACTGCTTTCACTGGTGAATAATAAAATACCAGGACAATGAGTAACACATCACCCTTGCAAACAAGCCATTTCTCTTCTCTCTGTAGTACAGCGGTATGGGAAAACATGGCCCGGATGTGTGTGAAAACCTGCCGCCTGGATGTGGCACGCGTGTGTCTTGGGAATATGGGAAATGCCAGGGCAGCAAAAGCACTGAAGGAAGCGGAGGCCGAGCCCGAACCAGAGGCCCAAGTGGCGATGTTGGCCATTCAGCTCGGCATGCTGGTGAGACATTCATGTATTACAGTGTAAATGATTGAGAGGACATGGCTGACTCACAGTCTGGATTTGATTGTGCTGCATTTTTACTTTCCTTTTGGGAGAAAGTAAAACACCTTCAGCTGTACATGACATCTTTTCCGAGAAAAGTAATAAGATATATAAAAATGTTGAAAAATATACGATTAAGCCATCTCTTCACTCCAGTCAATAAATTTACTCTCCATATTTTTTCTGTACTGCATAAATCATTTTGCCAACATGACACCACATCTTACAATAACATGTCCTCTTTTTAGATCTCAGCCTTTCACCACACACAGAGCATGGGGGCTTTCCGCCCCAAAAACATTTATCTTTCCATCATCTTTTCCTCTCCTCCAACAGGAAGATGCAGAGAAGTTGTACAAGTGCTGTCAACGCTACGACCTTCTGAACAATTTCTACCAGGCCTCTGGCCAATGGCAGCAGGCTTTGGACACCGCTGAAAGCAGTGATCGCATCCATCTGCGCACCACTTACTATAATTACGCCAAATACCTGGAGTCCATGGGCAACAAGACTCTGGCCCTCGTATAGTAAGACAGATTCTATTGTGGTTTTATGTTAAACGATATAACAGACATCTGTGACAATCTGTGAACACTGAAAAACAAAGTGTGATCGTCAGTGTTTCTGTTGCAGTTATGAGAACTCAGACACACACAGGGCTGAAGTGCCCAGAATGCTTCAGGACGACACATCATCTCTGGAGATTTACGTTAACAAAATGAAAGACAAGTAAGTCTCATACAGTTCACCACAAACATCTCATACATCTGTACATAAAGGCACAAAGTCTCATTTCAACATAATCCTATCAATGCAGGAACATCTACAAGTGGTGGGCCCAATACCTGGAGAGCCAGTCGGACATGGACTCAGCGCTGCATTTTTATGAATGCGCTCAGGATTACCTCTCACTGGTTCGGGTCCACTGCTATATGGGGAACATCAAGAAGGTGACTCACATTTGTAGCCACTCAGTTTATTCAAAATAACTTTATATGTGGACATGATTATGAATCTTAAAAGTCTAAAAGTAGAAAAAAATTTACAATGTTTAAAAACAACATTACAAACCTTATATATGTTTTTCTGTAATTATTGTTGGATACTTACTTTACTTTACTTACTTTCTTATTTTCTTACCCTATTTATTTATTTATAATTAATTAATTCATTTATACATCCATCCATCCATCCCCAAAGATGAATTGCAGCAGTGGTAATGATGACATTTATTCCTTAGACTAAGGGTGCAGATAAAATATAACAAAATTAACAAGAATACAATTCATACAAAATAATAAAAGTGGAACAACAAGACGGATAAATACTGTAGTACTGTATTTACCTTATATATCAATATATTCATACATAAGTTTCGCTCTCTCTCTCTCTCTCTCCCAGGCGTCTGCGATAGCCAATGACACAGGAGACAGAGCAGCATCGTACCACCTGGCCAGACACTACGAGGGTCATGATGATATCAAACAGGCCGTCCACTTCTACACACGAGCCCAGGCCTACAACAACGCCATACGACTTTGTAAAGTACGGTACTCCACTGTGTACTAGAAGCATGTGTCTGTGAATCAACACAGCTTTTTATTGATCATGCGATTTACTGTGTTACACTCACTTGTTGACTTTGTTAAATGGTTGGATTGATGTGCTCTAAATCTTGCCACAAGGGGGCAGTATTGCAGCACATATCCAGGCTGAACAATATTGATGAGTTTAAAAAAAGACAGGCATCCTATTTTTCCTCAATAACCTCAACGACTGTTCCCCCACATCTGATCCCGTGGAACCCCCCCCCCACACACACACACACACACACACACACACACACACCTCATTGACAAGCTCCATCACCACACTCCCTCCATTAGCCTCCACTCAGGACCAGCACCCGACCTTGGGCCACAGAGGCCTTAATATTATATAAAGCTTACATTTACAGCGCCACACAAATAAAATGGTTATTATCATTCAACAGGAGAATGGTCTGGACGACCAGCTGATGAACCTGGCTCTGCTCAGTAACCCGGAGGACATGATGGAGGCTGCCTGTTACTACGAGGAGAAAGGCAGCCACATGGACCGAGCTGTCACACTCTACCACAAGGTACATTGGATGTATGCATGCAAAACTATGCCACAAGTATTGCACCATATATTTAATAAGAACAATATTGTTGATGGACTTCATTTTTACACAAAGTATGTGTTTTGTTCATTTCCACCACTGTAGGCTGGTTATGTCTCCAAAGCTCTGGAGTTAGCCTTTGCCACCCAACAGTTCTCTGCACTTCAGCTGATCGCTGAGGATCTGAATGAGAACTCAGACCCTGCTCTCCTGGCGCGATGCTCTGACTTCTTCATCACACACTCCCAGTATGAGAAGGCTGTGGAGCTACTGGTAGCAGCCAAGAAGGTACCTGTGTGTGTCACAGTTTAACCTAAATAAGGAACTATCTATTCATATGTGCTTATTGATGTGTGTGTGTGTGTGTGTGTTTATGTTGTTATACCCAGTACCCTCAAGCACTGGAGCTGTGTGTGACCCAGAACTTGACCATCACAGAGGACCTGGCAGAGAGAATGACTGTAACCGATTCAAAAGATTTATCTGAAGATGCTCGAAAGGAGGTGCTGGAGAAGATAGCAGACTGCTGCATGCGACAGGGCAATTATCACCTGGCTACTAAGAAATACACACAGGCCGGCAACAAGCCCAAGGTAAATCTGAAATACTGCCACATATTCTGTGAAAGCTCTGAACATCTCCGAGGTGTCAGGAGAGAGTGTGAGGGATGACTCCAGCTCGTCTGCAATAAAGAAGCACACAAACAGATGTGAGTTGAATTATGAAACCTTGGACATTTTTCATTTCATTTATTCCGAAACAGGCAATGAGGGCACTCCTGAAGTCGGGCGACACAGAGAAAATAGTCTTCTTTGCCAACGTTTGTCGTCAGAAGGAGATTTTCATCATGGCCGCCAACTACCTCCAGTCTCTGGACTGGCGGAACAATCCAGAGATCTTGAAGACCATCATCGGTTTCTACACTAAAGGCCGAGCACCGGACCTGCTCGCTGGCTTCTATGAAGCCTGTGCTCAGGTATGAGGAATACACAAATAAAACAGGATGAGTGTGTTCCTTTTATGGACTTTTATTGACATTTAGTGATAAATAATTTCTATGACAGTAGTTGCAATACACAAAAGTAGTTATTTTACTGTATTTCCAAGATGTTTAATAGGGAATGAAGAAATAATAATAGAATCTTGTAATTTTTGTGAAGGTGGAGATTGATGATTACCAGAACTATGAGAAGGCTCTGGATGCTTTGACTGAAGCTGCCAAGTGTCTGTTGAAAGCAAAGGACTCTTCAGGTGAACAGCAGGAAGCGAGAGTAGCCGACCTGCAGCACAAGGTCTCACTCATCAAGAAATTTGTCCATGCACGCAGGTAAGAATCCAGCTCAACCTTCTTCTCTTTTCTATCTTAATGAGTTCCTCTTTCTTCCGTCTGATTGGTGTTGTCATGACCTGAAGTTTGATTCTGTCCTTTGTCTGCAGGTTGTATTTGGAGAACGCTGATGAGGCAGTGCGGTTGTGTGAAGCGCTGCTGGAGGAACCAGAGTTGGACCCTGCGGTCAGGATCGGTGATGCGTTTGGTTTTCTGGTGGAACATCACTGTCAGCAAGGCAACTTAGAAGTGGTAACTGTCATTTCATCTTTAACACATGTTAAAGTGAAGTATGACTCTTAACCCTATAGTAAATGCTTCTCCACTCATCCGTCTGTCTTTTTCCATCCTTCCCCTTCAGGCGTATCGTAAGCTGGAGGAGCTCCAGAAGCGGCTGCCGTCGCAGAACGTGAGGTACTACATTAGCCAGGGCAGTTTAGAGGCGCTGCAGAAAGTGATGGGAGTTCCCATAGACGGTGATGACCACACTGTGAAGGAGGAGGATGAAGTGGAGGAGGACCTGAATCTGTTTTAAAAGAGTCTTATATATTATCATATATGTCATGTCTTTCTTTAGTTGTGTATGTAGAGTCTGCTTTGAGACGAATGTTAAATGTTCTGCAGGTCATTTTTTCTGACGTATCAAAGTACAAACGTACGTTGTGGCTCAGGAACAAGGGAAGAAATCAAATTACAGTTTCTAACTGTAGAGCTGTTACATGTCCATGGTCATTTTATTTAGATTTAATTAAGAGAAAATGGACATGTCACCCCACACAAGATTCAGTCCCATGTAGAGATGCTACATGGTTAATGGGCTGTATTTATCTAGCACTTTTCCAGTCCACTCAAAGCGTTTTACATAACAAGTCACATTTACCCATTCACACACATTCCTCCAGTGCTTCTACTACAGGTTACCATGACTCTGCACAGTCTGAAAACATGAACATGTTCTATTGTGTAATGCAGCTCTTCTGTTCCACATCAGAGGGTTAAAGGACTGGTTTGCAGACTGGTGTCAATGAACTATGGCCTTCTTCGAAAAATCAAATGTATATGTTATCCTTTGTTTTGTCTTATATTTATCCCCAGGTCTAAGTGTGTGGTTTACAGGCATTTTGTCACAATCAATCTTTTTTAATATCACGTGATGTATTATTTGTAAATATCCTCGATGTCAAAAATCTTATTTCTGTAAAATATTTTGCAGCTATTTTGATAACTTTTAGCCAATTTCTACCCTGCACGTTATATTGAAAAAAATAAAATGTTTTTCCATTACAGTGCACTGTAAAGTTCCTACAATTAAACATTTTTAACATTAAAATCCACTGTACGGCCTTTTATGTTATTTAGTGATTTTCATACGTCTGTTACATACCTAAAAATAGCCTTGGGACACACAGGGGTCCCCTTAATATTGTCCATGGCCTGAAGTTGCCCCAACTGTGGAAACAAGAGGGCGCCAGAGGTCTTTTTCATGCAACAATCCCTAGACACACCCCCAAAAAGTTAGCGTTGACATAATAATGCCAAAACTGCAGTAGTTGCACAAACTGTGGCAGCAAGGGGGCGCTATAGTCCTTTTTAGTAGATGAACATAGTGTTACTATTTACATTCATTGACTCTTTGAAACCTTTGGTGTAATAACATCTGTGTTGACCTACATTTCATGTCAAAGTGTCTTCTGTTCAATCAATCATTTTTACACAAGAAAAGCTGAAGCTGGGCCTTGTCTTTACTTTATCAGCTTGGAAAAATAGATGGAAAAATCACATTTAAACTTTAACACAGCAGTCAGTTTCCTACACAGTCTGTATTGTTGTGATCCAGCGGAAGAGAACAGAGTAAACTAAGTTTCTAACTGTCAACATTTTGAGTCCTCAACAGGATTAGTTTAGTGTGAAGCTGGTGGTGAACACTGATGGTAGGTACTGTAGCATTTAGTGGTGGTGTCATTTCAATAAATAAATTGTAATGTTTGTATGAAATGAAGTACGAAGGCAAACCAGCTTTGTTTGTGTTTTTGAAACCATGGCAACATACTGTTGGTGGATACAGTGAGGGCCACCGGCAGCACTCACTGAATAGAGATGGACACTCAGGACCAGCAACCTAATTCAAAAGAACTTCAAGAGAGACTTCAAGCTCTGACAGAAGAAAATGTGAGTTAAATCTTTCGTCTTCACTTTTTACTTCTGAAATTCTGGCCACATAATTTTGTTAGTGAAGTAATTCGAACACTTAAGCGTTTATAAGCAGGATAAAAACATGTAATAAATGGCCTCCGACAACAGCTGTAGGCAAATGTAAGTTTATTTATTTTTATATGTCAAAAACTATAGCGCCACCTGTAGGCTGCTAGAAGTGGAGGCTGCTGAGTAAACCAACAAGGATATAGATACAGTTAAGAAGACACAGCACTTAAACCCAGCTACAATAATATAATATGTCTTAATATGTGATTATTAACATTTTGTTTGGAAATACTCCAAGCTCAATATTTAAATCAATTAAATAATTAAAATATCCTCGGGTTTGTTATAAACTATTTATCATTTCATAGACTGCTAAGACATGCTTAATAGATGGATTAAAGTAAACTGAATTAAGATGGGCACTGATTTTTAAAGGTGAAATGCACCATTATCACTTCACCTCCTTTCAGTTCCAGCTACGTGAGAAAAATGAACGCCTCTTTGCCAAAGTGGGCTACCTGGAGAGCAGACTGGGCCACCTGGCTGGCTCCAACACAGACCTGTCCTGCAGGCTGGTCCGGAGTGAAGAGGAAAAACTGAAGGTAGAGAACACAAACTATATGTTCTGCATTAACTAAAGCTTCAATGTTCGGTAAAGCACCGGAGGGACTTGTCTTCCCTCGTCTCGTTCTTTCAGACATCGAAGGAGCTGGTGGAGGAAAAGATTCACACCAACAGGTTGAGAGAGCGATTTGAGGAGGAGGCGTTTGAGCTGAAAAACAAGGTGAGAGTTGATTTAATGTGTAGAAATTAATTCAAAAGTGGGTGAACTGAGAGAATACACCGATCATTATTGAGTCTCAGCTGTCAATCACAATGTTTCCCCTGTTTTATAGAGCTTCATCCAGGAAATTAAAACCAAACTCACAAGAAGAATTAACACTTCAGTGTGAAGACGTACCTACATGTACAGAAACCATCTTTATTTTCATTTTATTTGATTGTTTAATACCTAGGCTGCATCCAGCCTCCAGGGGGCGTTTGACACACTTTGGCTTCACTTTTGTGGAGTCGTAATGGCAGCCATCTTTGATACAGCCTATGGTTACCCCTGCTGCAATGTCTTTGCCCTCTTTAGATATTGAATCAAAACAGCGTGACAACAGACCTGGAGCTGCAGCGAGACAAACTGTCCAGGGGACTTCAGTCGGCTGAGGCTCGTCTGACGGCCGGAGAGAGAAGCGGCCGAGACCTGACGGAGGACTTCGCCTCTCTGAGGAAGAGCTACCAGGTTCTGGCCCAGGCCCACGACAAAGAGCTGACCAAGGGCGAGGAGCTGAGTGCGGAGCTGCTGGCTCTGGCCCAGGCCCAGGACGCCCTCCGCAGGCAGCTGGAGGAGCAGCAGCGGAGTGTCACGACCAGCACCCAGGGGCTCCATGGAGAGCTGGACAGGGTGCGGGCCTTGATCAGCCGCATGTCACAGAACAGAGTCAAGGTGAGACAGTGGGCTGGTTGAAATGATGGTGTCTAACAGTTCAGGTGGGATCTCTCCCACTAGGCTTCACCTACTCTACCATTACCGACAATAACTCCTCCATTTCATTTTGTCCTGGCTGCTCCTTTCATCTCTATCAGACATTTACTTATGTACAAATACTTTTTACATTGACTCACTTTTCCACTATGTTACAAACAGTTTTTATTATTTAATGTTATAAATATTTCGATTTTGCTGATGCATTCAGTTACACATTGTATCTATTGTACTTCTGTCCGTCCAGGGAGATGGATCCTCACATGCAGGTTGTTCTTCTCCTGTTAATAGGGTTTATTTTGGTCGTTTCTGCTCAGTCTTGATGAGGGTAAAGTAAAGGAGAGGTCACACATTGTTAAGAACTATAGACACATTGTGATTTGTGAATATGGGCCATACAAATGCAATTATTATGAGGAGCTCTTTTAGCTTTGACACATTTCGGTATTAACAGGGAAAAACTTGTTAATTGTTTTTTTTATGTCAAATCTCCAATTCTATGTCATATTCTTAACAGACTGAGGATTTGGCAGCGTTGGACAAGGAACAAAAAACTATGAAAGAAACTGTGAGTTTTTCAGTATAAAAGTCACTATGATTCATTTTGGTCAACCGTGACCAGCTCCACATGTTTTACACGTACCAGTACCTAACCACAGTCTCAGTAACTTCTTCTCCCTGTTATTTCTCTGATGACACATAGCTTCTAGGAAACCAGGATGAAATGAAAGAGATTCTGGAGAAGCTGAGGGACGGCTACATGGAGCAGCAGAGGAGCCTGGAGGAGAAACTGTGAGGATCCACCAATGTTTGTCATTTACTCGTGCACAAGCTTAATTAAGAGGAAACATCCTCATCTTTCATGTTTCCAGTCATCAAACAGCCAAACACATGTTGGGATGGGTTCGTCCCACATGCCTCTGCTCTGCGGTCCCCTCTTTGATTTTTTTGTTTTGAGCTGTGGTTCGATTCCCTGTGTGTGATGTGGTCTCTCTGCTCCCTCCTGTGATGTGGCCGTCTGTGGCATCGGCCGCCGCTCTCTTGTGGTCGCGCTTGTGTCTGGTCATCAGGGCGGCCGTGAGCAAAGAGCACCAGGAGAGCAGGGAGGTGATCCGTGACAGCCGGGTGAAACTGTCTGAGCAGAATGCGGTGAGCATGAACGGTCCCAGATTCTGACTGACAGGACGCTGGTAGAGCTGCTGAAGATAATATCACTCATTTTCCTTCCATTCAAACACACCCAGGCCTTTCAATCGTGAATATTTGGGTCTCGATGGTAAATGATGCAGGACAATTACTTCACTTATCCTTTCTTATGGTAAATCACTGAAAATCTCCTTAACCCACAAGCCATACATGGAATAAGGAAGAATAAAATTCAAAGTATTAGTTTTTCACATTATATAGACGCATTCATGTTTTAATCACTATTATCCTATCATAGTTACTTAGCTTGACGTCATAATAAGACTATGCTCTGTAACATGAAAACAGGAAGACGAATGGAATAGTAGAAAGTCATGTAAACATAGTAATGGGGTAAATAGTCCTTACATTGCTGTCTGAAGACACTGTTCAACTTTCAGCTTCTAAATGACTCTAATACTAATTTCAATAGGAGGTTAAAACGGTGTAAATGTGTTCAAATTGAAATGTCTGTGTAACTCCCCAGGCCCTGATGTGCTCTCAGAGCCAGGCGAAGGAGGCAGAAGAAGAAAACTCAAAGCTGCAGCTTCAGGTCAAAGAGCTGAACGAGGAGTTCCGCTCACGGCTGGTGTGCTATGTGCAGGACCTGGCGGTGAGCAGTGAACACAACATGGCAACATGACAAGTCCAAGGACAAGTCCCTCATCTCACTGTATCACTCGTCTTAAATCCAGGACTACATTGATGGACTCGGAGAAGGGAAACCTCCCTCAGAGGGAACCAAGATGAGGGTGTTTGTTGAAAACCTGCTGCAGGATGTGCGTTCCTCCTACAGGGTCAGAGAGGAGCAGCTGGCTTCTGCTGCTCGCTCCTACAAGAAGAGGCTGCAGAAGGTCACTAAGACCCATCATGCACTGCTCATCGCATACAGGTAACACACAGTCTGGTAACGAATTAGTATCAGTTACATCGGTAAAAACTTGTAGGAAGATCCATTTACCGCTGGTTTTGGTCTTTTAATGACTCTGTAGATTTTGCTTTCAGGGTTCAGAGGGAGCAGGTGTTGGCAGAACCAGAGTGCGGACTTGACCCCGGACTTCCAGAGGCCAGTTTCAGCCTGGAGCTCACTGAGCTGAGGGAGGAAACCGAGAGCGAGCTGCAGCATGTGCGTCAGGACAAGGCGAGGCTGGAGGCTCGGCTGCAGGCCGCCCTGGAGCAGGTAGAGAGGAGAGAGAGATGGCTGCTTTGAAGTGGATCGATGTGCTCTTGTTTCGTCTGGTGAATGTTTGTATTTGGGTCTGTGGGGATTCTTCTTTTTGTCCTATTATAAAGGCAAAGAACGAGCGGCCATTCAGAAACATAAGGGATTATTGTTGTAGAGGTCGCTTTCAGGTCATGATACAGAATTGATTGATGTAATATTTGTTGATGTTAAATATTCACTTTATTTCACATTTTCTTTTAAAGAAGTTTCATTTTCAGTTAACACAAGGTCAACGGTACAAGGAACTGTTTTGGACAAGAGGACAGGACAGCAGCCAATGTTATAACAAATATATATATAAAAAGATTAAGTAAGAAGAGAGGGAGAAAAAACTAATTTAAATAAAATAGATCTCATTATAACGCAAAGCAGAAAATCAAATACAACTCATTATACATAATGCAAATTGCATAGACGGTTCTCGGGAAAGAAAAAATTTGATTGGTACAGATATAGTTTATTAGTTTACATTTCTGTGTTTGTGATGATTCACTCTGACTTTCCTGTTTCCAGGTGGCTGCCCTAAAGATGCCTGCTCAGAATTCAAGCTGTCTGGAGTGAGTTTCATTTTTTTTATTTTATCAAATGACAAAAATAAAAAGATCAGCTGTGGGGTGTGTCATTTAAAAAAATATGAAATGTATAACTTTATCAGGCCGGTAAAAGTGGAGAAAACGTGTGAGGAACCATGGATGGGCTTGAGGACACAGGTAAAGGAGACCACAGACTCTACGCTGGTAAACAAGCCTTTCTGCCATTTCAGATTTTAGAGATTGTAAAATAGTGAAACTATTACAATCTTTTTTATGATGAAGGTGATTTGAAGCTTTTCTCTCTGACAGGTGAGCTTTGAGAAGGAGCGAGCTCTTCTCATCACCAGGGCGACAGTTGCAGAGGCGCAGGTGTCCGAGTTGCAGGACTACGTCGACAACCACCTGGGCAGGTCAGCAAGTCACTGATAGGGAAAGTTCACTTAAAAATGAAAATTCACTCATCATCTACTCCCCACTGTGCCATAAAACATTTTAGTAGTTTCAGGGGTGAACCAGTTTCCATCCCTCCATCGGCATAGTGTTGAGTAGATAATGACACAACCATCCCTTTAACCTGTAAGTCATGTAATGTTTCAATTTATAAAAGTGTTGTACTGAACATTGATGCAACCTGCAGGTATAAAGAGGAGATCACAAGTCTCCGCAGACTGCATGGCAAACAGGAGGGGGGGGCGATCCCAGAGTGCTAATTCATCTCTCCACTAAGGAAACTGGAAATCCCATCTTCAGATACTTCAGATTGCACAGTTTTAAGTTATAAATCTCACATCTATATCATCTGTACTTTTAAACATTTATTCCCCTGATATCACATGAATCAAAAGCAGTTTCACTTATTCTGTTTCCATAGAAATCCATCTGGATAACCTGTTTTAAGTGTTTGAACATGGTGCGTGACTCCCTGCTGCGTTCACACACCATCACTAGGTGGTGCTGCTCATTCTGCTGCTTTTCTCCATGAAAGGCCCCCAAAGAAATCCGGCCTTGAGAAAAAAATGCCTGGAATGTTTGTAAAGCTTATGTCAATTTCACGAGCTCGGGAGAAGAAAGCGCGGTGACAGCGAGGGGTCACCCTGGTGAGAATAATGTCATTACATGTTACCCAGACACGTACACGCCTGTGAATGCTCTCCCCATCAATGCCTTGCTGAGAACCACGGTGCACAGCAAGCCAGGCTTTTTCCTGAGGGAGGGTTCATATTTATAACCTTCAGTGTTTGTGTGAATAGGCAACTATTTCCTTTAAATCCCTTTAACAGTGAAAGGGTCTTTCTTTTTTTTTATAGCATGTTTTGGTTGCATGGTTTCATGCTATGGACAACATCTGATAGAACTTTAAAAATAGATGGTACTTTTAAATGTGGCATTATTTAAAAAGTTTTAGAGTGTAAGAAGGTTTGAGTCAAAGTTAGGTTGAAAGCAAAAGTAGTCGGGGAATGATGGGAAAAGTAGAGGGGATGGAGAGGGTCATAGGCATGTCACCCCAATCCCCTTTTCAGGGGGCATGCCAGCCATTGGGAGGGGGGGAGGGGGGTAACAGGGGTGTGAAAGTCTGAGAGGAATGGGAAGTGGGATTTTGTAAGTAATGTATTACACTCCCAGGGCCCTGGGAAAAGGGGTGGGGGGGCTGTTCGGCTTGGGCACCGTGCCAACATAGTCACAGTGCCAAAGCGCTGGGTGCTGGGGACCACTCCTCTCACCGGGTGGATCTGTGGGAAAATTCAAAAACCAGGTTGTTCTCTGCTGCCGCGCCAAACAAACACAAGAGGAGAGAGGTGATGTGTCTGCAGAGGCCTCTGCAAGCCAAAGGAAATCCAACAAAAAGCAAACATTTTCAATTAAAAAAGTTGTAGAAGTTTGTCTGAAGCGCAACTGGTCTCCAAGGCAACGTGCCAAGTATTTTTTTTTCAACATTTTTGAAGAATTTGACTCCTTGGCCTGTGACCAGCTATTTATTGAACACAATATGCACTCATTATTATGGTAAAAGTAATAAACATAATAAAGAGTAGAGTAATATATCTGAATTCTGTTGCAGGGATGGTTACAGATTTTACTAATTTATTCTGGAATTAGCCAAAAAATCTTAAATGTGTTCGAAAAGAGACTTAAAAACAGTTTTGGGTGTAGATTTTGATTTAGGACCAAACATACTGGGTTAAAGTTTTGTTTTTGAATTGATAATGTGATGGATATAAATTATGATGTGAATTGTCCATGCGTTGAATGTCTGTGTTATTTCTCTCTGTCTCAGACGTGAGAAGAGCCCCCAGCAGGATTATATCCTTCATGTAATTAGCAGTTTGTTTTTCATGAGTCTGCTCGGTTCAACCAGTTTATCAACTTGTCTGTTCCCGTCCCACTGAGAGTGGAAAACCGGTTTTTCTACCACTGGCACACAACCCACTAAAATAAACACACAGACATAAAATCTAATTTATTCCCAACGAAACCTGGACTGACTCACACATCACTGTTTGACACCAGAGTGTGTTTGTTTGCAACATTATTAACAGATGGAATTTTTCAATAACTCATGAATAAGTTTCCTTCTGCCCCTTTTTACTTATATACTGTTTGTACAGCCACCGAATATTGTGTAAGAGTTTTGTGTCATTGTTCTTTATATCTGTCTGGAAGATGGCACATTGATATCAAATATAACAATGATGTTGCTATTAAATGGTTTTAATGTGATGTACACAACAATTCAAACTTCTTCAATGTTACCCACTGATCAAAAGTAAACATTTTAATCTAAGGGAGTGTTTATTTCAGGAGTATTTCATTCTTCCTCTCATATTGTACAGATGTAGTTCAGCAGGACATTAGCATTCTGGTTCATGTGAACTCATCAGTTCTGCTGATCCTCAAGACCATGACCTCATCAACATTACAACTGTGTGTAAACTTGCTTGTTCAGTTTCTCCGCTCTCGTCTGTTTTGTTGTCACTTTCGGGCCCAGATTTTTTTTTCTGTGAGCGGCGGCACAGTGGGAAAAGGGCTGGATGAATGTGTCGTTCTGCGGATGGGAAGCAGGGTGGACCGGTACGGAGGAAGTACCTCACATGGTCCGCGATGGGCCGCTCGTCAAGAGGCCCTTTGTTTTAGGAGGTTAATGCCTAATTGATACAGGCTTAATGAGAACGGGCCTGTGTGCGCAGAGTGTGTGAGCCGGGGGCTGGGCGGCCCTGTCGTAATTGGAACGGACAAGCCTTGTGTGGAGGAGTGCACGGGGAGAGGATTTATGGGAACACAAGGAGAGGAGAGAGAAAGAGAGAGACAGAGAGAGAGAGAGAGAGAGAGAGAGAGAGAGTGGGAACCAGGAAGAAAAGGTGACAGGGAGTGGGAGGAATGTGGAGGCAGTGGGAGAGGAATCCGATGTGGTCGTCAGAGTATTGCAAGATCGTGTGGAAAAAAAAAGAACTGACAATGGAAAAGTGAGCAAAGAGTGTAACCAGGACGTTCCCATGCATGTGTGCTGAACGCTCCCCCCACGGCACTAATATGTGTTGAGATACTTTTTCAACGTGCTGCATCTGGTATGAAATATATGCTCTACACAAGTCAGTTAAATGCATATTTTTTAACGTTGGATATTAATCAACTAAAGTAAAAATGGCAACACTAACTGTCTGCAACTCTCTGCTGCACAAGACACCTGTCTGTTCTTTTCTGACGAGCTGTCTTTTCACCCCCTCTCTCAGCCTGACAGCCTCAGACTATTCATGCAAGAGTCCCCAGCTACCCTCCAGACAAGCTTTCAGCACAGAGGCAGGAGAGGCATTAGGAGGGAGGAGGGCCGGGGCGGCGGAGGCGAGCACAGAAGAAACTTGCACTTCAGAAAAACCTTGAAGAATCAGGCCTGAAAGCTGTGGAGACTGTGGGTGGCTGGGAGAAGGGGAGAAGGGGAATGAAAAGAAAGAATAAAAAAAATAAACGGGATCAGTGTGCATATTTATGAAGATGAGAATGGAAAAAATGGAAGCTCTGGGATAAGGGTTAACAGAGTGGGTTGCTAAAAAGTAGAAAGTGATAGAAAATGAAGCTTGGAGAATATAGGGTGAGAAAAGAGGGGAGGAAGAGTTACAGTAAGGGAGAGAAGGACAGGGGAGGGAGGCAGCGTGGTGAACAGGAGCGAGTGGAAATGAGGCTGAGAGGGAGCGAGAGGGAAGGAGAGAGGGACAGACCCCCTGCTTTCCCACACTCGGCCGGTTCCCACAGTGGACCCGGCTAATCCCTGTCTTAATTGGGGGAGAATTCCAGCGCACATGTTCCCCCTGGAATGAGCGAATAGACTGAGCGACAGGGAGAGGAGAGCAGAGGGAGCTTCTGACACATCAGACAGAGCCCGGCGGCCGGGGGCCTCATGCACCGTGTGCCAGGGCACTCTGTCAGAATATAAACACGCAGCACGACTGTCAGCACGTCTGACGCATAAATGGCCTCCTGAGTTCCTCTTTCACCAGATCCAGCCGGAGAAGTGCTCTCAGCAGACACTCAGTCACATTCCACCGAGACCAGAGGTCTGTTTGCAACTGGAAGGTTTCATCTCATTCATGATGAAGAAGGAAAAAAACTCTATAAAACACTACAAGTCTGATAAAGGCTCAGTTTACCTAAATAATCAAAAAAAACTTTTTACATCTGGTGCTAAAAGGCCTTAAATGGCACCTGAAATATGTTGATATAAAATCTGTTGACAGATCTTTTGGAATGTTGACTGAATTATACTGTTATTCTGATTTATTTGAAGCATCTGAGTGAATTCCACATTGAGGTCGCAGCAGCTGAGGTGGGCATTTCAAAAGCTCAGCACTATAACTTGAACTAACTTCACCACAGATAAATAATAAAACATTGTTGTGACTGCTTCTGTTTAACTCTCTTGGTGTCTTGATTTTTAAATGTTCTAATTCCCAACTGGCCAAAGACAGAGACAAAGGTCATATCAGGATATTTCATTGTAACGTATAACTTTATCTGATTGTGTTCAAGGTCCATGATAATTTATTTTATACATTATATTGTTATTCAGCTTGAAGCTCTGTAGCACATGGAGAACTGTGTTATTTACTCCCTGTTGTCAGACCTATTAAGTCAAGGACTCCAATCTTATCATCTTACTTTTTCATCTTATCACAGATCACCCTGAACATGCAAAGTAAAAGCAAACAGATCAAACAGATCATCGCTTCTTCTCTGGGAATTGTTCCAAGTAATTCTGGGAAATGTAGGAAGTCAATCGATTATGTAGAGGTATTACCAAATGATAATCATTAACAACTGGCATTCAGTATATCCTTGTAATTACTTTATCTATTCTTGTTATAGGTGTTGTATTGAAAGGTTTTTGTGTCTCCTAATCTGATTTTAACGTTTGGTTTTACTTAATCATTCATATGTTTACTTACTATAGATATTGTAAGTTGTCATTGGCAATGGTATCATGAGATCAAGTCCCAACTGTCCCTGTCTGAAACCACATTTCGATTTGGACCTAAAGAGACTAACAAATGAATCCCTGCAAGTGTTTCTCAATGAACGTGACACAGACTGTGATCTCGTCTTCAGATATTTTGCTGCACAGTTCACCGGGAGTTTCTGTTGAAAAATCTTGGCCTGAAGCTGCAAACTGAGGGAGCAACATGCGAGGAGATACTAGCAACCTTACAAAACCACCGTGAGTGGCAGTTTCGTTCCTGCCTCCCTCTTTCCTTAATAAACATCTCGGAACAATGAGCGCAGTGCAAAATGTCTCTGAGGAGGAAACTTGACACAACCTCTCTGAGGAGAAAGATAACAGGCAAAAGGAAGAAAGAAAAAAACATGTCGAGGAGGGGAGGCCGGGCCGGGCCTCAGTCCTGCAGGATTAGATCTGAGACACAGAGAGGTGGGTGGTAGGTGAGAGAGAAGAACTGAAGTTTCTCCCCTTTGTGCAGATAATCAGACGGGTTTTGCGAGTAAACCATAATCCTGCTGGTTAATTGGCAGGCTCGGAGAACCTCTCCCAAAAACAGTTATATTTCTGAGTAAGACTCAGGCTGGGGTTTAGTATCCAGAGGGATGACATCACCACAGGAGGAACAGAACTGTGTCGGAGAGGAGGAGGAGGAGGAGGAGGAGGAGGAGGAGGATGAGATGGGGATCGAGGCTCTAGAGAAATTGTATGGCAATGCAAGTTATCTTATCTTATCTCATCTCATCTGACCTGATCTGAGCTTATATATCTTAAAATACCACTGCAGTCCCAGTCCTAAGCCTGCCTGTTTGAAATGGTCTGTTTACTTGGCCTGTGGTGACACCAGTTGCAGTTTTTCTTTGGCTGTGGTGAGTAAAGACCTGCAGCGGGACTCAGAACCCATTGTTGTTGTGAACGTGCCCTTGTCACGTAACTTAGTCTGATGAGTCCCAGTTGCCTCTTTATTCCAACTTTATTAATACTTATAGGTTGTGTGTCCAAATCAAAAAATGATTCGACACTGCACTTCCTTAGGCGCTTAACAATACACATGTGTGAAACCGATATGAACAGTTCTTGAGAACTTTGAGGCACAAACAGACAGACAGAGGTTTCTTTAATTACTAGAACGATTAACAAATACAGATTCAACATTTAGCCAAACTTTGTGCATGGTTGGTTTCTTTACTTTAAACCATTCTGAAGTATCAGAACCACTCATGAATGAATTATGATAAAACTTTTGTCGAGATCCAGAGAATGGATCCTGCTCTCTCTGACAATTGCCCGACTTTTCCCTATTCACTTCCATGTGAGCGGTGGTGAATGACCCTAAGTAGCCTTCTTACAGTGGTTTTTGTGGTTGTACCCCCTGCGGGCGACATCAGCCCCAGGACACGGCGAGGAGGTGGCAGCTGTACCGAGCTCAACCCGAGGGGTAGCGGCAGCGGGGCCTTCGTTTCGAGGGGGTCGCAATTCATTCCCTCTGTCTGTCCTGACAATACTTTTTTTCGGCGGGAAAGCACCAAAGACGCTTGTTTGACCTAACTTGAGTTTCTTTGCGGGGACCCCCTCCCTGAGAAAAAGTGTCGCCCGCCTGCACACTCATGCACCATGTCCACCCTGTCTTGATTGATTTTCAGTGCGCATTTTGGAAGGGGATTACAGCCATCTGCAGGCTCTTGAGGAACAAAGGCTGCTCGACGCTCTCCTCCCCTCATACTTCAGAGGGATAACATGGCCAGATAAACATGCTCTGGCCCCACTCCACGCTTGTTCTCTATTCTACCTTGACCTCTCAACCCACCCAAACTGCCCACTCCACTTTATGGCTGACCACGGTTGTTTCTCTCCCCGGCCCCTGAATGGCGATTGCCCCCGACAGTCCGTGCACCACAGAAAGTTAGG
The DNA here is from genome assembly GCA_038501795.1 of Pseudopleuronectes americanus. Classification (NCBI taxonomy): domain Eukaryota; kingdom Metazoa; phylum Chordata; class Actinopteri; order Pleuronectiformes; family Pleuronectidae; genus Pseudopleuronectes; species Pseudopleuronectes americanus. The sequence goes on from CM076735.1 coordinate 9,014,680, forward strand.
GCCTTGCACGACTTCCGGCACCGAGGGGGGGTCAGGTAGCAGCGAGGCATGAAGTGTGTGATTTGACTGGCATTTCCCTGGCACAGCGGGTTGTGGTGCTTTCTCAAACCTGAACATTCGCTTTCCATTTGGGAATCTACCGAATCCGCCAGCTGTGCGAGGGTGTTATGGGAACCAGAACTTGTCAGCTGGGGGAGTGGGATGCCACAGCATGGTGGTGAACGTCATGCTGCCTGTCAGCTGGTGCTGAGCTGATGGAGCGGCAGCAGGATGCGCAGCCACTGACATTTGGTAGCAGGGAGTTGGATTACCAGCTTTTGTTTATGGGGGAAATAAACCCTGATGAAATGCACAGCTGTTTCTCCATCGCTTCTCACTTCTTATATGTGTAGAAGCTGCAGAGGAATTCCATCGTATAGCCTTTTCCCTCTGTCGCACTTATATGGAGCCAAGTACACCAGAGCAACTGAAAGATATGTTTGAGAAACACATAAAGCTGTTAAGATAAAGTTTGGATATTTCACAGGAACCTTGGGTCAGACACCTACATTTGCAATTTTGCAATCTCGCACCAACCTGCACCCTCAAAGCTCCGACTGGACCCGACCCGATTATCTCTGAGACAGATCCAGACCCACCTGTTAACATATGACCCGACCCTTCACCTGGGAACAAACACATGCTATATACACAGTCCCTCACATCCACTGGGTCATCATGGCCTCCTTGTCCCCCTGTTGTGGTGGGTGAGTTGTCTTCTCAAAAAAGTGTCAGTCAATTGTAGCTTGTGGCTATCAAACACTAACCCACTGTGGAAAAGGGTGGTGTTGTGGGCTTTCACAATAAAATAAAATCCTTGAAGTCGACTCAGCCTTCATAAAAGCTGATTTAGATGTTAAAAATACTGCACAATCATTTCAATTTCTGATTTCTCCCCAAAGCTTTTTTGCCGGTTACCTGTCGCCCCAGTGCAGAAATCTATACGTTAGTTCAGCATGTTTTGTCCTGCCGTGCCTGAGGGGCAATTAGATAACTATTTATCAAAGCACACCCTGTAAAACATTATTCTTGCTCTGTCACCACAGTGGAACAAGATTTCTGGAAATGAAAAGCATGAGAAAAGCTTCTGCAATTCAGCCATTCAGAGGCTTCAAGTATCTTTTGGCACAAGGTGAGAGATTTGAGATGGGGGTCAAGTGTGTGTCAGAGCCTCACAACCACTGTTGTTGGTCCCACAACAGAGCAGCACCCAGCAGCTGTGGACCAGGATGTGGGAAAGTTTCCGTGAAGCACCCCATGAAAAGAGAGATCCAGTCGAGAGAGAGAGAGAGTGGGAGAGAGTGGGAGAGAGTGGGAGAGAAATCTCCCAACCACAGAACAGGTTTAAACAATTACGTTTACAGGATGTCAGCAGTTTATAAAACAAAGTTAATGGATGTTCTCGACTTGGTCAACAGTTACCTAACCACCTGTTGTTGGTGGAAACTTAACAGCAGAAGAAACGACTTCCCACAATTTAAACTGTTTACCAGAAGCAGTGCAGTCAGGCTTACCATTAAACCTATGACGCATCATTGATGCACAATTTGCAGTTGTTACTGGGTTATATAACAAAAACAAGAAAAATAAATCAGAAAATATAAAGATTCACAGCTCTCCCTGTTTTCTTCCTGCTCTGTCTGTCTTCTGCAGTTTTATCTTCATGAGGACAAACTCATGAAGTTTGTTAGTTAATTAGATCATTTTATTTACAGCAGAAACATTGTAGCTGTTAATTTTCTTCCTGACGAAATGGCAGATCAGCCCCTCGCATGTGCATATTGGATAACAGGGAGATTTGCTGCTGCTGTAAAAACAGGGCCTGTGTGCTGTAGGTGGGGTTTTGTTGTGCCGGACTACAGGGGAGTGTCCAGCAGCACTTTGCCCCTGCGTGCGCTCTCATCTCTGGAGCTTTGTCTCTGGCTGCTTCCCCTCAAACTCCCCCAGGGAGCGGCGGAAGTCCACACCCGGCGACTCTGTCCCATCGCTTTGGATTCCACTTTCCTGAGTGTTTCCCGCTTTGCTGAATCCGGACCTCACCTCAGCCGCACAGCGGGACAGAATAAAGAGAGGAGTGGGGTGGAGGGGTGAAGGGGTGGAGGAGGGTTTATTGTGTGTGCAGCTTTCTGCAACAACAACAATGAAAACCCCTCAGTGTTAAGGGAGTGCATGCTTCATTACCTGTGTGCAGCATAATCGGACGATGGAATTCATCACAATAATGTGTTTTCAGCTTCTTATACAAACATTCTACATGGAAAAAGTTATTAAAAGTTTTCTGTGTTCCCAAAGCTTGATTTGGATTGTTAGTACAATCAAAAAGTCATAATTGTAATAGCTTTAATTCATCTTGTGCAGAATCAAACTGTGCCACTGTGTCATTGGGGCCACACAGACCTTACTACTGCAGTTTCCCAGGGTTCATGCTGGGGTCACAGAGAAGGGACAACAATTCAGGAAGCCGAGCTTTTTCTAAATGTCACATGATGTATTGGCCGAGGGAGTATAATATGAGTGCTCTTTGTTTTGGCTTATCAGGCCTGCAGCAGTAACCTCAGATGGACTGGAAGGGAGGAGGGGGCCCGATGAGTGTGTGTGCAGGGTCGAGCGGCTCGGGGGCCCCCAACTCCGGGGCTGTTTCAAAGGAGCACTGAGGCAGTAAATAGCCAGGGAGGTTGGAGGTTCGCTCACATGAACTAGAGATGCAGTGGCAGAACCAGTGTCTGGGTTTCTATGGGAGAAAGCTGCATTGGCCAGACATGGGAAGCATGTCAAGCTTTTGTGATTCTTTTCCATTTAACCCCAAACTTCTTGTTAATTCCCCCAGCTGCTCTTTCTCAAATGGATTTACTGCGTGTAGTAAATCTGAGATCGCACCGAGGTGCTTTGCAGTACATGTTGTGCAGAACTTTTAAGATGGAGAAACAGGTGGTGAGTTTATCGTTCTGACATGAATTCCAGAGAATGTGTGCAGTATTGGGTCTGGACATTATTTCCGAAGTTTGCCTTTCACATATTAAGAACGCAACAGGTGATTGTCCAGCGTTCACAATGACAGGAACATGTCTGGAACATTCAGGTGAGGTGGGGGGCCTTGGTGGAGCATGCAGGTGGAAGGTCATGACGTAGGCTGCGGAAATCACATTTTCTTTAAAGTCCATCAACACTTGTGTCGGACCTCATATCTTGCTGTCTCATTACTTTGATAATAATCTCAAATATCTTCTGATAATTTCTGGAGATTATCTGATGCGCATGTCGACGGTGTAGATGAAATCCAAGTCTAGGTAGGAAACAAAAGTTTGCTCCAGGCTGCAGGCGTGCTGCCTGAGTTGAGTGGAAAACAGATCTGGTTTGATTGTGTCCTCCCTCACACGTGGTCAGGACAAAGTGAGCGACTGTGTGGCACCTCAGCCCAGCCGCGTCCGCCACGCCGCTCCCTTAATCGCAATTTATTGCTTCCTGAATCCTGCAAATGGGAGCCGAGGACAACAGAATTCCAGACGCTGTTTTCTACCTCCTTCCCCGTCCGAATGCCCTCAGGGTCCTAAACACTCCTTAAATCTCTCCGCCGTTAAGGCCCCCTCGCTTTCTCCGGCGTCTCCATTTGTTCCCGGCTTTCAGGCGTCTGATTCATGAGCACTTGAAGAGACTTATGTCTGAGAAAAGTTTACCGTGGTCGAAACCTTTGGAGCCACATACTCCAATGTAGATTATAGTGTGTGTTGTGTTAGGTGAGAAGACAAGGGGCATGAAATGAGCCTGTTAAATTAAAAGTTCAAAGTGAGTAAATGTGAAGCTTTAAGAAGAAATTAAAAAACATCCGGAAACGTCAGGTGTGTTTTCTCACGTAATATTTTTTAATAACACAGACAAACATAAAAATAATCCACAATTCGGAAACAAGGTTTTTTTTCCAACGGCATTATTTGTGCCGTTGTTTCTAGAATTTCTTATAAACATATTTACATTCACATTTATATTCACATAAATTCACAAGACAAAAATGACAAACAGTAAAATGGCAGTGTACGCTTTTAAGACATAACGCTTCAGCTCATCATGGTCATTTGGTATGAACCCCTCCCTCTTGTTGACATAGTGCACATCAGATATGAAATCGTTTAACAGTTATATAAATGCAAAGTGAGCCTTGGGTGGAAATAAATTGTTCCACTGAGATTATTTTAGTCTTTCTTGCACTTGACATCAGATTTGTCTTCTTAAAGGCTGTTGTTGGATCGTTCTCAAACAGGGGAGAGCAGTGAAGACCACCCCCTCCCTTCAGAAACAAAATCTCTGTGTTGAAAAGTGCACATGAAGCTGTGGAACCTGCTCAGGTCGCCTCAGCTGTGTGTCACTCATGTACGTGCTCACATCGTCTGTACATATATTAAATTCTCAATCGCTCCGCTATGCTACATATAGTTGCTTCTCTTATTTGGTTTTCAGTGCTTGCAGCATCACACTTTTCCAGATCATTCCCTTTCTTTAATCCGTGCAAATATTCTCTTTAACATAATTTTTTTTTATTATAATCTCCTTAATAATAGTAACACTGAGAATGACCCCATTGGAGGGGGAGTAATAAAAAACCCACATCACTGTCCTGTGATTGGACGTTTTCTGAACTGCGGGAAAAAGGCAGCCATTTTGAAACTGTAGACCACAGCCTGCGGTGCATCCTCACCAGGATATCAACTACACGGCAGGAAACTTTCTGTCAAACTTCTCATAAATGTTCCTGAGTTTCTGAGCAATGATTCTGACGAGGGCCTGAATTAAGACGTAATTTAAGACTTTCTCTGAAGCGGCATCACTGTTCATACAACTTTCCAATACCAAATGCTTATAATCTCCATGTCCCCCCATGTCACAGCTCCACTGGGTCTTCTGGACCTGGTGACTGTGTATTGCACTGAAATGGTGTTTGAAAAGTCCATTTCGCTCCTCAGCCCTTTGGGAATATCCGCCTGTGGCTCCGTGGCAACGTCGGCAACCGGTCGCGCGCCGTGGCTTCTTCCGAAACGTGGAACAGGGCTGACTTTGGCCTGGCTTCGAGTCCAGCATGGTTCAGTGTCATAGACAAGCTACCACACGAGGCTGAACTCAGTCTACATCCAGTTCACAGGGTATTTGCTGGGCTGCTTTGGCTATGGTGTACGCCCGCTGGAAGTCCTTGTAGCGGGGAGCGCAGCCGAGCCAGGCCTCGCCGAAGTGAACGCGACCGGTGAAGAGGAAGCTGCCGCGTCCCGGTTTGACGCCGCACTGCGTCAGAGTCCTGATCTCGCCCTTGGTGGTCAGGCGACTGTTGCCGGTGAACAGGGCGTACTTCTGGCGAAACACACGAGTGGCGCTGACCTTGATCACCGCCGCCCGCAAGTTGTCGTCTTGCATCACTGACCAGATGTTACCACGCACCACTGTGGATAAAGAAAAAAACAATCAGGTTACTTTCTAGTAAAATCCTGTGGTCATCTCCCAACATGCATTCGGAATAACGTTATTACGAGTGTTCTAGAAAATGTTGCATCGATCTATTTCAGTCAGAGACGTGGTTTCTGAGTGATACAGACGATAAAACTGTCCCAAGGCTCGGGCCTGCTCACTAATCCCTCTAACTTTTGTTGCCAGCTGAACTTCTCCCCACTTCCATTACAGCTCAATCAGAGGCCTGCAGATTAGTCCACTGCTCGTTCTCAGGGGAGACGCAGGGATTTCACTCGTAGATTCTGACTCCAAAAATCATTTCGTTCTGCGGCTTTAGCGCAGGGACTCCTTGACGTGTGGTGGTCCGGTTTAATATGTTAATCCTGTTTGTATGCGGCGTTTGGTTTTACTGTGTTTTTTTTGCAGAGGTGAGAAATGCAACTCACCAAAGTCACTGGTGCAAACAGCCATCAGAATCTCTGTGTTGTTGCAGGGTCTGCAGGCTTCTGGGGAGAAAACAGAACATCAGTTAGCGACCTCAAAACACTCTGGACAACACCTATATGCTAATACTTCTACTGAGGCCTTGGAAAGCAAAGGCCGCATTTCCAGTTCACATGCACAGGAATGTGAGATGTGAATCCCGACCTCGAACTCTGTGCAACAAAGGAGAGACCAACCACAGAGTCCTAACAGACAGCTGCTACTTTTACAGTTGGCAGAGGAGGAACCGGCAGAGTTTGAAGGTGCGAGGCTCGTCCACTGCAGACGATTTAAAGGCCAAATGAAACTTCCCCCCCTTTAAGCCTTTCAGGGTGTCTACAGTCACACCTCATCAAAGCCTTCACACGGGGGCCGAGGAGAGGGAGCGGGAGAGGACATCAAAGATTTTAAGAAGGAGCACAATCCCACTTCCCAGAAAATTCCTTGCCCCCCTTTCACCTAAGTGCCTGATAAATATCTAAATGGAGTGCAACTTCCTGAAATTCACAGCAGGTTTTACAGATGGCCACAAAAGGATTAAAAAAAAACCAACAACCCAGTAAAGTTCCCACTGTCTGTCGTGACTGAATTGTGGTGAAAGAGAAAAAAAGTCCTGGCATTTTTTAAAGTTCTCCTTGTGGTTCTTTGGAGGCCCCCTCGCCCACCCCACACATTCTCCTCTTTAGTGAAAACCTCTTGATAAATGAGATTCCTTCCTCTCGAGTCCACAGCAAACCCCCTTCCAAACCTAATCACTGTGTGTGTGTGTGTGTGTGTGTGTGTGACAGAGAGATGTGGGGGGGGAGTGCGCTGCCACAGACAAGTCTCCCCACAGAGAGGCAGCTCAACAAAGGAGGGGAGCATCTCAGCTGGGCAGAGGCCTCCCTGTCGCCTAGGAGACGGCAGTAATCCCAGAATACTCATGCGGCACCCATTCAAAGGGCTCTGGACTCTGGAGAAAGCCCCACATACTGAGCTTTTGTCCCCCCTCCTCCCGTTCTCAGCACTCCACAGCTCCCCTTCTCCTGCTCCTAACCAGCATGCCTCTGGGGAAAGTTTGGCCACTTCCTCTCTACGTGGGCCGTGGAAAGTCCGAGCAGCCCACAGAGGCCTGCTACGAATTATGAATTATCTACAGGGAGGATTATACGGTGTGTAATATAAACCGCTTGTGGTGCAAAACCTTTAATGGCCACACATTTTCAGGAAGGAAGAAAAGGTCGTGACCACAGTTCGGTCAATTTTAAAAGTTTTGGATTTAATTTAAGTTTATCAAATAACGAGAGAGTAACCTACATAAAAGTGGCCAAAATGTATCCTGTACTTCCTTATTTCATTTCATTGAATATAAGAAAACCATGCCTCCTTAGATTTGACCCTAAGAGGCCTCACTCCAACCAACATGGCTGACTCATGCACCACTGCCTCACCTTCACTGCTGATGATGTTGGTGTCCAGCGACAGCCGAGCGGTCCAGTCCCCCCTCAGCTCGTAGCGGAACGAGGCGGTCCTCCGGCTGATGTCCTGGTGGGGTGTTGCCTGCAGGTAGAGTGCCACCCTCTCCCCGGGCAACCGGCTGAAGCACCTCACCCTGGGCGGGGGGGAGGACTCCAGGCGGTCCCCCACCAGCAGCTCCAGCACTCCATCCCTCTCCAGGTAGAGCTGGGCCCCGTGGAACTGCTCCGAGGGCTTGACGCAGGCCGTGATGAGGCCCGAGCTGCTGCCGCCGGGCCCCACCGCCACGGAGGGCAGGCGGGGCGAGAGGCTGAGGCGCAGGGCACCTTTGGGATACAGCCAGTCCAGGGTGCCCTCGGAGCAGTGGAGGGAGATCTGCTCCACGCTGCCCTGCTGCTGGGACAAACCACTGTGGGGAGGAAGGAAGATGGAGATGAGTAAAGGTCGGACTAACATCATCATCAGTGGAAACTTTGCTGAAGCACACACACACACAAACACACACACACTTCGTACACACATACGTCATTGCAGGATTGGCAGAACAGGTATAACTAAGATAAACTTTATCATAGAGACATAGAAAAGTAAAAATCCAGCTTCAGGAGAACTTCAGCAGACTAGGGCCTATTCAGAGAAGGCGCCACCTATTGGCAGTTGTGTCGAAACACTGGCCTTTAATTTAATCTTATCTAAAGTAATTTTGTAAGGTTTTTTGCACGTTTTTTCTTCAATGCACCATGAAGAGGCTGCACCTCACAGCCGCATGCACATTGTGTGTTTCCTGCAAGTGTCCCCGTTAATCCCTCAGTCTCCTGCCTGTCTGGACCCTTCCTCCCTCCTGCAGACTGCCCGCAGGCGCAGCCTCTGCACCACGGAGCTGCGCAAACATTTTAATTGCGCGCTAATGGCGAGTCCCAACATGTTGCATGCAGACGTGCATTGTCTTTTAGAAATACACAAGCAAACAAACACACGCCTGAAGCATCCCCCAGCCTCATTTCTGCATCGTCTCCCCATTTAGCCAAATGCAAACGCAAAAAAACAACCCCAGCACAGATTGAATTAGAAATACTTGCCTTCCTCTCCAGCTGCATTGGTCCTCAGAATAGTTCGAAAGAGAACCATGAAAAATGGCAAAAAGTAAAATCCAAATTGCGTTAATCCAAATCCCCACACGGCCCATTTTGACCGGCGCTGGATGCAAAGTTTTTAAAAAAAAGTCAGAGGGAGACTTTTCCAATCCTCCAATCCTGTCGAGTCCTAGAACTAACTTTATAATACGACTATTTCTCTATGTGTGGCCGGGTCCATGCTCCTGTATCCCCTCACCCTGCTGTGTGAGATCAGAGAACACAAGTGAACGGCCTCAGCTTCCCTCTCTGCTCCTCCGGGCTGCTGTGCGTCAAACAGCGCACCAGCTCCGGAGTTTATTCCCCCTAGGAAAAACTTCAGCGACCAATCAGAGCGCGGGGAGAAAAACTTTAAACCACTCACACGGAGGAGGGGGGGGGAGGGACGCGAGACAAACCAATGTTGCCATTCACTATTGTGTGGGACATGTCTGCTCAGAAATGACTAATTAACCCAACTCAGTTTTAGAGTTTAAAGATCCGGGCCTCACTCCACACTCTGCATGTTCCAAGACATCAGAAAAGATATAATTATCTGGATCTGATGGAGTTTTTCTCCAACTAAAAAAAGTTTAATTACATCTTGTCCTTATTTCTAATTTAAAGATTCAGGATGGAAACAGGCCTTTGCTCATAACTGCTGGACACTTGCTGTAGAGTTCATTCTCACTTGAGGCTTTAGGTTTCCACTATGCACTGGTGTAAAGTTGGTGGTGGAGCAGGATTTGTTTCCAAACTGGTTGTGATGTCACGAAAATACTAACTTGACCAATAAGGTTTCGAGGAGGCCTGATGCTCATACCAATATTCGGGCACAGAACAATTCTAATAACGATATATTGACTGATGTATGTTTTACAAAATCTGTCAATCCCAGGGTGTTGTTATCAAACACTTATGACAAAGGAGTGTAACTGAGGCTTGATGTTTTATAGTTTTATCAAAAACTTTATCATTAATAATCATGAATTAATTAAATAAAAAACAAATAGAATCATATTGCAACATGGGCAAAAACAGACAGATATATGCAGATGAGGCTTACATCAGTCGATTTATTATATTTGTATTATATTTATCAGACAACCAATATACTTTTCAGGGTACTACAAAGTACCAGACCGCGGCACAGGGTTCAGTATCACAGTCCGAACCAAACCTAGCCCGAGAGAAAACTAACTGAGCCGGACCCCAACCACATTTTATAAATGTTGTCCGAAACCAACAAGTCCTGACATGTCCCGACGGGTTGAGCATCACACTTTAATATATTCACATTTTAACTTGGCTGATAAACTCAAATTGTAGGTCAGGAAACATGTTCACCCTTCAGCAGGTGAATATATGAAATCTGCCTTCAGGAAAGAGGAGCAGTAAAAATAAAAGAAGTATGTTTTAGTTGAGAAAAGCACCAATTAGCCTACAAGTGTGTTTGCTGCTCAGTCATGCAGATATCTTTGTTCTCCGATTACTAATTAACTTTTTGTTCTGCCACTTTCTGTTTAAAAATCATGTTGTTTTGATTTTAAAAACAACATAAGCGATTCTTCATAATTCCCATGAGCCGTACATCCTAATTCCACTGCACTTTTTCATGGATGTGATCAGTTCACTGCTCCACATCAGCCTCATTCCACAAAATAGTTCATTTTTCAAACAACAGCTCCATGTATTTCAAAAGCTCCAGAAGTGTTGGATAATGTTTTCATGTTCATGAGACGACAAAAGAAGAAGAACCATAAAGCAGTGGTCACAGTTTAAAACCCCTAACCTGATTGTCAGACATGATGATAGCGATGATGATGATGATGAAGATTCCGTCTCCTCTGGCTGCCGTGCCCTCTGCCCTTTCTCCCGCTGAGCTTCTCTTTCATGTCGCGGTATTTATAACCAAATCAAATATTCTTTTGTGGCAGCACTGCCATGCATCTCCCCGAGTCAGCGACTTTCAGTGTGTGTGTGGTTTTGCATGGGTGTGTGTGTGTGTGAGTCCAGGCCCCTGCGATGGAGTTATGACAAGACCTCAGACCGACACAAAGGCACATGTGCAGAAATCCAGCTGCTTTATTGTCTGCAGCAGCACCGAGGATTGTTTTCTGCAGAGCTGGAGGAGGAGGAGGTGGTTCTTTCTTCAACTTAAACATGAATGTATAAGTGGCCAAACTTAGTTATGGACTTCAGAGATGTGTCAGGGCATCCATGTGTGCACAGTGGAGTCAAATGCACTTTTACACACTTTGTCAAGCCCGTCAGTGTGCATGTATTCACACGTGTCCGTTAAAACAATAGCACACACTCCTTCTGACTGTGGCGTGACCTGAGCTACAGTCCAACCCGGCCTGGATCGTATTTAGTGACTGCATGTGGTTGTAACAGTGCACGGGACACCTCCTGTTTCCAACACAGGGAGACTAAAGTGGTTATTCTCAGAGTTTTCAACACCAAAGAACTGTGCGAGTATGAGAGACAGACATAAACAGAGTAAAGTCAACGACTGTGTCATTGCAAAGTTTATCTTTTCAGCCTTATACTACTAAAATTCACTTTTTCCATGCATCAGTCAACGCTCAGTGTCTCAGCTCTTACCTTTGCCGATGCTGTTGTTGCACCTTAACCAACACCCAGTGTAAAGGGCTCATATCGCTCCAATTCTTAACCCCCGCAATTTTATCCCCCAGTTTCATTAAGAATGGATTTTAAGAGTTTTTTAATAACTTTTCTAATTCAGCATGGTCTGCTCCCCGGACATATTACAGAGCTACTCACTCAATCTTACGATCTTAAGGCTGGTGACCAAAGCTGCATTTATAACGCAGGAACTTTGCCCCCGAACGGGGAACCTCTGCAGGAACTCAAAGGTCTCAGTAAAGTTAAGCGTAAATCTTTTTATCCTTCCAAAGTCCCAGGTTGGGAGGGAACTGGGTGACCAGTATTTTACCATCAGGCCCAGAGGCTTTAGTGAAGCCTGTGAATGCCTGATTTTGAACTGGCTTAAATTGATGTTGTCTGTTTTCGATATTTCTATCATATATGTCATCTTTCTTATTTATTTTTGTTTTGTGAAGTTTTATCCCCCATGTATTTTCAAAGCACAGTCTTTTTCTTCTTCTTCTTCCTCTCCATGATTTATTATGACGAAATAGCTGTATCTGTTTATTGAAAAGTAATTTATTTGATCCTTAGAATCATCCCTCTTGTTAGTGTCCAAGGTCTTTCACACCAGACTGTGCACATGCAAATAAATCAGAAATTTCACATCAGTGTGTAAACCTGCATACAAACCAACTGTTCCTGCTAACGGTCATTGTGAGTGTGAGAACCATCGGACCTGGTTGTTCCTTCGTTTCCATCTCTGACCTCATACTTGAAGCACTGAACCCGATTCCCGTAAACTCTCTTTCTCTCTCTGTTTTTCTTTAATTTCTCACCGGCTCGCCAATGAGAGCGTCTTCAAACGGAGCTGTTGTACGCATACGAGAGTTTGCATGCATGTTTGTGGCTGTGTCTATTTACTTGTTCTATATATACCCCTCTGTGTGTGTGGGTGGGTGAGTGTGTGTGTGTGTGTAAACACAGAGAGGATGTAGTGACAGTGTGGTGTCACTGATATTTATTGGACCTTGACATTGTGTGTCTCTCTCGCTGCCTCTTCTCGCCGCTTCACACACAGAGAGACTCTTTTCAAATGTTTTCACACATACCAACAATGTCTGTTTACATGCTTTTATATGAGGGAGGGGAATCCAGAAATGTTTGAGATGCTAATTTTACTTTGATTATACAGAGTCATTGTATGATCTATTCAATGTTGGGAGAATTTTACAGTGGTTTGGGCTGAAAATATCATGCAAATTGTAAGAATGGAATATATTTCACTCCTTTTTACCAAGTCATTCTGATAATGAAATGAAAAAGCTCTTTTTCAAAGATTGGATACAAAAAGGAAAATATGTTGTTGTGGAAAAATAAAAGACATTTGTGTTAATGCCAGGCAAAGGTAAAAAAAAAGCACCTTCACATTGCGGCACACTGGCCTTCAACAGATTTTCGCTCTGTTGTACATTAACCTGTTGAAAATTCATAAACATTTCTACTGACTCCGAAGTCATAATATTAAACTGTAACAACGCTAATTATACAGCAGTATTATTCCATTTTAATTAATTGCTCTAATAACACGGAATGGTTGTACTTAATTTTTACCTGGCATGTTTAGGTGTGCCTTTGTCAATATGGAACGTTTGATAAAGTTCTGTAACACTTTTGGGGGAAAGTTGTAGTGTTATATCCTGGCTTAATTGTGTAGTTTAATTTGTGCAGGGGCTCCATGCACATACTTACAAAATTAGACAGAGGATCGATGAACGCCACCAGTTTCATAAATACCTTACAGAGCTCATAAAAAGGGAGTTAACACAGCCTTCAGCTGGTGTCTGACTGTGTTTAGATTCTCAGTTTTAATAACATAAGTTTGGTGTGGCAGCTGCTCTATCTATCATCTGTGCGTCCCAGCTGAAACACCAGAGCACGACCTGACCTGGGTTGAGAAGTTGCGACGCCCTCGTTCCCAGACTCCTCTGCAGCTTCCCATGGCACCTCGCCGCTAATCCGGCTGATCTGACATCGCTGCTGTTTGTTTTCCTGCACAGTGTCATCTATCTGCTGGTAATGAGATCCAAGACCTTAACGGGAGACTCTGACAGTCGGCCTCGTCGTTCGGGGAGGCAGAGAAGAGGCTCTTCCCGCCGAGTGGATTGTGCTGCGTCTTAATGTTTCGTCCGGTTGGTTTGAGGACAGTCATGGGAAATAATGTGGAATCAGGATTGCTTAACCTTGAATGAAGAATTTATTGGGAAAAAAACACTTTTGATTTGGGGCTCAAGCTGAGAACATGGCAAAAGAAAACATACTTTGGATTATTTGGATTACTGCATCATATCAAGATTAGAGTTCAGATGGCTCGAGATCCTTAGCATTCTTTCCACAATACCTATTATCACAATGTAACGTCAAGGTCCTGAAAGCATGATAGGCTGTGAAAAGTAGTTTTCGCTGTGTGTTGAGTCAGTGGGAGAACTGGGATCGACACTTTCCCGCCTCCCCATGCAGGTGAAGAGGCTGGGGACCAGAAGCTTTGAGAAGAACCAACGCTACAAACTCGGAAAAAAGAAAACAACAAAAAAAAACTGCCGCATAGTTACCCTGCGAGCCCCCATGAGAGCCTCATGTGAAAACTGACACCTGCTCTCTCATTGCACTTTCTCAGGATCCTGGTTGTGTATGTGTTTGTTTGTATGACAGTAAATTTCGCCTGGTGCCTCTCATCTCAGTTTGTGTAGCTTGTGTGTGTGTGTGTGTGTGTGTGTTGGTGTAAAGCCCAGTGGGAAACCGAGTCGAAGAGGGCCCTATACCAGATAAACAGAGTCAGAGGGGCTTGATAGCAAACGCAGCTGGAAACACGCGGAGACACCCTGAGAATGCTCTCTAATGCTTCTCTAAACATGTAATAGATCACTTAGCTGCACTGTCACAATGCTCTCATACGAGCCCTGTGTGCTTTAATCTTCTCCGTCGGGATCTCACATCAATTTTGCAGGAAAAATTTCTCCAGTGGGTCGTTTCACAGAGCTGAATTATCTCAAGATTTATTAGAAGTGACACAAGTCATGAGAGCTCTGTGTGGAGCAGCTGGGGTCGAGCCTCGGGCTGCGTCCATACGACTGGAGCTGCTTTCAGACACTCACTGGACTCTCTCTCTTTCTATGGACTTTATCCGCTTGGCCTCCTAGAAATCCAGGAGCATTCGATGTGTGAAACCAGTCGGGGATCTAGAAGAAAACAAACGTCTCCCAGTGAAAAAATGGTGACGCTGTAAAAGACATAGACGAAGATGACAAGAGAGTTTGTGGTGATGCTGCTCCGCCCCCCCACCTGGATAATACAGAGGATTTGCTGCTGTTGTGAACACGTCCAACCTCCCTCTGCATTGTGCATCTGTGAAAGACAGACTGTGGGTGAACTCTGTAGCCAATTCCCCAGATTTGACCTGCAGGTCATGTCTGAAAACGGCTTGTGTTTTACACCATTTTCAAATGAAAACGATCTCTGTTCATGCAAGCACTGTGGCTCAGAATCAGTTCAAAAGCCACATGTCACGTGACCACCGTAAACAGGAAGGATTTGGTTTGGTTGTAGAATTGTTGCGGATTGCTCGAATAATAGCTTTTCTCCTACGCAGACGAATCATCGTAAAATGCAGATTTCAACTGCACAATGCTGATGTCAGTTGTTTTCTTGTGGAAGTAGTCATGTGATAGGAGCCTGACCAATCAGCAAAAATATCCAATCAGTTAGAGGTTGTTTGTGTCTATGCCATCGTGTCCAAACATCACATTTCTGCCTGTCCAGATTTCAAATGCAGCACTGTAGTTTTCAAACTAAAATTTGGCCATCAGCTTTTCCTAACGAATCCATTTTTAGAGAATCTTCAACTCCAAAAAAACTTAGTAGTGTGAATGTAGCTTGAGTTTACACATGCTCTGCAGTAATCTCTCACACGTTCTCAGTAACTCTCTTCTCCTTTATCTTATTGTGAGTTCCAAATGCACACGTGGTCTTGTTTTAGTTTCTTGTTTTATCCAGTCCGGTAACCTCGTCATTGTTGGTAAGTCTTTAAAGGCACTTTGAAACAAATCAGTTTCTTTAAAAGTGCATTTAAGATATTCTTTATAGCTCCACACTGGTGCAATTCACTTTTTCTTTTGTATTCAGCAGCTCCAAATATAACCTAATTATAGTGTCTGGGGTCAGAGGTCACAGCTGGGTGCCCTCTGGACTTTTCACTGACAAAATGGAGGGAAGCGGCTGCAGGTGTCTGAAATGAACCTCTCTGTGTATTGTGCCCAAATATGTGAAGTCATTTAAAATAGATATGCTTACTTGCCAGTTCAAATATAGTAAATATGCAAGATGCAATCTGTTAATGACAGACACTGTGACATTTAACACAACTTAAAAACTTATGTTAAACTACAGATTTGGTATAAGTATAACTAAAAGCATTCACTCAGTAAAATAGGTAAAGTACAATTAAAGAGATAAACATATACACACAATGTACGTGTAAGTAAAAGCAAAAGTACCCCATTAACTTTTCCACTTGACAAAAAGTATTTATTACTTGCTTTTAAGTGTACTTAAAAAGTCAAATTACTTGCAGAATGTGGCCTATTTCCATAATGCAAAGGTCTACTACATCAGGCTGAGTCTCAGCAGGCTCTAATCTGCCTGTTCTGATTGGATCAGTGAACTAATTCTGCTCTTATCATTGATTCAAATTGCAATATTTAAAAAACCAATGTGAACATGTCACACAATTCATTGTAAAGATGTAGTGGAGTAGAAAGTACCCTCCACCATGTTTCACAGGTAAATATCATAGTTCCTTAGAATAATTTTTCTTTTAAACCCTTTGAACATTATATATCAAACGACCCAACAGTGTGTAAGCTTAATGTTAATTACAACATCTCTTCTTCTTACAACGACTACAAATTACACCTTAATGCATTTGTTGTAACATTCCAATTATGTAATACATAATAATTGTTGTACTTTAGTTTTGATATTTCTATGTACACCGTTGTATTTTTACTTTTGCAGGGTTTTTACTTGCAGTGGGGGGTTTTACTTTTATGTCATTATTTATTCTATAACCATTTGTGTTTTCTGAGGCGAGCAGCAATCTGTTTCAGCCCTGATATTGTTTATTGATGCATCCTCACATCCTGAGTAAGATGGCAACGTCTCTCTGCCAACCATCGTCTCCATCTGCAGACACACAGGCTCCCTTCGCTCCTTTATTTACGCAGTCCGTCAAAATTCATTTCCACTGTTTATGAACCTCACAGCTCCTCCAAAGTGTTTCCCACTCTCTCTCTCTCCTCTCCTCTCTTTCTCCCACGGAGCACTGGTGTGATAATCATCCTTGAAGCCTGATAATTATCATATCTCTCCCCGACGCAGCAGTTAGATGCCATCTCTTATCTCTGCGTACAAAGTTAATGATGGTGCCATTGAAGTGAGGCCGACTTTACACAGCGACAGTGTCAACAGTGCAGCCAACCTTGATGTGCTTTGCATTGATTCTCACATTCCTCCGGGCTCGAGAGCACACAAGGGAATAGTTTAGCTTGTGGTTAAACTGGCCGCTCTCTTTTTAAGTGGTTCTTCACACAACGCTGCCACTGCTAACTCTGAGGATTCGGCTTTTTTTTTCTTACAGTCAGACGACCGGGATGAAAGAGCCGATTGAAAACACGTCGCAGTGGCCGCAGAATGCAGAGCAGGTTTCCTGTGGCACATGAGCTTTTAGGGTAAATCTAGTCGACCAAAGCCACCACAGCGTTAGATTGCAACCAGATTGCAGCAGGCATGTGTCACGCTCTTTTTATGGAAGCTGCATTTCCTCATTAGACTGTGGTGATGTGGCAAAATGAGTCTGCATGTGAATGCTTTGGTCGGCCTTGTTGTTGTTTTTTGGGAAGGGAATCCCACTTTAGTGATTTCCCTTTGGAGAACGACATCCCCTTTCACTTCCCATTTATGACTCTCATTAGGTGCAATTAGCTGCATCTCCCTCTTCCACCACTCGTAATCCAGATGAGGGTATCCTCATCAGCAGCCCAGCGGTGTTGTTCTAACGCCCTGGGCCTGGTGACTTCTGATGGTGGAGCCCAGCTGTGGGGGGTCGGACAGAGGTTCTCCGCTGTCCGGCTTGTGTGCTGCACCCCAACCCCCACGCACTGCTTCTAATTGGCTGAATCAATTTGGAGGGAAACTCCACAAGGACCAGGATCCCTCCAAAATTGACAATAGGTATAGTGTTTTACATACGTCCATAGGAAAGACAGATGTGGTCCCTCTCGACCACATCCACATTAGAATACCCTTATTTAGCTTCAATGGGAGAGGATACAATGGGACTTTATTTTGGCGGTCAAGCAAATGCATAATTTTTGGCGGCTGAGACGAGTTCATGATCTTTACGTTGCTGCGATTGATAGTTTTGAGGCTGTGGAGCGGGTAGAGTTTAATTCAAGTAGCATTACCAGCATTAGAGCCTGCATATCTATGTGGGAAGTTTTCAAATTTAAGACATTCTGATCCTGAATATGAGACAATCTGTAGTGTTACCGCTTGACACTGTGGTGAATTTCCTTCTTATAGCTGACAAAATGACTTGATTGATTAATTTATTTATCAAGAAGTATAAAGATGCAGGGAGGTCCTAAAATTAAATACTCCTGAGATCTCCCTGCCTCAAGGATTAATAAAAGATAATAATTTTAAAATTTATATTAGCATTATTGAGGGAATGGAAACTCATTTAACAAAAAAAATCTAAAATCTAAATATGTTATTTTCAATAGATTTTTCAGAGAATAAACTACAATTAAATAATTAAAACCAAAATACATCTATTTAATTTATCACATAAATACTGTTTATTTACAGAAAGAAAACATTAATTAGAAGCTGTTTAGCTTAGCTTAGCATTACCACTTGAAATAGGGCAAGACACTTTTCTGACGCTGTCCAAAAGTATGAAAACCTAAAAAGTATTAAAAACATTTTTTTTACCAAGCGTGTCCTTTTTCTAATCCAGCTAAACTAAACCAAGCTTGTTATCATTTTATCTTTCCCAATTATTAACCAAAATGATCCTTTAATGGCGTGATATGTAAGTTCTCTCTGCTGATATCTACTAAACTTGACTCTCTCTTGCTTCTCTTACTTTGAAAACGAACATGCACAAGTCACATTTTAAAGGAGACACACTAGAAACTCATGCTTGTAAATGTTTCAAAGTCAAAAGGAAAAACAATGGATGGTCTTTTTTTTCTTTTGTTGCCTGACTGCATTCGATCTCCTCCTCTTCCTCCTTCGTCCTCCTCCACCTCTGCACCGCATTCCGCTCCATCAATTGAGTTTGGTCAGCCTTGTCCATCCTTGGCTGTGCAGAATATAATTAGTCTGCCTACACACACACACACACACACATAGAGACTTTAAACTTTAAACCCCCCTATACAATGGCCCCCTCGCACAATAGACACATGCCAGCACTTTGACCCCCTTGGCTATAACCCCCATGCACAAAAAACTCCCTGTCCATCCCCAGCCCCTCCTCCCTCCACCCCCCTGCTCACTCAGCAGAATAATGAGCCTGATCACGTTTTTTACATATCGCATTTCACATCATATCATGGAAATAACAGAGAGCTTAACAGGTGCTGAATCTCAGCTGTTATGGTGTAGATCTGAAATCTGGCCGGTGGTCAGACTTACGCTCCTAAATGTCTCCACGTATTAAGTTTCCAGTGATAAAGTTAATAACGTGTTACGGTTTCAAAGCTGGATGATGTAACCAAATATGGAGCTGAGCTTTAACCATTAAAAGTAAGGCTATGAAGTCATCGCTTCAGGCATTTTGGCGGATTTAAGACTGCTGCATGAACCACGACAATTGCAATGATTTTTATTTGCAAAAGTTGCACAACGATGATTCTCGAGGGATCATAACAAGCGGTTTAATGATCATTCCTCCAGCCTTAGCTGTAATCCAAGAATCTTTACATCTCGGCCCCCAGATGACAATTAAACTCTGTGAATAGACTCAGTGGGACCATAATTGCACACGCACCAAATCCAAAACCCCACAGCGTCTTTCATGTCCAACCATCTCTCACCAACTCCATTCAGTCTCCTTGGTGACCTGCAGCTCGTCCCTGAGTCCCCTTTTGATCTGTTTTTTTTGTGTGTGGGTTTTTGGGGGAAATGCCTTCGCTCCCTCAGCACCTGCATCTCAGTGTCCTGCAGCCCATCAGTGGAACCTGTCTATTTAACAAACGGATGCATCTGTTGCAAATGAGGTGGCCTTTGTCTCGGTGAGAGAAACCCTTGAGGGGACCGCCAAAACTTTGTGTCTCCTTGGCTCCACCATTGAAATAGCCCCCAACCCCCCAGCTTCTCTGACCCACCCACACACCCACACCCACACCTCCTACTTCAGGGGTATCATATCACCTAGCCCTTGGGGTATAGTGGTGTGCAAAGGTTGGATGTTCTCATGATAACAGGTGTATTTGAATGTATACAACAGGTGGGATAAATGCTAGAAGAGTTTGGCCGTTGTTTTTTTGGAGTTTAGTATTGTGTTTTATATCCCACAGTGCAATTAATTAACATTCAGCTATATTTATTACCTCAGCTAAGGAGGTTATGTTTCTATCAGAATGTTTTTGGCCAGTTAACAGGATTACAGAAACCTGCTCGATGGATTACCACGAAACTTGGTGGGAGGATGCGGTTTTGGTCAGGGATTAAATTCTAGGTGCGGATTCTGTCTGGTTCAGGGGACAGATTCAGGAAATATTTTTTCACTTACTTTAACTTGTTCCTTCTCTTAGAAATTAATTCATGCACCCTGATGAAAGAAATCAAGCGCGAATAAAAATCTGGATCTTGTGAATTTAAATGTGGTTTCATAAGGGGACTTTTGGGCCTTGCCGGAGATAATCATTCTGCTTTGAATCATTTTGTTTCATGTTTATGTGGCAGGGCTGTGGTAGTGACCGTCTGATTTACTTTTTATGTCCATAAGGAACTCTACAAAACATACCAGAGGCAATAAATATTTATTTCCCTGCTCCGTTTGGTTGTTTGCCTTCATTTCCTTCATCTGACCCGGTGACTGGTGAACAGAGGAAGCTGATAGAAGGGAAAAAAGGAGGAGAGACAAAACCGGGTCTGTCCTATGACTGAGTGGCTCTTCAATGGAGGTTGTTTCTTTCTGCAGTGAACTGTGTCGTCCTGCAGACGAGCTAGAGAGCAAAGGAGAAGGTGGGAACAAGGGGAACTTGCTGAATAACTAGAGCATGGAGTCCTGAATTGCCTTGCACATTCATGCATGCACACATATGCATGAGTGCATAGACTTTTCCTCTCTATGACATACTCTACATACACACACACACACACACATACACACACACACACAGAGACATTCATACACAGGGTCCAAGCTCAAGGATTTTGGGCCTATCTGCACATGTATGCCGGCTAATCAGGGCCTCTCCACAGACAGAAAGCAAAGGGTCACTAAGGGTGAGATGTTTGTGATGGAAATTTGGACGGCAGGCGTAGGAAAACAAAGCTACAGACAAGGCGCCCCAGAGACGACATACTTTACACATGAGATAACACACACTGAGGAGATGCAAAAAAAAATGTTAAATAGGCTAACAAAGCCTTTCTCATTCATATGACTAATGAAGATCGCATTGCAGACATGATATTATGAGAGGATAGTTGGGAAAAATGTTGCATTCAAATGTTAATTCTGAGGGCTGGTGTAGAAAAATGAAAACTTAGAAATAGCTTTAGTGGAATCTGCTTGGACAAACACACCTCTTTCGACCACTTGTGAATTATCTAAAATTGGCTGTTTCTCAGAATACTTCATGTTACTCCAACTTACTCCATGAAGCATTAAGGAAACCGATTTGTCCCCTGACTGCGTATGATCCACTGGTGAAGGTGTCACGTCATCCTCTTCATTCCATCACCACTGGGGCTCAGGACATACAGACCTGGCTTTAACTGGGCACACAGAGCGTAGACCAGGGGCATCCGATGGAACCGCTGCGCCTCACTGAGAAATCACACAAAGATGGGATTTAATGGCCCTTCGATTGAGCGGTTCTGAAAAGCCAACCTCTGACCCCCAGCCTTGACCCCAGGAAAACCCGCCCATCCTCCAGGGTCCAGTGCTTGTCACTGGTCATTTGTCAAACACTGATCTGATTAACGTCCAATTTGGGTTCTGCCGACTACACACTTCTCGGATCAAGACAAGCTGCTTTCAGCAACTTTACATGACAACAAATAGCCGGATTGTTGTGGGGAGAGAAAGGCGACGAGTATTTGTTCCATTCGGGGTCGGCAGACAGAAAAAACCTGGAGGAGACTGCACCCTTGGAATGTCAGAATGGATGGTTTGTGTTAACACTATTGAAGAAAGTACACTGTCGTCATCTTTTCTAATGAATCACAGAATAAAAATAAAGTGGATTATGGGAAATCAGTGACGAGAGTCAAAAGAATCATCCAAACTAAACATGTCCTACGTTGATCTCAATCCAAATCTAACGATGAACAGTATCCAGACACAAGAATCCTCTGTGTTCATGCCAGTGTTCATATTCGTCTAAAACAGTGCATTTTCCAAAACCCAGGCATACTAACAGGCTGTCATTTTGTCTGTGTCTGAAGTTTTAGGAGTAAAATGTATTTTTTATGCAGACTTAGTCTCTTCAAAAATGCCCAGGAAGGGATGAAAACCAGTGTCCTCCCTGTATAGAGTATTCACTGCTAAAACCGCACATCTTTTATTACGTGATGCTGCAAATGACTTTAATTCATTAGCAAATCTGGTTTGCAGCGAGTCTGGTTATGGACACAGTCATCCACACGTCTTCAACTTGAAGATGAGAGCTGGTGGGACATGGGTATCTGCAGGGTTAACTTGTGGCATGGGTGCACAATGTCAGTCCTCCTGCAGCGAGGTTTGGTTCTGACCCGACCCTTTGCTGTGTGTCTTCCTCTATATTCTCTCTCCTCATGCCAGTGACTCTTCGACCATTTTTCTTTTTCACTACTACAGAGCAGCTCACTACCTCCCCCTCCGAAAAAGTTGAACTAAGTTCCACTAACCAGAAGGTCGGTGGTTCAACACCCGGCTCCTCCTGTCTCCTGACGACAACACAGGCAGAAATGATCCTGCAATACTCACAGAGGAAACCTTGGACAAGACACTAAACCACCCAAATGCTCCTGATAGATGTGAATGGTGTGTGATAGTGCCGTGTGCAGAAGTGCTGTGTGAATGTGTGTGAGTAGGTAAATGTGCCTGGTTGATAAGATTAGAAAAAAGCACTATAACAGTTGGTTTATGGTCAGTGTCAGCTGCTGAAGACTTTCCTTGTTGCCAGGGCCTTATTAAATCATTTTTCAGTTATTAAATACAACCTAATACGATATTATCAAATATTCTCAACAATTCTATTTAATTTATTTTTAAATGCTTCCTTTATATTGTCATATTTTAACATGATGCTTTTTATATTTTCTGTTGAGCATTTAACCTTGCTGTGGAATGTGCTATACAAATAAACTTGCCTTACCTAGAATTAATGTGTAACTGGGTCTCTGAGATGGATTCTTGCTTGTAAACTCAATCAGCAAACAAAAGTCATCCTTTTTAAATAGCTACAAAGTGTAAAAAATACATTCATGCGCTTTAGGTCTCTAGCTACTGGATGTATATTCATGGAGTTTGCAAAAAATGGATGCAGAGCAATGAAGCACAAACACCCTATATGAAAGTCTGTAGCTTGAGGCTGTAACAAACCTCTTATCGTGAACATCATCCTCAAAACAAACACACACATAACCACACACACACACAGACAGACACACACACACACACACACACACACACACACACACACGCACACACGCACGCACACACATGCACACACAATTAGCCCATAGCTCATTATATGTCTGCCACAGCTCCTTTGGATAGTGCTGGTTTGGGAGGGGGGTTGGGTTGGGTTGGGTTGGTGACCCTGCAGAGTTTGACCTGAGGGGACACCGGGGAGTTGCCCTGTCGGGGGAGTATGAGTGAGGAGCGGACGGGGGGGGGGATGGGGGCATGAGGGAGGGAAAGTCACTCCTTGGTGCCCCTGCTGGTTCCCTTCTCTGTGAAGATCCCCACTGATTTCTTTTAAACAGAAAAACACACTGATTAGTCTTCAGCATAAACTCCTCCAGAACAATTGCCTTTAAAATGACAATGTGGGAGGTAAAACAAAGCTCATTATAATTATAAACAAGAGTCAATCTTGTTTTCTTGCAGCCTGCAGTTTATAACAATCAGCGAACAAGCAGTTTCCATCTGGAGGAAGTTGTCAGTTTTAGTAGAGTGGAACTTTTTCATATGTATGGAGGTGCAGCGGTGGAGGAGGGAAGGATGATTTTCCCTCCGCATCCCTAAACAAGTCGGAGGCTGGAGTTTTGATTTCCCTCCAAAAACTCTATTGTAAAAAACTTCTCCCCCTCAACTTATACAAGCTACTCAGCGGACGCCTCCACCCCCAGCCGTCACACATCAATCCACGGTGTTGTGTGTGTGTGTGTGGTTGTGTGTGTTTTGGGACGTGGGGGTTGTCTCAGCCAGAGTGCTGTTAACCCCCCAGGGTGTAAAGGATTTCTGGACTAACACTGCAAGCTTCAAAAACAAACTCTTTGATTTTGGTTTAGTCAAGGCCTCAAACTGACAGACGTGTCATTTGAGTCGCGTTCTACTGTGTCAAGTGGCTTAATGCACATGTGCGGTTTTTCACTGTTGCTTTGTACAGAATATCTTCACATCCTGTTATACTTTGCACAGGCTTTGTTCGGTTGCGGTTTAAAATCCACATTTCATTGGTTCCCTGTTTGAGAGCACGTGCCTGTAGTGTATGAATAAAACCTTTCGATGCATCCTTTAGGAGGTAAAATTTGTTTTTCTACTACCTCCCCCCCCTTTGGCAGGAAGCTTAATCAGGCCTAGTGTATATGACCTTCGACCTCTTGGGTATCGCTGGCCTTTATCTTGCCTTTAGGGTAGCATCAGGCTATACCTCATTTAACTCTTAACCATTTAGACAACAGTGGTTCAAAATTAAGGAATGTGCAGACACATCACTTCAGAAATCCTGACTGGGACTTATATAACATTACTGAAGATTTAGCAAATAAGTTCCCTGGGCAAACAAAATACCGCTCTTAAGTGTCAATATTCACTGTGATATATTCATCTATGCTATATATTCAACTGTATATATGCTATATTCATCTGTCTGTGCAAAATCAATGGTTCATGTGCAATCTATTCACTGTACATATTCTCACATTACATGTATTTTTATGTTTTTACACTGTTTATATTAGTTTAACTCCGTTCATATTATTTATATTTCTTACACTTAAGTACTGCATGCTACTTACTACTTACTTATACCTATTTTGACTCTTGCTGCTGTAATATTGCAAATGTTCACATTGTGGGACTAATAAAGGATTATCTTATCTTATCTTATCTTAAAACTCATAAATAGCAATCAGCCATTAATAGTGATTTGAGAATGTTGGGCAAATAACACAGTTCAGTCTCACAACTCGTGTTTACAATTTTATAGCATCAGCAGAACATAGTTAGTTTGCCATTTAGGCTCTGACTTCATCCCTTACTCTTCCTTACATTTATATAGTAAAGTGATGAGCAAAGATCTTTAACCCCCTGTCAGACACATACAGATGGATGCTGGGCTGGTTGAGAGGCTGAATCTACAGGCAGCCATACTGATGCAGGAAGCAGAGGCATTGACAAGCAACGGGAGAGGTGGGAGATCTTTGCAGCTAAAATCGAGCGCCAAATTGGGAAGGAGTGACAATAGAGGATTATGGAGATTGAGCCATGTCAAATGAAAGGTCATTCCATTTTCGTGGGATTCATTTCTTCATGGTGAATATCTTTGCCTAGTGCATTCAAGTGTTTAAAACAGAATGTCTATGCTCACGTCCGGCACAGATTTCTTTAAGCAGTGTTCATTGTAACAGGCGCAAAGGTAGAGACTGGTCAGAGGTTTCATTTTAAAAGGTACATTTGAGAATGAGGATCGACCTGGATGAGAACAGTGAGCATCTTTGAAAACCTTTTGGACATTTCACTTTAAGTATATCTGTTCTAGTACAATAGTAGATTATATGCCAGTGTATGTAAAGGGGAAATTGTGATTGACAGCTGGGCATGTGTGTGCATGTGTGCAGTATTCTTTGGAGTGAGTGATAGTTCATTACAGAGTGTGTTGTCAGGCATCTACGTCCTGTTGTCCTCCATTTCCGTCTTGTTACAGTTAAAACACAGGAACTATTCTATTACGTTTTTGTACAGGAAGCATTCAGAACCTCTTCAACAAACTGCAGTAAGTCCATGAGCCTGCCCCCTTCTTAAAAATGAGCGAACCCACCAAACAAACGGCCATCATTGTGGATAAATACTGCTTTTGTTTCACCCATTTGAACCCGAGGTATCACTTAACGCCGAGGGGAGTGTGTCCACCCTTTTTCACTTTTCAGGGTCTTTGGCGCTGAATAGCGGAGACCACTGCCAAATGGGAAAAGGACTACACAGGCAGAAAGAAAGACCAGAATCAATCAGGAAGTGGCAGCTTTTCAGCTGTGCCAGAGGAGCCGGGCAACTTCCTGGTCCTGTTGCCAAGGGGACTGGAAGCTCAGCCAGCTGGTGCAGCGGGCAGCAGTTGGAATTGATGGAGTGGGGGGGGGTGGGTGACGAGTGCGGTGGATGGCGGTTGGGATGTTGGGCAGGAGGAGTGGGCAGAAAACTGGTGAGAGAGGGAGAGGAAGTTTAAATGTAAGCAATCATCCAATAGCATTGAACCATCACAATGTGAGTGTGTGATGCTCGTCTCTTTTCTAACCTTTGTAAACATCACTGCTTCTGGTTTCTTCACACAATGTTTCATTGAAGGATTTTTATTATTTATAATGTTTTCTTGTGGCATTTTCTTTTTTTTCTTGTGAATTAGTTACTACTGTTCAATACTTCAGATATAGTCATATGGACTTCAGCAGGGAATGAAAATAACATTCTGGCGGAATGCTACCATGCAGTGGAAGAGAATATTAAGTCTATGCTCCTAAAATGTGAACTTTTTGGATATACACAATGGGCACTGTAGCCTCTAAAGTTTTAAATGAATACTTTGATATTATACCTTTTTCTGGGATTTTACTCCTACATGTTTTCGCTACATATTTCTCTATACATCCTAAAGAATGTTATATTTTCATTTGTGGAAGTAACCTTTTTACCTTTACCTTTGTTGACACAACTAGACAGAGACATCTTAAAAAGTATTTACATTTATACTACTAGTAATGAAAGTATTTATGATGGCTATTCAGCTTGAACTTTGTATGGTATACCAACTATCAATGTGACATGACTTCTATATGATGAAGGCAAAAAAAATAAAAGCAAAAAAATTATTAAATAAGTGTTAACTAGAAACTGATTATATATTCTCATTTTGCACATATTTCTCTAAAATCAACTTTGAATGTAAACTTTTACAGGGATTGGACAGGGGGCTGTTGAGTGCATGACTGGGTGTTCGGGGGGGATCAGGGGGACCAAACTGGTGGAGATATAGGTAAACACAGCTGGGGACACACAGCACTGGTGGGTCTGCAGCTCAGTGGCCCCCTTCACTCATTTATCAGTGTGTTTGCACAGGGGATGTGCCCTAATCTTCACATGCCGATCTCAGAGCGGGGCCTTCACAGAGCCCCAACAGGCCCAGGGATGAAAGCGACCCTGACCACTGTCGCAGCCCTGCTAATTCCCCCATGGCCAAACTTGAACGTTATTATTAAAAGCCTCGGGGTCATCGATGGATCTGCCTGCGTGGGGCTGAATCTCTCTGTGGGTGGGATGGCCCTGATAATATATACTAAACTCTTGATCATAATCTGATGTCTCTCTGAGCAAGCCTCCGACTGATGAACAGGTCATTGTCATGGGGTGTTAGGCCAAACAAGTGTTATCAGTCACACAGAACATATTTACAATAGGCCGACTTACATTTCAAATGAACACAGGGAGATAAATCCTGATTGTCAGGGTTTCATTTGATGCTTCTAAGATTGGTTCTTCAAAGCTTTTCTGCATTCCTCAAAACAATTTATCTATCTATCTATCTATCTATCTATCTATCTATCTATCTATCTATCTATCTATCTATCTATCTATCTATCTATCTATCTATCGGTTTAATACACTGGTTATAGAGCGCCACCTGCTGGTTATTACTTAATGTTGAGCTTCTCTAATGATGATGTTGAATGCTGCAGCTTGCGATAAGTACGAGCAGTAACACGAACTTTAAAGATATAATATAAAGAGCAGGTTACAATGTATTATAAGCGTACAATTTTGTTCACAGAGTGACATTACAAATAAATCTTAATACTTAAATGTATGTTTATTTATTATTTTTACATATTAATTTTTTCAAGTACATGTACATTAATGCAGGGTGACTCCTCAATAGTAATTTTCTGGAACAGGCTTTGTATATTCTAGGAAATAGACAATTATATTTAGTGCAGGATAATGTCAAACAATAAAATAAAGTCCTGTAGGCTTCCGTAAAGGTCGCGTAAGCGTTTGACGTCAGCATAACAACAACCTGTCATGACTGCTCGTTCGGAGCAAAGAAATAATTCGTTCAGCTCTGAAATGAGAATATTTACGATCCAGTCCACCCGCATGTAATAGCTGACCTGTCAGGTAAGAACTGGACACCGTGAATCTCACAACAAAACACTCACTTACCGGCTAACTGCGAAAATGGAAGCCAGTGTTGGCTGGGTAGCACACAAGCTAACCTAGCGTTAGCCACTCTGTGATTGTTGGTTGCCTAGCGGCGTTGAGGTAAACGTTGGGATAAATCCGTCAAATATTTTACTCTGGTCAGTTATAGCTCAACTTTGTAACCAGCTACAGTTTGCATTTATACACGTGTGACTGACTAGTGGGTTGCTATTATGCTTATATTGCGTCCTGCCCTGCGAAGCGTTTTTCATCAATATAGCTTAACGTGCTAGCTCAGCTAACTAGCTACCGGCTGAGAACCGATCTCTCGTTTGATGTTAGCTTAAGTTACCGGCGTTGTCATTCGTGTTTTTGTGCTCGCTGCTACAGTCATTCACATATTAATGTGTGTGTAAATTTAGTGTTGCTTGTTCACAACATTGAACTTCCATTGGGTGCCTGTGGTGTAGCGTTACAGGACTAACGGGAGGCAGGGTGAGCTGTTCGGGGATGTTAGCTAGCTGCGCTGCTCGTGCATTCACAGTCGACGTCCGTCACATGAATAGTTAATTGCTCTGCCCACCTCACCGTGTTGCTCAGCGGTGAGCACCGTCAGCACATTGAACGGATGCCCGTCTCAGTGGCATCGAGAGCCGCTCACAATCTCGCCCCAAGACGCGCACAGCAGGCGCACTGCAGCAGCGGCACGCCTGTGAATATTAACATGACATGGCCTGTGTCTCTGTTGTAGTGTGTGAGATCCAGGAGGGACAGGACATTCTTGGACCTGTCGGTTAGTCAGCCGAAGAGACGGGGAACAGGATTGGGAAGCAGGGCGAGGCGGGCCCCGCGGAGCCGGCGGAGAAAATGGCCGGCAGCCCGGAGAAGAGTTCCACCGCTCAGGAGCTGAAAGAGCAGGGGAACCGGCTGTTCCTCTGCCGCAAGTACCAGGAGGCTGCTACCTGCTACAGCAAAGCTATCGTGAGTTATTGTCATTGTAGAAGAAAGAGCATCGCAATAAATTGACTCTTCATGAAAATTCATTAGAGCATCGCAACATCCTTTTTATTTAGACAAACCAAATGGGTGATTTCCCTCTGAATGTCTCTAGTACTATGGTTTCAATGTGCATATGCATTGTCCTGTCTCCTAGAACCGGAATCCCTCCGTGGCAGTGTACTACACCAACAGGGCTCTCTGCCACGTGAAGCTGCAGCAGCATGACAAGGCTCTGGCAGATTGTAAGCACGCGCTGGAGCTGGACAGCCAGTCGGTCAAGGCCCACTTCTTCCTGGGCCAGTGTCACCTAGAGCTGGAGAACTATGATGAAGCCATCGGTAACCTGCAGAGAGGTAATAACAGCCTCCTAAAGCACGATGAATCTTTTCATACAGTTTGCAACAGGGTGTGAAAGCAGCTTGCTTATATTTTCACTATCGTACTTCCTCATTTATTTTCAAGATCATAAGTTTACTTCAATGCTACGTCACATTCTTCCATTCCTGCTGTTGTGCTGACTCTAGCATCAGCTGATACGATCTTCGTTAATTGTAATAATCCAGTTGATTATACAGTTACTCGTAAATCAAGTCTGCAGGGGGGTATTATATTAAGCTTTGTCAGGGTTTCTATCCCTGTAGTTATTATATTCGATATTGTTACATATATAAATGGTTTTCTATATGTATTACTGACTTGTCATCTATTCACTAGAGATGACAGAAATAAATCTCGAGGAAAATGCCCACTTTGTAATGCCGTTTCTCCTTGACAGCTTATAACCTGGCCAAAGAACAGAGGCTGAATTTTGGAGACGACATCCCCAGTGCCTTGCGCATTGCCAAGAAGAAACGCTGGAACAACATTGAGGAGAAGCGCATCAACCAGGAGAACGAGTTGCACGCTTACTTGACCAAGCTCATACTGGCTGAGAAAGAAAGGTGAGGCTGGGGAGGAGGGTAGCAGTCAGATATCCAGCATGGTAAGTATTGGGGTCTGATAATGAGCTCCTGGCGATTACTGCTACTCACTGAAATCAGTGGTTATTATTTTGTTGAGGACGGGGGTGTAATTTTTTAATAACTTTGTGCTTTTGTGCAGAGAACAAGAAGAATACAAAGAAAAACAGGACGACGATCAAAATGGGGGCGACGCTGCCAAGATTGCATCAAGAAATGTATGTTTTTTAATACGTTTGTGGACTCAACTTGGCTGTGATGCTTTTGAGTAAACCTTCATAATGCACAGACATTTTTATGAATATGAAATGTGACCTACTTAGGACAAGTATCTAATGGACATGGAAGAGCTCTTCTCTCAAGTGGATGAGAAAAGAAAAGTAAGGATTGACATCTTATTTTTTCAAATTGTATTTATTCACTCAGTCATTCAAGTATACATCCCGCACATGTCACCAGTCCATTACAAGACACGTCTTGATCACATCAAAACGCACAAATGCATGTTTGCTCACAGTACACCTACTGTACTTCACACCATCTCTTGTGATCGTTGACATAGCAACAACAGAAATAGACTCACATGCACGTTCAGAATTGCTTACACCTTTATGATGTGTCTCGCTTTGTTTGAACATTCTCCCTGGACTTCTCCTGTGTCATATATTCAACCTTCACGCTACACTCGTCACTACATCAGCACCCATACTATAGAAGGGCGTTACTGTGCGTTTCTAATTTCCACTCGAAGCTGATCCTGCATTCACCGGTTCTCAAGGCTTGGAGTGATAAATGATCAATTCTATAGATAGAGGTCAACACGACTGAGGTTGTTGTATTGATGTTTCTCTTCTGTTTTTGTTAGAAGGCGTGAGAAAGCAACGATTAAGCGTAGAGCTGGAAAATACAGATGAAAGACAAATACTGTCATTATTCTAATATATGTGCCTTTAAAAGTTTGATGATATTTTTAGTATGAGCAGTGTTTTTTTTACTGAAGCGTTTAATCCAATCACGGAGTGGCTGATTTGGCTCTAAGAGAAAACAAACCTTAATGTGGATTTGATTGCAGGGCAGTAGTTTGTCATTAAACAGTAATGAACCTTGTAAGAGCACTGAAAGACAGGATCATGTATCGTTTAGCATTATTACATCAGCGTGACTCGTGCTGTGTTTTGTTGTTTCGTTCAGAAGCGGGAGATCCCAGATTATCTGTGTGGGAAGATCAGCTTTGAGCTGATGAGAGAGCCCTGCATCACACCCAGTGGAATCACCTACGATCGCAAGGACATTGAAGAGCACCTACAGGTAAAACAACTTCTACCGGTCTAATCACTGCAGATTTCAGTTTCTTGAGGCGAAACACAGATGCTCAGAAATTCATGTATTTTACAATTTGTTAAAAAACACTGGTCTCAATAAAACCATCAATATCACTTCCATCAAGGAGGCTGCGTTTTCATCAGACCAAGATAAACTTTTGAATCCAGGACCAACATTTTGACATTATTCAGTTGTGAGTTGGGATCGGTCAAGTCATCTGGGCTACTTGATTTTATATATTTTTTTGCTACACATTTCTGAAATTGGGGAAATCATGGGGTAGTTCATTTTATCCATATGGTAATTGTTTACGAAAAAATCATCATATTGTTTGATTGCCCCAAAATACATAGAATGGTTTCTTAGGACTATATATTATTTATGAAACTCGGCTACTAATGCTAACACTATCATTTAACTTGCTCTCCCTATAGCGAGTGGGTCATTTTGACCCTGTCACAAGGAGTCCTCTGACCCAGGACCAGCTGATCCCTAACCTGGCCATGAAGGAAGTCATCGATGCCTTTATCCAGGAGAACGGATGGGTGGAGGACTACTGAAGTGACCCCCCCCTCACCCCTCCCATTTCTCTCATAATGCCCCGAAACTCCACACAAAGCCTGGACAACTCGAGACTTTAGAGAATCACCCCTTGCCTCGACATAAACTTTACACAAGCAGGAAAAGCCACACGATGGACTACCAGATGGGAGCCATACATCTTGCTCTGCCTTCCCTCCTCTTCCTCCTCCTCCTCCTCTTCCTCCTTCTCCTCCCCCTCCTCGCATTTCATCTTTGCTGTAAAACATCCTGCTCTGACTCTCTTAGGCTCGGCGGTCATGGCCTGCTGCTCCCTTTAAAAGCCCCTTTCCATTCAGATATTCTCTGCACTTTCTCCTTTCCTCCCTGTCGTGCTGTTTCTAGTATTACAAGCCTGACTCCTTTCTACACAAAACAAGGGGCCATGTTCTCAGGTCTCCTCCTGCTCCCTCTCTTTCTCTGAGTGCCACAATCCTTGGTAAGCATCAGCATTGCACACCAGTGTTTCAAAGAACCCACCAATTTACAAACAATTACACTTTGGTGGCAGAATTAATTCAAACATTGGCCTTTTATTTGGCGTTTACTCCTGTATTTCATAGACGGTTTTTTTCTTTTCTTTCAAGAACGGAGCATTTGCCGAAGTGGTTACTGAAATGCCAAAACTCTATTCTCAACAAGGGTGACTCGTTTGTATGCAAGTTTTACACAATGATAATTTAATTATTAGTCAATGGTTAGTTTGTCACTGAGTATTTTAACCCGTTGTGAATTATTTGGCATGACTGTGGTGCTCCATGTCGCCATACTGTAAGACTTTCCATACATTTTTTTTCAATCATCAAACTCCCATTACAGACAATTGATAAAAGTTGAATGTATGCAAAGTTTACGCTATAGGTTTGACCTACAGTAATTCAAGATGTTTCTTACCAGGACAATGTAAGGTTTCCATAAAAAAAAAGCTTTGAAATGGACAATGGAAATGAATGCTGCATACGAAGAAGAAGAAGAAAAAAAAAGTTTTAACGTTGCTGGATAATTGTTGAAAGTGTTTGAATTTCGATAGATGACGCGAGCTGTTCGGGGCTGAAGCTCAAATCTGCGTCGAAGAATGGTCTGTGCTGTCTGTGTCGTTCATAGAAACAAAAATCCTGTGCTCGGACGTTGTGTTTGGCTTGTGCTGTCTGCCTGGAATGTGTGTGTGGCCGCTTTCCTCATGCATGAAGTGAATTTTCATTTTCTTTTTGCAAAAACAGAATAGGGGCGGCTGTCACTTCCTTCGCCTTTTTTTTGCTGTTAATTTGATGCACCTTCTCCTCCCAGTGGTAAAAGACGATGGTTTGCATCGGCTCATGTGAACCAGTCGTCGGTGTGAAACTAACTTTTTAAGTTGGTGAAAATCATGTTACGAGGATTTCACTAGATTTGCTGTACCAACCTCCTCTGTGTTAGACATGCTGGAAGAGTTACGACCATCTTGATCTCGTCCATACCTCAGTCCCATCCTCTTAGTTTACAGGTTGTTCTGCTGAATGTGTGTCCGTGGTGAGTTAGGCCTGTCGGTCGGTTGTGTTGAAGTGCAGGCAGTGTAAATAATTTGCTTGTGTATCTCAGATTTTATTTCTTTACTATATAAGGTTCTTTTTTTTTCTCTTGAGAAATACTATAGAGCTTGAGAAACTGTATTAAATGTAGATATGTTGATAACATAAAAGCCTGGTTCTGTTTTCATTTGTCCAAATTAAGCTTCTCATTAAAGAGATACCAAGTATGACGCTCGTTGGAATCAAATCTCTTACATATCGCACACTTAATAACACCAGCCCTTCAATAAATTATCACTTTGGTCTATTTAATGTGTTGTTTTTCAAATCTCAGACCTCTGAAGTGACATGTTTGAGTCCATAGTTTGGTACAAACAAGTCTTATTTGGTCAAGGATGATTCAGTTTTGCTGCATTAGGCATTTCTCCATGTTTCTTCCTGCCGCGTTATATCATTTTGACCCGTGTCTGCTGTTGAGGCAGCAAACAGCCAACCATCCTCATACTGTGTGTTAAAGCTGCAATGTTTCTGTTGAAATCTCAAGTTTTGTCTTTCAGATCTGCACTAAAGCAGACTAACTGTCCTAGCTGAGCCTGTAACGAAATAAATCAGTCAATATGATATACTCTTTTGGTGTGTATATATATATATATAATACTATGCGTTCTCTGCTGTGAAATTTCCCACTGAAGTATCTGTAATATATAAAAAATTCAGTAACTAGTCAAGTTCGATCCTAAAAAATTAACATCCTTTCATACTGCCGTACAAGTAACCAGTCAGATTGACCCTTAGCCTCCGCGTGCCCTCAGCTCGGCTTTTAACCTGATGACGCCAGGGTACAACTGTAGATAATTATTTTCATATAACCAGTCTGAGGGAGCTTAAACATGATGGTTACCTCTCTCCTCTCTCCCCCTCTCTTCACCTTGACCCCTCTCACTCTTCTCTCCCCTCTTTGCCACCCACCTCTCCTCTCTTCCCCATTTTTTTCCACTCACCCCGACGGATCGAGGCAGATGAGCGCCAAGACTCAGTTTGTTTTTTATCTCCACAGTTCTGGCTCATTGTGAGAACTGTTGGGTCTCTACCATTTCTTTTTTATTCATTCGTTCTTTTTTTTTGCCATGTATTTTGTGAAGCACTTTGTAACCTGGTTCAGATAAGTGCTGTACAAATAAAGTTATTATTTTTCATCCTTTAATCTGTTGAAAACCTTTTAGGTTAACCAATTTTCTTATCGCACATGTATTTGTTATCGTCCACTCCCTCAAATTACAGAAATGACCTTTTCTAAGACAAGTTTATTCCTTGAACTTAAACTATTTAAATGGATAAATGGGCTGTAGCTATATCATTTTTTTTCTCTTCTTAACCCCTTTAGTCAAACACCAATCATTGCACTTATTTGCTGCTTATCATTCACACACTTTACCCCCAGTGTCCTGCCCAAGGACATCACTGTATGTGGACTGGAAGAGCTAGGAATGGAACTACCAACCCTCTGGTTAGTGGATGACCAGCTTTACCTGTAAGATAGTTAACTTAATTATGTTTGTTATTTTTTATTGTCCTGCTTTTTATGGCCCATTTTATGTGATTTAAAAAAAATGGAAAATACAAACACAAAACATGCAAAAAAAAGGAATGAAAGCAAATAAATATGGAGACAGATACAAGGTTAAGGGTTTTTGATGTTTAGTGAGAGTGAGTACAACTCAACTCTATAACTGATGCTACAACTTATCCGGTCGAGAAGCAAGTACACAATGTCCAGACACACAATATGGACTGTGTCTGTCAGGGTGGGATCCTTCAGTAGAAAGTAATTTGAATGAAAAGCATCTCCAGGTTTGACCACAGTAACCAGGGATGAGGTTTCTAGTGAAGTGTTGCTTAAAGCTTGATATCAGAAAGAAACATCTCTGCACTGTTCTGTCACGTGACATGTAAACACACACGTACTGTAGGTGCAATGTGTCTGCATCAGTCACACGCACAGGACAGTGTCACGCCGGCTTCACACACCGGGCCTATTGTCAGCGCGGCCATCGCAGAGCTGACGTCATTGCCCTGTGCTAGGAGGGAAGAGGACTGTGCACGAGGTGGGACTCAGTTAGCAACGTCCAGCGACAACAAAACAACACAAACATGGTAAGAAAATAGTTTTTTACTTGTTTAACTTTGGACTTCATGTGTTCTTTGATGAGACTGAAGGGTTGTGACATGGGGTGGTTGTTGGATAATGACTGATTCTGGAAGTTCTTTGTGTGTTTGCAGAAGTTTGTTGTGGTTTCTCTCTGTGTCTTTGGATTATCCATCGGTCTCTCCTCAGGCACACAAGGTAAGGATTCAAGAACTAGAGGTCTTCAGTTTCCTTTCTTTCTTTCTGTTTTCCTCCCTTCCTCCCTCCCTTCCTTCCTTCTTGCTTGCTTTCATTCTCTATTTTTTCTGTATTTCTTTTTTCTCTCAATTTTCCTTCCTCCCTTCTTTTATTTTATCCTTCCTTTCTTCCTCCAACCCCTCCCTGCTTTCTTTCATACTTTATTTTGATCTGTCTCTTTTTTCTTCGTCCTCCCTTCCTTCCTGCTTTCATTCTGTCCTTTCCTTCTTTCTCAAATGTTTTCCTTCTTTCCTTCCTTCCTTCCTTCTTTTCTGCTTTCATTATTTCCTTCTTTCTCAAATGTTTTCCTTCATTGCTTCCTTCCTACTATCATCATTTCCTTTTTTCTTTCATTTTGTCCTTCCTTCCTTCCTTCCTCCATCCCAGCTTTCATTCTTTTCTTCCGTCCTCCCTTCCCTTCTTCTTTCTCTCACTGCTCAACATTTGGCCTCTTATCCTTTCCTTCTTGTCTGTGTTACAGTGGGTCTGAGTGAGAAGGTCCTGGTGTTCCCCTATGAGACAGACTTCAGCTTCGTGGCCCTGATCCCTCAGAAGGAGATGGGCCTGAGGGCCCTCACCCTCTGCATGCGTGTGGCCACCGAGCTGCCTGACGAGCGGCAGGTCATCCTGTTCGCCTACCGCACGGCCGACTACGACGAGCTCAACGTGTGGCGCGAGCGGGACGGCCGCATCTCCTTCTACATGAGCGGCGACGGCGTCCTGTTCCACCTGCCGCCGCTCACCACCTTCCGCACCAGCCTCTGCCTCACCTGGGAGTCACGCACAGGCCTCACAGCCTTCTGGGTGGACGGCAAGCGGAGCACCTACCAGGTCTACAAGCCCGGACACACCATCCGGCCACAGGGCACCGTCCTCCTGGGCCAGGACCCGGACAAGCACCTGGGGGGTCTGGAGGCTGTGCAGAGCTTCGTAGGGGAGGTGACCGACCTGAATATGTGGGACTTCGTGCTCTCCAGGAGCATGATCCAGGCCTGGCACTACGGCCACAAGGTGCCCAAGGGGAACGTCTTCGACTGGGCCACCATCGAGTACGAGCTGAACGGGAACGTGATGGTGGTGGATGATGACTGACTCGGGGGGGGAGCCGGTCGCAGAGAGGGACGAGGCTTTGCAGACGTGTTCTGGACTGATGCTGATATGTTGGGTCGTCTTTCTTAGATTCTGTGTCGTTTGACGTTCGAATCCTTCAACTGTTCCTTGTTCCTAAATACAGCAGAAAGTGTTTGGGACATTATATCATAAATATAACTAAATCTATTTAACACCTTGATGCAACACTCAAACATTTGGCAGCGTGGGAACTCAGATTATGATCTCTTCTATTGATCCTCTTTTTATTTCAGAGCTTCATCCTTCGATTGAAAGAAAAACCAATGAGAACATGTTGATGTGCCGGATGTATCCATAGGGTGGCAGTCTGCGCCAGTTCACGTCAAACAGCAACTTGGGTCAGACAGAGCTTGATCATGCACGTGCACCCACTGATGTCATGTGGCCACAAATAGCTGATGAGAAAAGCCTGTTTAACTGCGACAATTACAATAAATGGAATTCTTGTTTGCAGAGTATCAAGACTTTGTAGATAATGTCAATTTATACATTTGCAAACGTCTAATAACTAAGATTTCAGCTTGTTTTACCACTGATGCTGTTGTGCATCTAACAGAAAATCACTACTGACTTGAGACGACACATTTCAATTATTAATTTGGGTTAAAATTTAGTAATATTTTAGCAGAAACAACTATATTTCAAAAACCTTCCATCATGCATGAAATATTTGTCAGCGTTTGTTTTTGCAGGTCCTTTGCTCGGTGATATTTATGACATGATAATATGAATGAGACAATAAAAGCAGTGAACTGCAGGATGCGTTATTTCTGCGGCAGACTTAATGATTTAACTGCACCGAGAGACAAACAGCAATTATCATGTTTGAAATCCATTGCCATACAGTTGCCCTTGGTTATGGCGCCCGCTCATGAATTTTCCATGTTTTAACTGATGTAAAAAGGCTGTCGGCTCTGAAATAAAATCTTGCCATGTGCATAACTAATAATGTTTGTAATTAAAGAGAACATTTTGTCTTTGAACTCTGGCGGCTTCCTTTTTCACAAAATCGTCTTTCTTTCTGACACATATTAAAGAAGTAATAATTTGTATGCACAGTTCACACAGGGGAGTAATTAGATTAATTTTATTATTCTAATTTAATTGTTGATTCATTAAAGAACAGAAGCTTCCACTCGTCCATCAGTCACATTTTTACTGACAGAGCATGAATTCACTTTGACTTATCCAGCTGTTTGTGCACAACGTCATTTACACTGATTTTGTCAAGTGTAGAAAAACCTAACCCCTCATTTATTGTTTTCTTTCTGTCTTCCTTTCTTCCTTCCTTCCCTGTTATTTCTTTCAGTCTTCTTTTTTTCATTCCTTCCTTCCTTCATTTCTTCCTGCACCCTGCTTCAACTCTTTATTTCTTTCTTTCCTTCCTTCCTTCCTTCCTTCCTTCCTTCCTTCCTTCCTTCCTTCCTTCCTTCCTTCCTTCCTTCCTTCCTTCTTTCCTTCCCCCTCCCTGCTTTCGCTCATTCTTTCTTCCGTCCTTCCGTCCTTTCGTTCTTCCGTTCTTACTTTCTTTCGGTCGTTCTGTTTTCATTCCTTCCTTCCTTCATTCCCTCCTGTACCCTCCTTCCACTCTTTCTTTCCTTCCTTCCTTTTTTCTTTCTTTCTTTCGTTCTTTCTTTCTTTCTTTCTTTTTTTAGTTCTTTCTTTCTTTCTTTCCTTCCTTCCTTCCTTCCTTCCTTCCTTCCTTCCTTCCTTCCTTCCTTTCTTTCCTTCCTTCCTTCCTTCCTTTCCTTCCTTCCTTCCTTCCCCCTCCCTGCTTTCTCTCGTTCTTCCTTACTTTCTTTCAGTCATTCTATTTTCCTTCCTTACTTCCTTTCTTCCTTTCTTTCTTTCTTTCTTTCTTTCTTTCTTTCTTTCTTTCTTTCTTTCTTTCTTTCTTTCTTTCTTTCTTTCTTTCTTCCGTCTCAGTATTTTCTGAGTGTATTCTCTCTGTATCTCTCCGCTGTAGGTGACCATGAAATAAAGCAACATAATAAAGTGGATGTGTTACATGTTACTTGCAGGAATCCAGTCATATTGCTTCTCTAA
This sequence comes from Pseudopleuronectes americanus, assembly GCA_038501795.1. NCBI lineage: Eukaryota > Metazoa > Chordata > Actinopteri > Pleuronectiformes > Pleuronectidae > Pseudopleuronectes > Pseudopleuronectes americanus. The sequence continues at coordinate 9,053,655 of CM076735.1, forward strand.
CAAAGGCCCCTCAGAAGGAGCCCAAGGTCGGATCTTCTCCATCCAAGTGGAACACAGTAACCCTAAGTTCCAGTGTGCCGTCTCAGTTCGTCTCCATGGCTCCGTGCACTCATCCTCCCTGCCCGCACCACCACGCTGACCTCCTTGCAGAGACGAGGGAGGAAGTTTCCAGCAGCATGCAGCCCATGCAGGCTCCCTTGAGGGTGGGAAAGTGCTGTGTTTTCAAAGTGTGTGTGTGTGTGTTTATTCTGACCAAATCACCCGTCGGCTCTCTCGCAGCAGCTAAATAAGGAGAAGGCAGGGCCAATGAGTTCTGACTGCGGGTCAGCAGCCAAATGTTCCACCTTCTTGAATGTTGCAATGCATCAATCGCAGTGCCCACTCACTGTGTGGTAACACCTTTGTGGACCATCTGCCCAGGCCTGGCTTCTTAGCCCTCTGGTACACACACACATACACACACACACACACACACGGTCTGTTATTTTCTTCCTTTTGCATCTCTGCCCAAAAGGGGTTCTAATATCCTTGCAAACATTTCGACAAAGAAAGGTTTAAAGTCACTGAGTCCGTTTAGAGATTCAGTCAAAGACAATGAAAAGTTGTGTTTTTCTTAAACATTAATAGAGACTAACATCCCTTAAGAAGTAAATAGTGAATCCATATATATTATTATTTCATAAACAGTTGTAATGCCTGATTATTGAGTCTTTTTTGCAGACTCTGGGGCCCCACCCTCCTCTGTTTCTGCTCCAGAGAAGATCTTAAGCCCTCAACAGAAGGACACAATCAGTAGCCTCTTAACAGAGTGGATAATTATTCCCTCTGTGTCCCAGTATTGCATGTTTTATCCGACCGAGCAAACACTTGCAGGGCTCCTTGTCTTGCTTACGGCAAGGGCCGCCAGTGTGTGGGGGGCCTGTGTGGATCTGCATATTGGCCCATGGTGGTTTAGGCTGTCTGAGGTAAGGCGGTGCCACTGACTGCAGCATGTCCGTGCGTGTGGAGCTGGTGAAAACGTTTTCCACGCGAGAGGAGATAGACGGCAAGAGGGAGGCCCGCGTGAGGCGGGCGAGGGGAGACAGAAGGAGGGCCGTTCTGGATTCCTTCGAGCAACTCCAAATAGATTTCCAGGCAAAACATATTTGCATACGCGAGACAGTGCTACGAGCTATCTGACTGAGCTGTGGCATGTGTGCATTGAACAGATGGGTAATTTTTTTAGAGCTTTCTTGCAGAAATTTCAGCCCATTAAAATGAGTTCTTGAGCATTAATCAGTCGGCTTTTGTTCATGAAGCTCACAAAGGATCATCGGGGTGAAGTTATACTCTTGTTAATTAGATTTAATGCAAGATCACAGATGAATCAAGAACAATATAGAACACCTATGTATTTATACATTTCTGGCAAACAGTTGAGAGGACTGAAGACCTATTTTTTATTTCACTGCACCTTTCTACACACCGTAGGACGTTGTACAATATATCATTATTCATCAAATGAATAATTAAAGTAAAATCAAGAGTTAAAATAAGATTAGGGGACACAAACACGTATAACTGCAACATATGTAACACAAGAATAGTTAAAAGTAAAAACCAAGGTTAAAATTTGAGCAGAGACACCCAACAGTACATGTGAACAAAACAGCGACTAAAAGTAAAACCAAAGGTTAAAATCGGATAAGTGAGTCATCGATGGTAGACTCATCTGAAGTTATGTTATTAGTTGTAATTTCTAGAAAATCACAGGAGCCTCCAGTTCCCTGTCTAAGGGTTGAGTTTGCTTGAGGAACCATATTTTGTTTGCTTTAAGTAATATGGATTTCTTTTGTGGTTTAGGTCTATCTTGTTAATTTTATTTTATTCATTTTCACTTAGATTTAAATGGCACTGTCTTGGACTTTGACTCATAGACTTAAGTCAGAGAGAGATTATCTAATTCACTGCATATTTGTGTTATAAAACTGAGCCCCTGATGAACCTGCCAGCATTATATGAATTGTATAAGTGGCAAAACACTCTTTAGAGTGGGCATCAAGACTACAGCGCTATACAAAATACAGAGCATTCCTTCACCCTGTAAGATTTCCCACTAAGCCGCGCATATATTTCCCCGACAGTTTAGTTTCCAATATATATTTATCTCTTTTGTAAAAAGGTAAAAATTGCGCTTAATAGTTATCAGGTTTGGTTAAATTCATCTTTACTTCTTAAATGTTCACTTGCAGACGGTTGGTGAAGCTTAGACCTGGATGTCAGGTTACTCTGCTCTCTCTCTCTCTCTCTCTCTCTCCTCTCTCTCTCTCTCTCTCTCTCTCTCTCTCTCTCTCTCTCTCTCTCTCTCTCCCAGAGAGGTTGTAATCTTCCAGTATGGTCACTCGTCCTGCCCCTCTGGGCTGCATGAAAAATTCACCAGGCCTTCCCATTAGAGTCAGTCTGAATCAGGGAGCAGGCGCTACAATGGCCGACTCTCACTCAACTCTCAGGGACGCAAATGCTATGTTTTTAAAAAACATATAAATCACAGCAGACGCAGATTCTTTTGCTGCAGGTCAGCTCAAGCACACACACAGGCTGCACTGAACATACATGTGCACACACACACACACACAGGAGGGTCTGCAGTCCTGAACTGTTAAACGCAGATGGACTATAACCTTTTCAGTGCGGGCTTTTCACACTGATGGTGCGAGACCTGACCTTTACTGTGTGGGACAGTGAGAGCGGTTTGAACCCTCCAGGCCGGACGACAAACACTGCACTGTCTATGTCTGATCACACTGTTCTGCAGCTCCTGTGTCAGGAAGAGTAATACTGAAGCACTGTGTGTGTGTGTGTGTGTGTGTGTGTGTGTGTGTGTGTGTGTGTGTGAGAGAATATGTGTCTGTGTGTGTGTGTGTGTGTGCGAGCAGGAGTTGGACAGAATAAGAGGGACACTTAGGCACAAACAAATGCAATTTTGTTGAATTATGTTTTATGGTAAAATAAGATAATTAGATGATTAAGCAATTGACAGGAAATTAAGAGGCAGTACAAACATTGTCTGTGTATGGGCAGGAGCTTTATCAAGTCTTAAGGCATCTTGTATGGAAAACTGTTTCATTTTCAGAAGCCTTCTTACACATTCTTAAAGGGATCGCAATTTTTCTGGGAAGTGTAGGCTTGCGAAGATAAGCTTCTTTTTCTTGGATTTATATATTTATCCTCTGCCAAGGAGGTTATGTTTTTCTCAGCATTTGAGAGCAGGATTATGCAAAAAATGCTCATCCTATATCCATGAACTATTTGGAGGGGTCGGACTCGATCTAAGAAAGAACACAATACGTTTTGGTGTGGATCCAGATCAGTGGGGATTTCATTTTCAACTTTCCTTATAATTGTGTGACATTTTTAAAGTTTTTTACTTATTTCCCGGAGAGTAATTCATGGATCTTTTAGAAAATAAAATCAGATATGTTTAAGGGAACTATTGGGCCTTGGTGGAGGTGTGTGCTTTCTTGAGTGCGAAACTAAACACTAAACGGATTGATCAAAAAGTTATAAATATGTGACAATCAACTGACGATTAAAATAACTGACAATGATTGACACTGAAATGAAAAGCCCTCCACTGTAACAGCATGCTTTCTAGGAGCAGCATATTTCACAGAGGTACCACAGAGCAGCCAGAGCTCCCACATCCACCGCCCCAGTGCTCAGCGTCTCCTCCACCCTAAAGGAGCGCCGCATCAGAGCGCAAACCGCAGTGAGAGCCTCTGTGGTTGAATGCATTGTGGCTTTTAGCGGCGAATTCCCCTCCGTCGCCTCTGGGCTGGCCTCTCCTGTGAACATATGAGCCGTGCCACAGCGTGTGGTACTGGGAGATGGTCCAGGGCCTCCTGATTAAATATTACAGCCCCCTAAATGGATGGAGATTAGCCTCTGTGGGAATGTTAGTTAATTTACCCCCCGGCCAGATGTGTGCGCGTATAAGCAAGAGAGCGTGTGTGGGTAGATATGAAAGGAATAGCGGGGAGTAAAGGGGTTTGTCGTACATGGGCCCCAGTGTAATGGATTGCATGTTTCCATCAGCAGGTCAGTGGAGGATGTGCTGTGGTTTCAAGGGGTTAAATATTCTGAAGCAGCTCCGAGAAGCACAGTGCAGTTTAGCTCCGCCGAGAGATTATCAGCTCAAGTTGGTTCAATTTGAAAGTGAGCTAAATGAGTAGTGAGATCATTTCTTTGTTTGTTTGTTTATCAGCAGGATTGCTCAAAACATTTTGGCCTTAATCTGAAAAAATATATTTTTCTCACTTTCTTCTCAGTTAACGAAATAGACAGGAAATAATAATTCATAGATCGTGATGAAAAACAAAGTTGCATTTAGGGGATTGACATCTAAGAGTGTGTGTTCGTTTTTGCAGCTTTTATTGAAAGTCAAGGGAATGTTGGGCCTTGGTGGAGGTATGTGCACTCTAATGTGTGCCATTCTTCTTTGTGAGGACACAATAAACCTCGTTATTTAAAGGATAGAACACAATTATCCCTTTTTTTTGGGAGGGGAATGCACGCTGTGGCTCAGGGGGTAGAGCGGGTCAGCCTTTAACCACAAGGTCACCAGAGTGTCCTTGGGCAAGATGCTGAACCCTTAAATTGCTCCTGATCCAGTGTGTGATAGAGAAAAAGCACTGTGTAGATACACTGTGGATATGGTTATCAAGGCTAGAAAAGTATTCTATAAATCCAGAATGTAATTATTTTTAATATTCTTGATGTCTTTTTGGTAAAGAAATGTATTTTTCCCCCAAAAGCTGTTATTTCACAGTGAAGAAACATGTAGTTTATAATAATAAATGATATGAAAAATGAAAGTGAACGTGAAAAGACAAAGCATTTAAATGGATTTATGAAGAAATATTATATATACTTCATGCAATCCTCCATCTTTTCTCAGCACACAAGTCGTTTCCTTCATTTATGCTCAACATCTTGTCCAGACAGCAGCAACACTCGCCTTTGTAAACGTTTGTGGGTTTAAATTGTCCGATTCAGGGTTTTGTTTTATTTTGTGCGACCGAGTTGTGTCGCAGCAGCTGAAACACACAAAACGATAACAAAATTAAGTTTGAAAATTCTTCTTCTCCACTCGTTCCTGGCTGCCGCGTTTTAGCCAACCTGCTCTGAAGTGATCCGACACAAAAATGTCACTGCTCCACATCCGCCCTGTTTGACTGTAGGTGTTAGTCGCGGTGGAGAAGTGATTTAATTCACACATATGGAATAAATGACGTTTTAATTGCAGGCTGTTTTCTGTGATCTGTTATGCCATCTCGACATTCGCTCTGAATTATTGATCGCTTGGTTTTGTAGTTCACCGCGTTTAAAATGCTTTTAAGGACGTGAGTGCGTGTTTTGAGGTCTTTGCATGAAAACCCTGAACTTTATTATTTATAAACACACGTAACCTGTATGGAACGAGAGGTGGGTGGGGGGTGGGGGGGTCTATTTAATCACCCATTCCGTTCATGTCACCTGTTTTTTCCTTCTTGTGCGTCTGCTTGCTGGGCCTCGACAGCCTGATAAACATTTGTTTTTCCTGCACAGCAGCGTGCATCAGATGTATCACTGCGAGGCCTCAATTCTCTTTTCATTTTCTTCCCATAATGGACGTACACATCCATCAAACACACACCGCACATGTGTGCAGCACCCACAGACAATAGCTGCTCGACGTAAACACACCGCACGTGCACGCACAGGCAGCAAAACACCATCTCACACATGCACGAACACACACACAAGCACTCTGCGCCACTGGGCAGGGACTAGCCTGAAAGATTGAAAGCAATTAAAACTATCATCTGCAGTGGCTCAGGGCAGGCCCGTGGCTGCGAGGGGGGAGCTGCCACTGTGCATCAGGCTCTCTGTCTCAGCAACGCGCCGAGACATAAGAGGGAGAGTCGCAGCTCTCCCCGAAACACACAGGCACTGCCACGGCCACCCCCCCACTCCACCCCGCCCACCTCCGCAAAGCGCACCCATGTACGCTCGCACTGGGCTTTGTCATACAACCTGCCATGACACTTGATCCCGCTGCTGATCTTTCACCTGCGCCCGTGGTTTAGCATCTTCTTCAAGATGGAGGCCCAGGACAGGAAGCGTCCCACGCCGGTGCAGCTCTCAGTAAAGCTCCACGAGGGGCTGCTTTTAAAACACTGACAGTATCGTGGAGACTCAGTGCAGGTACATCACGTAATGGGTTGGCCTGAAGCGCGGGGAGCCAACGTGTCTCCAGAGGTGAAGTCACACGAACTGCGAAGCCACGAAAAGTTTAAGTCACGATTGCAATGATATGAAAAGATTGTGCAAGACGCCTTCGGTGCCGGAATAAATGCTTGTTTTTTTTAACGTGCATGTCTTAGGCAAAAAAGTCAGAAGAGCCTTGGGTACTTGAAATAGTTATTGTTCCACTAAAATACTCGTGTGGTTTGGGATGTTTCATGCACAGAGACACACACCTCATCAGTCTGATCTCATTAGGTGCGAGTGCAGTAACTCCGAGCTGTTTGGGCCAAACTTCAGCAGTTTACCTGCGTTCAGATCCCTGGGAATGGTGGCTGTCTGCCTGTGTCTGGACTGGCCCTTAACAAGTCTCCTCAGGACAACCACACCACCATTATCATCCACTGTTACTCTCTCTCTCTCTGTCTCTCTCTCTCTTTCTCCTTCCCTCAGTCTCCGATCAGCTCTCAACCTGTCACTCTCACTTAGCGTCGACATTAGCACCGGTGGTTTCCTCTTCCTGGTTCTCCTCACTCCTCCACGCCACCATCTCCCCTCGGTGCGTTTGAATACATATCTCCGATATTCTGCCCCTACTTAATTTGACAGGCCCCTGTTTTGTCAGTCTGACAGGCCCATAGCGAGACACTAATAGGCCACGGAGACCACCAGCAAAGGCACCAGCCAGGGAGGCCCCTGCGGTGCCAGTCCCCATCACCCTCCATGTCTCTCGAGGCGATCCGGGCAAGAGAGAGGGGGTCAAGGGTGGGTGGTCAGGCAGCGGTGCTGTCACACCAGGCCACAGCAGACTGGACCAGGCCTCAGCGCTGACACCCATCACTGCGCTTCTGTAACAGACACACACACACACACACAGACACACACAGACACACACAAAAGAGGGTAAAAAGAGCAGCCAGTGGGGGTATCCAAGGATCTAATGACTGCGCCTGCCAATCATAGCCGTCTTCTCAGAGATGGTTGCTGAGCGAGGAAATTAACTCCACGCTGTTTGTTTGGTGATGGACCCACTGTGGAGCAGCTGGGATGGAGATGTGTGTGCAGAGATATCTGTGTGTGTGTGTGTGAGTAAATGTGTGTGTGTGAGTGAGTTTGTGTATGTGTGTCTCCCTTTAGGCCACCTGTCTGACCGATTGTGACCTGCTAAACTCTGATCATGGTTAATTGGTGGCCGGTGGTGCTGAGGAAGGAGGAGGAATCAAATCTGAGCAGTGCCCATTGTTCTTTTGTTTGCTTTCCAGACAGGTGAGAGGACGAATCACGACACTGCGGTGACCACTTGCTCATGACCTCATTTTATAAATCTACTGATATTTATCAAACTCATATAAACAGTTTGTTCTTTTCTTAGCACTGCTAGCTGGTTGGCTACAGTGATGTCAATGCTTAGCTGTCAGTTTTTCATCCTTCAGTCCTCGGTCCAGTCTAAAAAAGGTCTGTGAATATCACATGAATCGCCATGAAGCTTTGTAAGAACACTGATGTTTCCCTGAAGATGAGGGGAGCCCCTGACAGGGACGTGCACAAACATTTTAGAGGGACAGGGGCTCAAGTGAGATAAAAAATAGTTTTGAAAATAGTTTAATTAATACAGTAGCTAAAAAAAGTATTTACTCTGAAAAGGCTTTAGTATTCACTGTCCCTTTATCACAAGAACAGGCAACAACAACTGACGGCACCAGGTAGGGGGATATTGTTAAATTCCTGAAGAATTATCAGGACAATTTCTAGAAAACTTTTGAAAAAATTCCAGAAGATATACCATAGAGTATTTCCAAATAACCACAAGAAAAATCCCAAGAAAAATCCCAATAAATGTATGAAGAAATCCCCAAAATACCAGAAGATTTCTAGAAAATTTCAGGGAGAGTTTTTTTTTCTCACTTGCTTTTGCACTAAAATTTGCGTTTGAATTGATCTCAAAGCTCGGTGTTCTCAGGACACATCAGAAACCAAGTGATTGCAAATTGAAAACAGGAACTTCAACAAATCCATATAAATCCTAGCATAACTGCCGCTAGCTACGATCATCTGAAATAATTTCAAGACTATAGATATACACTAACAGAAGTAAGTGGTGAGATTGTGTTCTCATTGAGAAACATGATATATCACATACATATCAGAATAACACTACTACCGAAATTAAAAAAATTAAATGTAACTTTTGCAGTATTTGAGATGTTCTGTGGTTTTCTGTTAAGTGTGGAGTCCAGGGCATGAGAAAAAAACGTCCTGCAGGATTTTCCCAGTCAGTTAAGATCATCCTGCATTTTTCTTCTCTTTGACTGTTGGCAGGCTACATTGAAAAAGGGAGAGAAAGAAAGAGAGAGAAGGACAGAAATAGAGAAAGAGAGAGATCCCAAGATGCAGAGGACGTCAGTGCTGGGATGAGAGGGGGTCGGTCGCAGGGGTGGGGTGGGGGGGGGACTCCCGGGGTCCTCCGTGTAGTGAATTATTAAGGTTTACTAATACTTCATAAATCCCCTCTTTGTCCTGTCCATTACCGTCCTGTCACATCCTCTCGCCAGCGCAAGACTGACTCACTTGCTTCACCCAGATGACAGAAGTTAAACTGTCTTCCAGAGGAGGTGGAGGAGGTGGTGGGTGGTTGAGGGTTGGTGGGTGGAGGTGAAGGGAGGGAGGGGGGACGAGGAGAGGGGCAGGCCCTGGGGCCCTGGATGGCTTGGGTGAGGGTAAGCGTCAGTTCATGTTTGCTTGCTTGTGTGTGTGTGTGTGTGTGTGTGTGTGTGTTTCTGCTTGTGTTTGTGTGAAATATATTGTATTTTCCTTCTAAAACTAAGTAAACTGTATATGTTTACACGTGCACTTTAAGACGGTGAATGAGTGGATCTAAAGAAAGAGTCAGTGAGGATCATTTCACAGATTCATGCTTCCTCATTAACTCCCAACGCATCCACACCACCAGCTCGCTCCCTGTCCTCCCCGTCCCCTTCCTCCATCTCTCCTGCTCCTCCATCTCTCCTCCTCCTCCCAAAACAGCAAACCTTGCCTCAGTGCGTGCCTGGCGGACTATCTCCGCGGTCTCGACAGCCGAGCTGGTCGTTGCCCCGAGCGCTGAGGAGCTGTCGCCTCTCGTTAGTGTCGCTGTGGCGACCCAGAGTCCTGCCTGCCTGCTCCTTGATTAGAGAGTGAGGTGGATGGAGTGTGTGTGGCTGCATCTACATCGGTGTGTGTGTGTGTGTGTGTGTGTGTGTGTGTGTGTGTGTGTGTGTGTGTTTAGTTCTGTACTCACCCTCCCTCCTGCCCGCAGAGCTGCTTTTAAAGATCAGTGATTTGGTCAATTGGCCTGGCAACTCCAATCCCACGGAAGGTCATTGATGACTCAATGGACCAGTCACTGAGGCAGGCTGTCATGTCACTCTGCGTGTTCATGTGTGTGTGTGTGTGTATGTGTGTGTGTGTGTGTGTTTGTCTTACTGACAAAATCAATGAGGACAAAATCTTTAAAGATGTGATCAGGATGTCCAAATTCCAAATGATCAGCCGGGCTTGTTCTAATCCAAACCCACACTTGAATTGCTACACTACTGTTATTATGAGATTGGATGAACTCATGGATCACGAGCAGGTTTACATACAGCAGTCGGCTGTGGAACAACATGTGAACTACTCATATATAACATGATATTTGTGTTTGCTTTATTTGTCCCTATTCGGTTTATAGTAATGGAACTCTTCTTTATTTTCCTTCTTTTCTGTTGCAGTACCTTGGATTATACTGTTGAATGGTTTATTGCCCTTTGAAGCACTTGTAACTACATTTGAATGAAATGCTGCCTAACATGGCGTGTCCTGATCATAAGCTGTATGTCAGTTCAGGGGCTGCATCTTTCGGAGGATGCGGTTTAACTGGTCCACGAAGACCAAAGAAGGCCTTCAGTGATTGGCATCACCACCTCATCCGGCCCTTATTGCGGATGCCTATTTTAACATGTGTCTTGTCGCTTGTCAGTGTCGCTTCTTCTTTGAAAAATGGTTCGGTACTGAAGCTCAATAAATCTTGTGATAAGTTGGGCCGGGAAGGATCCACCTGTTGGAGCTTTTGTCTTTTGGGGATGGAAGGAAGCCTTTTGAGTAGTCTTCAGAAAGGGACAGTCTGGTCGTACCGCTGTGATGCATTCGGTCTTTAAATGCAGCCTCCAAAGGAGAAAGCCCATGGTCCACAGATATAGAGTGTAGCCATGAAGATGGATGACATGACTGTTCCCAAGGGTAAGGGTTAGGGGTTAACCCTAAGTGAAGTCAAAGCATCTTGCACAAATAACCCCTTAAGGTTAAGGTTGAGTGCCTTGACAGGAACTTGCTACCACACCTCCATCGACTGGCTCCAAGTGCGCATGATGGCAGCTTTCATTTCCAGCCTAACCCCCTAACCCTAACCTTAACTCCTAAAAACATGCTCTATAATGCTTTGTGTTCCATTTCCTGCACTAGAAATGAAAAGGTGTGTGTGTTTTATTCTGTTAAAACAATGCTTTGCCTGACGACTCATCCTGTAACACTAAAACTGTGATGGATTGTGGTTGACCTTGTGAAAGACTTTGGACCGGCAACTGTCTGCCTGTCTGTTGCAGGATCACCAGGTCAGTGAGTCGCAAGACCCTGAGGGAGCCATAAATACTGTGTGTTATTTAACTTCCTATATGCCCTGCCCTGGGCACAGCTGTCCATCTCTGGACAATTTCGCTGCCCAAAGGGAGGACTGACTGAGTGACTGACTCCACGGACCTTGTACATGCACTGCCCATCTGTCTGGGCCTGTCTTTCATTCACCCCCTGGAAAACAGAACCAGAAAACTTAGTTCAGTTTGGTTTAAAAATACAGCCTGGATGGTTCAGGTTTGATGTAAGAGAGACAAAGTAATGGTTCCTTTCAAAGATCAATATTATTTCTCCCAAAAAATCCAAATAAGTTACAATATAATTAGTTATACTTGAATTTTCATCCATTCAAACAGTGTTGCTGGATGGCGATGTTGCACTGCAGCTTGGCCGGCCCACCAGTTTCCCGGACAGCAACATTGACTGTATATAAAGATGGATAACACTTCCTCCTATTGTACAAGACCTAAGCTTACATATCCCACATAAGGGTTTTGAAGTCATTTGAAACAAGAATCAGTGCAGCAGTGATAAAAGTGTGGAGCCACAAAACCGAGGTCCAGCCAATGTCAGTCTCAGCTGTCAAATAATGAGGTTTCAACCCATTTATATAGCATTAAATAACTAATTGAAACCACACTAAGAAGTATGAGCAATGACTAAATTAAATTACATTTTGTACCTTGACTGTCCCATCCACTAACATGGAGGAGGTGGTAATCTAAGTTATTTAACAAACACAACTGTTTAGTGGGTGGGTAGGGGTGGCGTTAAAGTGGCACTTTGGTTGGTTTCAAAAATGCTATCTTCTTGCAAACTGTCAGGCTATGGAAAAACCCTGGACTACATTCATGACAATATTGATTTAATGTCCAAAGCCACTGTAATTTTAAGAACTTGCATGTGTCTACAGCATAGTCTAAGGCATAGTTACCATCCTTATTATCATAGATCAGAGTCAGAAATGCTTTATTGATCCAGGATCATATTTAATTAAGGTTAAGTTACGCGACTGAATTAGTGAGATTAAAATAAGGGGAAGATCAGAGATTCAGTCCTTAAAAGAAGCTCACGTGCAGGAATGTGATTGGACACGGACTCTAGACTCAGGCACCATTCCATCTCCACACTTTTACAAATCTTGCTATAAAGTCTCTTCAGGAACACAGAAAGATCTGACCCGTTCTCAATCAGCCGTCTTCTGTGTATCACAGCTCCACATCATGGAAGGAGAGAGGACGAGACCCAGCAAGCAGCAGTGAGAACAACAGCCAGCAAGAGGGAAACGACTCCCCTCTAGCTACAGCTTCCCGACTTGTTTATTTGCTAACTGGGTGGGGGGTTGGGGCGAGGGGTGGGGGGGGTGAGGGCGAACATATGGTTTGCTAAAACATGGACTTGTAGTTGGGAGGCCGAGGCACCCTAAGGGATGGAGCTGACGGGCTTTGGTCCCTGTCTCCCTCGATTTCTCCCGCATGGACAGCCAGAGCTGAACAGCCGTCCTCCAGGAGTTAGCAGCCTCTCACTCCCGCTCCCTCTCTCTCTTCCTGCTGCCACCTACACCCATCCTCAGTCAAACCCAGAGATGGTGAGGAGGGGGGGGGAAATGAGGGTTCCCACCGGCTTTGGGGTGTACATGGGGGGTGGGGGCTGGGGGCTGTGGGCTGGAGGGGCCTTGCTGCAGCTGGGGAAACTGACTGACACCATCCTCTGTTCCCTCGTCCCTAGAGTGTGTGGTACTGCTCTGAGCCCTGTTGCTGAGGGAATAAAAAGCCCAGATCCCAGCAAACGTGCTGGTCCTGAGGTCCTGACACATATGGATGTTCACTGTGCATCCCAGTCCAGACCAGTGTGACACATGTAACCGATACTTTGCACTTTGGGAATGTGTCTGAACTCAACGTGAAGACGATGAAGCGAGGTCGGACGCGGCTTTGGTTTTTAGGAGGGTTGTCAATGACCTACCAGCTACTGCAGCTATCTTATACAGATCACTGCACTGCGACACACACACACACACCCACACACAAACACACTCACACACCCTGGAGGTCTATGTGTTTACGGACACACTCACTCACTCACTGGGATCAAGGCGCTAATGCACACACATGGTCTCACACACCCTGCATTGATGAGCAAACATATGCACACACTCACAGACGCTCCCTGTGGGTCAGTGACTTAATATGCACATACTTACACACACACTGGGTCAGTTGTTGATAGACTTACACATGCACACGCACACGCACACCCCCCCCGGAGGTCAGCGTCGTGATGGACAGCAGGCCTGATGTGCTCTGACAGAATCGCCTGCTTCCTTTCATCTCCACTTGCGTTTCCCCCCCGTCAGGTGACACCCACAGGTGCCCTGCATGGTGAGAGCGAGCCTACCTCCTGTGGGTGTGTCTGGGGCAGCTGGTGAAAAACGGGGGGGTCTTAGACAGAGAGGATGAGCGGGAAAAAAAAAGCTGGGCGACCGAGGCACCAGCTGCTTCCTGTCAGCGATCCCACGGCCCAGGCGTGGGTGTGAACTCCACCTCTCGTCACACTGGCAGGATGTGTGAGTGATAAGCAGTGCATGTGAGGCATCAGCTGCATCCCATTCCGAGCGAATGCCTCCGACAGACAGACAGCAACAAGCCCCTCTCACCTACTGATTCTGCCTCAGAGACGCAGCCCCATCGGATGTTTGGACGCGGAGAAGGGCGTAGATATCTCCAGAGAAAACCCCGGAGAGACATCCGTCCAGTCACTGCTGAACGTTGACGTCTGCCCTTTTCAGATATCAAGGCAGCTCACTTTGAAGGCTGCATTTTCACCTTGGAAAACAGCCAGTGTCTGTCCAGGCCTCATCTCTATAATTGTGTGAGTGGGTTCATTTAAGTGTGAAGCCTGGAAATGTCTCACTGTGTGCTCCCAGCACTGGTCCCTGACATATACTACGGGGGCAGTTCACCTCTGCTAAGGAGGCACTTGGCTGATTAGACTTTTGGATGAAGAGAAGAAGTCTGACATAGCTTTAAAGACAACAATAAGCATTTTAAGAAAGTCATTTTGGGAAACACGAACGATGAGAAGATTGATGCCAGTTGTGAATCTGATGCTTCAGTGAGCAGGAGTCTGGCTGCACCTCAACAGCTCACATGTGGGGCACGACATGTGTGGGACTATTTCTTCAGTGAGTTTGTGTATTCATGAGGATGCCAGCCAACCAACAGAGAATCACTTCATTCAGATACCAAGTACCTGTCAATATATGACCTCTTGTGAGACAGTGTAGTTCTGGCTGGGGGGGAGTTGTATCAACAAGGTTGTCTTTTCTTCTTTTTTATGCCGCTTTAACCCACTGAGGATGTGTCATAAAGAATTGAGGAACAAGGGAAGATCAACTTTTTCTTTAATTTCTGGAAAAAGTTCCTTTCTGGAGAGGAGTTGTGTTGCCTAGAAGTAATATAACCAGGATCAGCCTGGTCTCACCAATTGGCACATGAACAACACACCAATGTCTCAGTGTGTGTTTTATGTGCATTGTCTGCTCTTCACTTTTCTGAATATGCAGAATATGTTGGCATTGGACGAGATTTTAGGGCCAGAAACCTTCTGGTTTCCGTTTCTGATTGGACCGATTAAGTTTGAGCAGGCCTTTTACTTTATCTGATGTTATATGCAGACAATGGTTGATTGAGTTTAGCCAAAATGTCGTCTGGAACAAAAAAACGTATAAATAGTACTGTTTATGTTTTTTAAAATTCTACTAGTCAGGCTGTAAAATGTGAACGGCGAATGAAAGATGGAGTCTTGGACCAGATCTCCACTTTCTACACGGAAAAATCCAAAATATTTGCCTTTGACCCCAGAGGCTCATTTGTCATCAGACGATGGCAGACGGGCTAGTAGATTACCATAACCCTAACCACAAAGTTCTTAAAGGACCTGTGATTATACAGCATTAAATGACATAAAATGCATAGACATGACATACGTGATGTGGCTATTTAAACATAATCCTACCATAACACAAAGCTGCGATTAGTTGTCGCCTGGTAGTAACTCACAAAGTTACCATTTCTCAACTTTCTCAACAAGCCTTCTCTTATTCACTTCAGCTCTCGCAGCCGCTATTATCCCTGATTTTTGCAATTGTAGTTGTGTTTGTCACACACACACATGTGAGACACCACTAACGCCTTAAGAAATTAAGGACAAATTTAATCGTTCAAATTTGAGAGACGTCCACGGCTCCGAGCGTCACCTGTCCTGCTGAAGTGTCCTTGAGCGTAAATACTGCAGCTCCAGTTTGCTCCGGGACTCCTCGAGTGCCTTGAAGGGAAAGCCAAAAAAAAACCTCAATTAAACGGAGCACCTGCAGTGTATGGAAAGAATATTCCTGCAACAATGACGTAAGACACTCATTAGCATGTTAAAGACTATTAGGAATATTGGGATAATCTGAAAACATATACTGGGTGCTGAAGAAGAACCAAAGGAAGTCACCAGAGGCGTGGGCTTGTGCCGTCACTGGGGCTGTGTGCTGGCGAGGCTGCTGCTGGAGCCGTGCTCCTTTGAAATCGAGGGGGTGGGGGTGGGGGGGGGGTTTGTGGTGAATAATTGATAGTGGCTGAGAGCGATATGAGTTTAGTTAATGTGCCCAGCAGCGCCGGCTAAGAGAGGAGCTGTTAGCGAATCCACCTCAGGCCTAAAACTCAGGCGGTGGAAAGGGCCGGGGCTAGAGGTCACCATTGAGTCATCTATCTTCCTATATGTACAACTCTCTGTTACATACAGCACAACTTCTTCAGTGGTTAATGCATATATGTGTGTGTTTGTGTTGAAGATTTCTCTTAATGTGCATGGGTTTGTCCATGTGTCAATGTGTATGTGTGTGTGTGTGTGTGTTTGGAGGCATGTGCACAGCTGGATCTCCCTGGTAGCAGTGTTGTTTCCGCCCTCAGGTTCCTTCCTCTGAGTGGTAATAGAGTGCTCCTGTCAGCCTCCCCAGATGCCGCTCCATAAGGACCCGCAACTCCCTCAACTCGCCAGGAGAGTTGTGCGTTCACACGGCGCGACTCCGCCGCTTCAAATGTGTTACTTTCCCCCGTGAACTAACAGACGTGTGCCCGCTGATATGTGTTCGCTTGTCCCCATTTGTTTGTTTGTTTGCTGGTTGATTTGTGTGTGTGTGTGTCAGCAGGATTACGCACACACTACCGAACAGATTTCTATGGAACTTGGTGGAAGTATGTGAAAGTGTCAGGGGGGTAGATCTAGGAATTTATTTTTGACTTTGTTAAGCATTGCGACAAAGGACCATTTTTTTTAAAAACATTTTCATTAAGAGGATAATCTTCTGAAGAAATACAATTCTGAATATCTGCATCTGTTGCATTTTGAAATTATTTTTAAGAATCTGATACCTTGTGTGTACCCCTAGATTTATAGAAGTGCAATGCAAAATATCTGCAGTAAATTGATAAGCTTATATCATTTATATGATTAATAATCAACATCATTTATTATGAATTAACTGGATCCATCTGAAGTTTGAAGATTAACTTTTTTTGTATCTTTTATATCATTACCTCCACGAAGGACGTTATTGACTCTCTTCAATTTCCATTGTGTATTACATTGTGTAAGAATCGCACAATGTCACAATCAAAAATAGTGATTTTGAGTTTACTTAGTTCTGATCACACTACAGACCCAAACCTGGTCTCATGTTAAATATTTAAAATACAGTGATCACTCTGTGGATATAATACAAGTAACCTAATGCAATTTGATTCAGGGGAAAGATCACATATTGCCCTACTTATTTTGTATTCAAAAAACGTAATATTACCAGTGGATCTTGAAAATTATATTTTATACGAAATGTCCCTTATAGTATATATCTATATCTATATATTTTTCCAGTGCTCAACTGTAGTTACTAGATATTATATTATAAATTATAAACAAAATCTCAGGGATAACATTTGAATCATCAAATATGGCAAATAACTAGAAATCTAGATTTCATAATTTGCAACCAAGAAAATATATACAAACATATTTGACACTTTTTGATTTTTAATCTGTGCATGTTGGATATTTTCGTCATTTAAAACCCAATTGAAAAAGAGTTGGATTTAATAATGTGTCATTTTTAAAGTCCCCAATCTCTTGTCAAACCAGAAAGGACAAAGAGGATGAAGGAAGTGTCAGCGCTGAAGTTGGTCAACACTTAACACATTTACACTTAACAGAGGGAACTGACACGTCTGTGTCCCAAGTGTCTCTGCAGTTGGAGAGAAAAACAGCCTCTTACTCCCTGGGAAAAAACTGACAACATCTCCCATGTGCCTTTGCCTTCAGAAGAAGAGGATCCTTCTCCTCCTCCTCCTCTACTCGCTCCTCCGTGTCACAGTGCGCTCCTGTCGTTCCTCCTGATTTACCAGACATCCTCTTTCCCCTGCTGTCACATTTGGTACAGATGGTTAGGCTCTATGGAGTGGCTTGTCAGTCCCCATTCGGCCGCCTCCGTGTGACAGGGGGCCTGATGGTTCGTGAAGGGCCCCCGACTTCCCCCAGCACACAGACACTGAGGTTTCTCTAAAGGGGGGCTCGCATGCGCACTCCCCACCACACCACAGGAGAGAAATGAAGAAGAAGTCGGAGTTCTCCCAAAGCCCGCAATGGGCTAGGAAAGCTAGAGATGGAGGGAGGAAAGAGGGCAGAGATTGACAGGTGGAGGTTTGATTTGGGAAGAGACGGAGGAAGAGGAGGAGATGAGGAGTAAGTGGGAGACAAAGAGAGGAATGGAGAGGGCAGGAGGAAAAAAGAAAGAGTAAAAAAGGAAGTGAGTCTGAACTGTCAGTCATGACCCCCGGATTTGGTCTTTTTAACCCATTCAGTGCCCTTTACCACTAATCACTCATCAGGGAGACGTTGATCCAGATCCCCTCACCCCAGACACACTTCAGCAGCCCGGCTGTTGTTGTGGACACAGGTGAAGTTAGGCTGAGATCTCCCAGCCGCCCCCAAACACACCTCTACACCTGCATCACACACTGAAATATTGATTGAAATCAGGATGTTTAAAAATCAATAATGAGCAAGATTATGAATTTGAGGAGACAAGTTTTCAGTGTGTGAAGGATTTTAAAACTTGGAACAAACAGCATTAATCAGCTATATTATAAAATTGTTGTAAATCTGTGTGGTGTATATTATAGGACCTTAACTCTATTACAACGATGCTCAATAATGTTTTCTAATGTGCCATAAATGTAAATTACAAAGACAGAGGCGAGAAGACCAAACTGGGAAATAATCGGATAATGATAATCTTCTTTTTGAGAATTATTTAACTACTTTATTTACTTCCATCACTCGCTGCTGAAAATCGTAATGTTATATTAGGAAATATTTGATCTTTGTCAAGTGAAAGTTGATTGAAAATTTGAAATCATGTTACATTTTTATATGTTATTTTTCTCTCCTCTTTTTGTTCTTCTTGTATTCCTTTTTCTTGTTTTTTGTATTCTTCTTCTTTTTCTTTAGTGAAAGATTTTAAAGTAAGTAAAAGAGAGAAACTCCAGTTTCATCTACTCCTCACCTGGAATACTATTTAATGCCAGATAAACACAAAGCATGTAGTTAATTAATCAGTTAAAGAGTATACTGTGTAGGTTCAGTGCAAAACATTTAAAATAAAAGAAAACATGTCTCTCATAATGAATGAACTAACGGAGACAAATGCCACCTCCACCCTCCGTTAAACAAAGAGAAGCCATCGCCATCCAAACCTTTGCCTATTTTGTGTAAGTTGTTATATTGCATCCTGGCTGCAAGGTAGAGAGAGTCTGACAATCCAGTGAGGGGTGGTGGAGGGTGGAGGGTGGAGGGTGCAGGGTGCAGGGTGGAGGGTGGAGGGGGAGCTGCTGTATTGTAGTGCCTCCGGGCACTGCTCCCAGTCAATATATATCTCCACACACTCGCTCCTGCGCTCCCCATTTGAGCGCTGCCCTCTCAGAGCCGCTGCAGAGGAGGAGTGACAGCCACACACACTGGGACAAGCTCTAGGTACGGACCAATGCATCCCTCCTGCACTTTCAAGTAGCTCATGGCACGAGAGCAGGTCAGTTTGTTAAGATTCAATTGTATTGTTTTGTAAAAGAGTTTGAGAAGAGGCCTGTAACATGACGCTTTAACTGATGAGGATACTTTAAAAGCTTATTGTAAACTGCTGAGCTTTTATTTTGTAGTATTAGAACAAGAAAAAGCACAAGGTTTGAATTGTAAACTATTTTTTTAAAGATGTAATTATGTTGATTTGTATATCTATATAACTATAATGTCATAAAGAGTAATTTATATATAAATATACTTTTGAAATCAGAATTTTTCAATTTAAATTTTCTATTCAAAATCACTAATTTGGCACATTTACATGCTACTGTATAGTGTAGTTTTGATCCCTGTTATATTTGTTTAAATCTGAATTAATATGATCTTCATATATTACATTCTTTTTGTCACATTGCTTCATCTGGTGTTTTTCTTTAAAGATAAATGCCAGTAAAAAAACTAAATTTCATAAATAAGAATATTCACCTAATATTAGACAATCTGTTAACAATTGTTTGATTGTAATATTAAATGAAATTCAGGCACCTACAAAGTTAAATGATAAAAAAACTGCAATTTTTTAAATCATGTTTCTTCTTTTCCAGGTTTTCATATCCAGAGGGAGACCAACACACAACAAATCCTGCTGATTTTAGGTAAAGTATTTCCTCTTTCTTATATATGTAATTTTTTAAATAACCCCAAAGCTGTAAAACCTTGCATCCTCCCTCCCTGTGTGTTTTCACTGTTCAGTGTATATCTGTCCCAGAGGTCGACCATGGTGTGGTCGCTGTCCCATGTAACTTGTCAAAGCTTTTACTGTGGTGAACCTCCTTAATTGCAACAATAGATGTTCAAGCGGTGAAGCTTGTTTGATCACTGGCCCTAAAAGCTTAAAACAAGACCGCAGGGTTGAGATATGGGGCAGCGGCGAGGGGAGGGAGGGAGGGAGGGCGAGCAAAGTGCACAGTCAGTGGAGAGTGGGGAGGATGGCGGTGGCCAGGAGAGGCTAAAAACGACTACTGTAAAAATGATTTTTATTGATCGGCTCGTAGCAGCAGCTGTTAGGCTCCATTATGAGCTCAAAGCCCAGGTCAGGGGCCCCAGGGGCGGACAAGGGAGCCAATCGGATGGTCCGCCACTAACGGGCCAACTCCGAGGGTCCAGTTGGGAGAGCGGTTGGCAGCGGCCTGCCATCCTCTGTTAGACTCACTGTGTCTTTGTGCCATGGCTTTTAATGACGAGGCTGTAACATGAAGGCCGCTCCATCACCTGTGTCTGCATCACTGACCCCCCCCATCACATTAATTTCCTTAATGTGAGACTCTGATCAGATCAGCCGGGGAAGTTTAAAATTTGTATTTTAGCGCGGGACCCTGAACTCCACACACACACTTTCATCTTTGAGCAACCCGAGGAAAAAAGACAAAAATAAAAGCCTCACAGCAAGTGAGTGTTTTAAGTTGAGGAGCAAACTCGTCCTCACATCTTCTCTCACCGCAGGCTGCTCCCACCGGCCTGGCTCCGAGAATGAAAAGTTTTCTTTTTCAATTTAACTGAAGAAAAAAATATTTAACATATTTTTGTGCGGTATTTAAATTCATTTTCTAGGAGTGGAAGAGAGGGATATTAATTAAAGTTATTGTTGTGGAATTCCAGGCTTTTAAAATGTGAAATGAAGAAAAGGAGGATGATAAAATAGTAGTTTTTAAAAGGAAGAGGATAAATCTTAATATTTGCATAAGAAACAGGGAGTTCACTTGAAAAAACTAAATATGAGGTGGACACAAATTTCACAAATGGATTAAGATAAATTAAGATATTATTATAAATCAAACAAATATGAAAAAAGTGTTTTTTAGCTCCTCTTATAATACATGTCAAGTAATCAACTATTACAATAATCAAAGAATTAAATATATATCTTATTTAAAAATTTAACATATCATAATTACAGTGAAATTGCTCATAATCAATGCTAATATTGCTTATTGAGAAATAAACTGAGCCAACTCCAAATGCAGACGTACAATCTGAGTACAGGAGATCAGTTGAACTTACGCACCATGTCCTGACCCAGATCCCAGTCCTGGCACTAATGACGCCCTATAGGCACGATGCCAGCCTCTCATTAGGAACCAGGCCCCAAACCAAACTCCTCTCTCCTCCTATACCCGCCTCAATGCAACCCGCAGCCTGGCCCTGCACCGCCTGTAGCCGGCCTCCGAGGGGCTCCGACCCCTAAACTCGAGCAGGACCCCGTGAGAGTGTCACAAGGCCCCCCCCTGCACAGGTGCAGAGTCCCCTGTGACGTCCTCGTTCAGCCCCACCCCCAGCCCTGGGCCCTGCTATAGCGCCTCGTGCTGCACTGGAACTAATGAGTAGTGGCAGGTATAGTGAGAACGGAGCAGCGCAGGCCTCCCTGCAGTTAGGCTAGTGGCGACCCTCGGCCGAGGCAGACAACAAATGTGCTCTCATAAAACACATATGTGCATAATGATATACAGCACACTTCAGTGCACACACAACTTTGTCTCGGAGGTTGAGATGCTCACACAGAGCTTCGGCTCTGCAAGCTGTCTCCTTCTTCTCAGAGTGAAATCAGGAAGTGAAGAATATGTGACATGAAGGCGAAAGATGAAATATCTGAACCTTCAGTCTGTGCTTGATATGTTGATGTTCTGCAGTTGTATTCATACAAATCTGTCTTTTTTTCACAGATTCTTCTTCACCTCAATCAAGAAAATGCTCGTCTTCATCCCCACGCTCCTGCAAAACTGAAGAAAAACTGAAATGTACCCTGCCACAACAGATACACAACACTAAAACAATCTATCTTGAAGTGCCAACATTTGAATACAATCACAGAATCTTTGTTAATATCAAGACTCAGTCATGTCCAAGGACGACGTGTGCAAAGTGACGTCTGCCAGCAAACACAAGGAGCGCAAGCCCAAGAAGCCTCACTACATTCCCCGGCCATGGGGCAAACCCTACAACTACAAATGCTTCCAGTGTCCCTTCACCTGCATGGAGAAGTCTCACCTGTACAACCACATGAAGTACAGCCTGTGCAAGAACTCCCTGTCTCTGCTCATAGAGTCGGACTGGCCCTATAAGAAGGGCAACGTCCTGCACCCGGACCAGCTTCGGCCCTTTCAGCAGGCGCACGGCCCTCCCAGGCTCCCGGGAAAGAAGAGCTGGAGCAGGCGACGCGGACCGCGGAGAGACAGAGGCTGAGGAGGAACGTGGAGGAGGAAGGGGAGGACAGGGAAAACCAGGGACTAGAGGAGGAAGAGGAGGGAGGACAAAGTGAGGGAGCAGAGAGCACCAGGGTGGCGAAGCAGAGCTCGAGTAACAGCAGGAGCAGAGGAGAGGCTACAGAGTTCGCAGCCAAGAAAACCAAACAGCCAGAGTCAGAACTTCTGATGGCTGACATGCTCTCCCTAGAAGATCAGCTTCTACGAGCTCGCTCAATGGAAGTAGAGGCCCAGCTTAAACACTACAAGTTATCCAAGGCGTGTCTGACAGCTCCCGGGCTGCTGTCGGAGCAGTGGCGTCTGTTAGCGTCCGGCCACACGAAGGCCAAATCTGACGGAGCTCATCCCAGAGGGAGCAGCTCGATTCCCTGTTACCCTCCTCCCCCGAACCTGATGGATTACCAGGATCCCACTGGACTCAATCTGTCAGTGCTCGGAGTGGGCTACCCCATCAGCCCCAGCCTCTTCTCCTACATGAACTCAGCCATTTCCAGCCCTGCCGCAGGTATGACAGCCCAGACCCACGCGCAGCTCGCCCAGCTTCCCTTCCTGGCGTCGGCGGCCCAGCTGATGCACCCAGCCTCCGGCACGCACGCAGATAGGGCTCTCATCCCCCCTCGCCTCTACTACCCGTTCCTGTATGAGCAAGCGTTCGGAGCGGCCTCCGGTCAGAGCGACGCCAGCAAAACGCTCAAGACGCCCACAAACAGTCTCGAAACAAATCCCCTGTCTGGCTTCCAGCCTAAAGTCAATCTGTGGAAAATGCCAGCTCTGCGGCCTGGCGCCACCGCTGGCTCCCCGACCGGCTGGGTGTCACCTCAGAGAGACTCCCTCGATCAGGGCTACAGGCCGGGGGATAAAGTGCCAGCTGCAGCCAAGGAAGGCAAAGCAAGCTGGGGTCTGAAAAGGACGGGGGCCCCACTGGGGAACCAGGAGGCCCCCGCGGAGAAGAAGCCGGCAGTGGGCTTTACTCTGGACCTCCTGAAGAATATTCAGACTGCATCAACTCTGAACATGGCAGCGGACAAACGTCCTTTCCACAACAGGTAAACATTTTCTTGAATAATCCTTTTCTTATTTCATATTAATTATTGTTAATGAGTTGAAGGTCATAATTAGTTCAACCATAATATCTGCAGAGATTCTACGTCTTTTCTGTATAACTTAATTTGATGTTTTGTTTGAAAATGTCTAAATTACTCTAATCCTTAGTTTACAGGACGCTCACCATCAGACCCGGCCCAGTGAGCTGTGGTACAACGAACGTCTCACCAGTCCCAAAAGTGAAACATCCTCTATCTCAACATGTGGTAGACCCATCAGCCGAGACTCCACTGCTGCCCAGACTACGGGAGACGATCCCTCGGAGTCAGTGGGTGCTCTGCTGAGTGACCTCTCCAAGGCCCTGCAGGAGTACCAGGAGGCCGAGCGCAAAATCTCCCACCTGGAGAAGGAGGACCTTCCCGCCCAGCGCCACCTCTGGGATCACCTGAGCAAAATCCGCAGCGAGCTCTCCCACATACACCAGGCGCTGGAGCGGACTGGGCGCCAGAGCGACGGGCCCCTCGACCTCTCAGTGAAGAGGGACCCAACGAATCATGCTGGCGACCAGGGCTCGAGGGAGGATGGCAGTCTGAAGGGCAACAGCACAGAGACGGAGGAGGAAGAGGACGAGGAGCTGGAGGAGAGGAAGGAGGAGGAGGAGGAGGAGAGCGAGAGGAAGGCGATGAAGGCCTCGCTGGAGAGTCGCAAGCAGTCGTTGGACATGTTGATCAAGATGAGTCAGGCATCAATGGTCAACACAGAGGTTCTCTCTCCTGGTGGACTCGGCATCAGGCCCAGTCCGGCCGAGGCCCTGTGGCCGAGCAGAACGACAAAGTGTGAGGCAGACTCCAGCGTCCTGCTCTGCCCCGACGGCCGCTCGGTGGTGTTCACCGACATCCCGGCCTCGGCCAAAACCTCAAAGAGACCCCCGTCCATACAGCGGCTGGAAGCTCAGTGTCCTCCGAGCCCCCTGACAGCTACTGACAACTAAAGCCCTCTCCCTCCGACTGTAATATAACTGATTCTGTCCACAAAATGCAGTTATTGTTACCAGCATGCCTTTGAGTTTCACTGGCTGGACGGTCACTCTTATTCTCAGTTTACCTTCACAAAAAAAACCTCAAACATTTTGCACCTTATAAGAGAAATGAATGATAATTTGGAAGAGAAGGATTTTAATGCACTAAGAACATTGATTGTTATGACAATATTCTCCAGAAATAAATTTTAAAGGTTAGCTCAGCACATAGTTATTCCCATCAGGACGATTTAAACAATTAAGTCCATTAAAATGATGCTGAGAAACAATCCTCCGAAGGGATTTGTAAATACTGTATTTATCTTACATGTAAGTAAAACGTTTTAAAAGTGTAAATGGTTTTATATGGATGATGTCATGTTGAGCTGAAATAAAAAACTAAATGTATTATACACACACCGTATTTCTTTGAATAAAATGAAGAAAAAAAAACAGAAGTGTGTCAGTGTTTTTATGAAGGTCGAAAAATAAAAAAGGAGCCCAAGAAATAATAAAATAAAAGATTTTGATCAGATTGTTGGAATATGAAATTCTCAGAATGAGGTTAAGTCTTATCATCACTTCCTTCATCATTTAATGTTTATGTAATAGAGAAACAGATCCACAGTGGCAGCTCCACGTCACTCTCCTCTATCGGCCCTGGCAGAGTCGGCGATGCTAAAGGTGAAGTAGCTCCTCGAGCTAAGTCACCGTCAGTGGACTAACCTGAGTCTCTGCTGCCGAGTCCTGAACCCCTGTAAAGGTCAGGGACCCCGGGGCCCGAGTACCTGTCTGCCCCCAGGAGGGGCACCCAGCGCTGGGTGGTACGTCACCTGGTCCCGTCACCACTCTCTCACACGGCCGAGATGCAGCAGTAAAGGTCAGCTGCCAGAACCAGAAGAGCCTCCACGGGACAATGAGCCTGAAGACGTCACAGCACCTCTTACTTTATTTATTTGATTTCGATTTGATACCTGACAAATAATCATAAAAAATAAGCCTCTGTTGTAATAATTTTAAAATAAATATTTAGAATTAAAGGTATTTTACATATTATACACAAACACACATCCTTGTCTGTATCAATGGGCACACAGTTGATTTATATAACCTAGTCGCTCTAAACCGTAACTTTAACCGGAAGCACAGCAGTTTGGTCCCCACTAAGCTGACGGACCCCACAAGTACTTTGGCTGCCTGTTTTCAATCTTAATAGAGAAATAAACAAGTTCACTCAAAGCCACACACACATTATTTACCTATGTAATATTTAGTAACAATTTCTGTTTAAATATTTATTTCCTTACCAAGAAACTAATCTTGTAGATCCTCAATTGCTTTATAAGAGCTAGATTTAATTCGTAAGTTTTATATGAGTTCAGCGTAAGCCATACATTTATGATGAATATCTCATTAGACTCTTAAAGTTGCTAATTAGTTTATGAGCAAAACACCAGGCAGGACAGCAGCATCGCTTTGTGCTGTAGCTGAGATGAAGCCCTGCTGATAGCGCCCCCCTGTGGACAAAATAGATAGATAGATATTTCCTTTAATAAATAATTGAAACCACAAATTTACTGTCAGCAGCATTGATATGAGTCTAACACAAAAACCTCAAACAAAGACAGAAAGAGAAATGAAATGGAGATACTCAGGTAAAGTCAAAGTATCTCAGATTTGTATTGAGGCAGTGAATGTACCGAGTCATTTATGAGGCAAAAAGGGGGTTTGTCAGGTCACTGTGACTGACCTGTAACCACCAAATTGTGATCAGGATATCTTCAGTTTTTTAGATAAGAGTTCAAATTTTTTACAAACAATATATGTATGTCACAATCAAAACCGTACATGAAGCGACAGAGCGATTGGAACGTCAGTCTCGAGTCAAGGTGAGCATTTGTTTGAAAAAAAAGCAACTGCAGAATTTCCAAACACTTTATTTGACGTTATACATTCAAATGAAAATAAAAAATATTCATATATATATATTTCATATAGAGCTAGTGAGCAAGGTACAAGTTTAAAACAAAACACAGAAGTCGTCTGTGTGGCATATATATATATACAAGGCGTGGTTTGAATACTATACAGTGTGTATCCATAGCTGCACAGGTTTTATGGATGTTTATATTCTTCACTCAGTTGAGGCACGACTAGATTTCAGTGGGAGGTCAGGGACTGGGCCAAGTGCTTCAAGACTGCCGCTTACAGTAAAAACATTTCAATCTCAACACCTAAGCAGTAGGACTTGCAAAGCCAAGCTTAATAAGTGTCAAAGAGCTCCACACTAAAGCATGAAAGAAGGAAAATGAGGCAACGTGACCATTCTTCAGTTCTGTACAGTCATGCAAAGTCCCTAACTGGTTTTTATATGAGATGATTTCCTCTCACATCATGAGTCGAAACTGAGCAAACACAAATTCAGGTTTAGAGAAACTTTAAAAATTAAAAAAATGAAATCCAGTATCACTTACAAGTCACGGCTGTTCACTACAGATGTCAGGATGTTTGGTTGCACTGCAATAATCGACTCAATGCCACTACACCGATTTGAGACGGAGAAAAAAAAAGCTTCCTCAAGTAGTCAAGTGATAAGTGCAATCCCACCCCCCCCCATCCCCCTTCACACACAGACACTCCATCTTTTTGTTTCCTATAAAACTCTCATACACAACCATAGTTATAATACAGCAGATGCCCCCAACGATCAACAGCAAACCATACTCTGACATATATCCAGTAGTTATGTACAACACAACTGGTGCAACTTTAAACACATTTAAAATCATTAGATATAGAAAATGTAACAATAATAAAATACAGCAGATACTTAATTCATATTGGGAAATATATATTATTACTTATACTGTGTACTGCTGGCTGTTTTGGCATTTTGGAGGATCAATAAAAATGTTATCGTGAATCCCTCTCACAGCTTATTTGACACGTCTCCAGTTTGGACAGATTATACATCTATATATTCTTTAAACTGATCTAACACAGGATTTATTCAATAAAACTGTTTTATATTAATTAAAAAAAACAATCAAACTAATGACAATTTATCAAAGGCATGGAAGCAGCAGGTCCATGTTCAGAGTTGACCTTTGTGAAGAATTGTCTCTATTTCCTTTGAGAGTCTTCAGCTGCTGCTGCTCTTTCGGACCAGGAACCAAGACAAGGAAAGAGAGACTTCAGATTCTTGATGTTTAAATCTTTTTGGAATCTTTTGCCTCAAAAAGCTTCATGCGCTCCTGCACAGTAAGTCCCTCTTTCAGGCTCTGTGGAGGATACAGAGAGGAAAGTGAATCATCTTTAACAGATGGTGAGGGCACATGTGGGCAAAAGAAAGGTATTCAAAAAAACACAAAAACACTCAGACAACACCACACACTTGTGTTTTAAGAACCTGGTGAACCCACAGATTTCTAGGCTCTGGATGACAAACTGTACTTTAGGTCAAACAGTAAGACGCACAGGAAAAGGTGGTTAGGAAGGAATACGGTCATGCCACACAAGAGCGCAACACAAATTTAAACACAGATTCAAAGACTCACAAACACAAGGAGTCATCAGGACGATGACATAATCCTCCGACACCCACCAAACCTATATTTACCTGATCTCATATTTCCTTCAGTGATAAAGAAGAAGATCATTCATCTTTATAAGCTGTCTAGGATCTCACCTGGCAATAGCTGCCTCCTTCCTTTCCAGTTTACATGCTAAGCTAACTGGCTACACATTGATATTTACAAAAGAAGTTTTGATTTTCTCATCCAATTTGTGGTGAAAATCCCCGAAAGTTTATTTTCCAACCAATTGGAAATACTGTGCAGAGGAGGAAATAAACCATGCAGGTTTTTACTTGACACACTAAGAACATATGGTAATATTCAACTGAGGGAGGGGGGGGGAGCCACTACAGTCAGCTTTGGTGGTGCAGGATGGGACAAAGTTGGGGGAGGATTTGGGAGATCATGCGAGGGGGGTTAGGGCATGCTTTGCTCTACGTCATGCTATACCTACAGCACGTCTTGGAGTGGGGACTGGGGGGGGAATCAACCCGCAATGAGAGTGTCAGCTATCCATTGAGACCTGTTCAGTGACAGACTGACGGACAGAACAGACAGATGACAGACTAATGGAACTTTTCACTGACAGCGTCCTGATCAACAATTGTGGAACAAACTTCTACAACAATGTGTGATAAGTCTGCACAACACAACCTGGATACACAATGTCGCACACACAGCAAACTGACATGGTAGCTTTAGAGTGTGTGTGTGTTTGAATCTGAAATATGATGCCATTAATTAGCAAAATAACAACTCACCTTTGACCTTATGCCTCTCAGTTGCCTGGAGGCTGCTGATTTTTCTTTTTTTATGATATCTGGATTACTCTTTGATTTCATGATATCTAAAAACAAAAACAAAATTAATGTTACTATCATCATTTACCTCAAGCATTATCATAAGTGTAATTTCTAGCTATACAAGTCATTCTCTGTGTCAGAAGTTTCATGACATCACTAATAAATTGTCTAATTTCTAAATAAAGATAGTAAACTCTGGTATAAGAAATTAAATCTGAGTTATTTTAGTTCGACCAGTGCTATAATAATAATAATTGTAAAAAAATTGTTTACTCTCTGTACCGTATCCAGATGTGACTGTTCCATCGACCGTCTTCTCGCCTAAAGCTTCCGTGGCAATGAGCAGTTTCTCCTTCAGTTTGCTGATGTCACAGTCTGCCTTTGCTTTCACTATGCTGAGCTCTGTATAGATGCCCTTATATTTGTCTGTGGCGTATTTCTTGTCCTGGGGGGATGAAAGTTGATGTTATAGTCTGAGTTTTTTTTATTTGGTTAAAAGACAAATGGGTAAAGGTAACATGGCTTCAGTAAATACATTTGTTTTTCTTACCCTTAAAGCAGACTGCAGTTCATCTTTCAAAGAGTGGATTTCCTGTTTAAGATACTGGATCTCGGACTCCTTAATACGTAGCAACACCTACAAGATGGAAAACGATACCCAATTAGATTAAAGCAATTAAAGAGCAAGTCAATAGTAGTTGTGTGTGTGTGTGCGCACAAACCTCTAGTTCATACACATCTTTGCCTTGGGTAAGTGGTGACAGCCCCATTTCACCGCTGTAACAGGAGCGCATCCGGATGATCTCTGCACTCATTCGATTATTCAATTCCTGCCAAACAGACACATTACTCTGCATCTCTACAGACAGTGATGGTTTTCATATGTGTAGTTATTTACATGTATGTGTATTCAAACCTGGTTGTGAGCATTTAGCTCCTGGTTCTCTCTCTGACACTGCCTGAGGGCCTGCCTCTCGGCCTCCAGCGCCTGGTTCAGGTGAGCATTCTCCAGACACTTCTGAGAGTACTGCTCGGACAACACCTCCAGCTCTCTCTGGATGGACTGCAGCTCCTCCCTGGACAATCACAGCATCAGAAGATCAGCTGGAGTCTGATATTTACATGCGTTTATAGTTTTTCTCAGGATAAAAGAGGATGGATAATTTCGTAATTAAAAATAACCTACTCGTATTGTAGGCGAAGCTCATCGATGTCAGAGTTCAGTCCACTCACTGGGGAGCGCTGGTTCTTCTCCAGTTCCTCCTTGTGTGCATTTTTCATAGCTTCAATAGCTGCAGTGAAGATGGATCAAACACATTCAATTAGAGTATGACAGCGTTGTTTCAACCACAGCAATTATGGGTGGAAGTATAACTAATTTCTTTACCAGCAATTGTCGCAGCAGTTTCCTCAGCCAAGAGTCTCTCTCGCTCTTCCATGAGTTTGGAGATCTCCCTCTGATGCTGCCTCTGGATGTCCTCTATCACCTTGTGGTGGGTATCTTCCATTGCAGCAAACCCACGTTCACACGTGGCCTACAAATCCAGAGGGTCAGGATTCTTTCATCACAGAATTCATTGTGCACACAATACACCACCTGCATTCTATTTTGTGACTATAGATTCAGTTCAACATCTAGTACTGTTCTAGCTCACTACTTGGTGTGTCATGCAAAATCAGTGACAGGAGCCATGCAAGCCTTTTTTATGATTTTCAAACCCAGCTATGTTAAAGGTAGCGAGTTAAAGCAGTTAAATTCTAATCCAGCGAGGCTGCACTTTTGTCAGTTATAGAGCAGACGTCCCTCTAGCTTTGAATATGGGAAATGGTGTGTCAGTAATAACCCAATGAAGAGGCAACGTAGGAAGTTAATGAGGCATTTTGGATATTTAATTGTGTGCTTAAGTGCTGACAAAATGTCATTGATTCCTCTGCTACATAATGTAAAACTTCTAAGGATGTCCGATAGTAATTCACTGGTCTAAACAGATCCACATTGTCAGCCACTTCTCCACTTAAAGTAATCAAAGACTATCAAGACATTATACAATACGTTATAATATATCATGTGATGTCTTCAAACTGTGGCACAGGCTTTACGTTCCAAATATAGAGTTTTCTATTTTGAGCCCAAGCAATATATGGATAATTTCCAATACCGATATAATGGCCAATATATATATATTAAAAGTTAAGTTGTTTATATCAAACCCTCATATTAAAATAAATTATTTATAAAGTAATTATAATTGAGGATTGGTTATTGCAGTTTAACCATTACCATTACCTTTATTATAAATAATTTTAGAGTTTGCACACATATGAATTTAGGTTTGCGGTTATTCTGAAATCACACCATTTCCCAACTCCAAATGACTATTGAATATTAGTTGATTGACAAACAAAAGCAACAGGTTAAATAAGTATAATCCTCTATTTATCTACGTCTATCACTGACACAAACAAATAAAATTAACAAAATATTGAAAGAGCAAAAACCTTAAGACTTTCAAAGTCTCTCTGGTATTTCTCTCTCAGGCTGGCCACATCTCCTTCGAGGTGCTTGTTCTCCAGTTCGTCCCTCATGGTGTTCATCTGAGTCTCCAGCTCCTGGATCCGGTCCTTGAGAACCACCATTGAGTCCACCTCGGACATATTTTGAGCATCTTCCCCCTTCCCCTGCTCCTCCTCTTCCATTGGCATTATGGCCTCCTCACATGGTAGCGAGTGTGAAACCTCAGGACCCTTTTTGACCTTCAGGTGCTCTTTGAGACACTGAATGTTTTCAACATACTGGGAATGTAACTTTTCAATCTCCTCTGTGTGGATGTGCTGGAGCTCACAGATCCTCTGTTCAAACTGCTCCTCCAGTTTCTTCACATGACCCTGTTGCTGCTCCTTCATGGTATCAATGTCCACCAGCAGAACCTCTAACTTCTGTTGGCTGTCGGCCATTGTCTCAATGAGGGCCAGCTCTGTTGAAGCACAACCTTGCTCTGCTCGCTTTAGCTCTTTCTTGTGCATCTGATTTAGGTTTTCAGTGTCCTTCCGGTAGTGTTCCTCCAGGAGGGCCAGCTGCTCCTGCTGCTGGGAGAGCTGATTCACATGTTTGCTGATCTCACTCCTCAGGGTTTGGTTCTCCATTTCAACAGTGGCCACTGTCTGTGTGAAACTCAGGCGTTCCTCCTGTAAGGATGCTTCAAACTTGTCTTGGATTGCACTGACATTGTGGGCATGCTGCTGAACAAGAGCATCCATGTTCTGGCCTGTCTGTTTGCACCAACCCAAGTCTTGTTCATGCATTGCCCGTAACCTACACGCCACATAAGCCACCTGAGCCTGAACAAGGGCTTCACGCATACAAAGAGAGGTACTAGAGAAATTCTCTGAGGTTTGCTGCCCAAAAAGAGCCCGGATCATTTTAGCCAGCCCTGGATGGGTTTCACCACCTTCCATCTCTTGAGCGTACTTATGGAGGATTGCTGCTTGGCGCTGAAGCTCATTGGCCAGATTGTCATGTGCATTTTGCAGCGTATCAACAGAGTCAATACCACAAGAGGGCATTTCTTCAGCCAAGTGTCTGTCTATGATTTCCTCAGCCATGTCTCTCGCTCCTTCCATTTCAATCTGCTCCATGTAAGGAGCAAGTTCAGGGGGTTGAACGTCAGCTAGCCTTTGTTTATTAAAGCCAAAGTTATTTTTGACTTCCTTTATAACATTTTTCAAATCCGGCCTTTTGGAAGCGTCAATAATCGCTTTCAGAGCCATTTCCCTTTGATTTAGGTTCGTGTTAGCTTCAGTCAACTCCCTTTTCAGTATTTTGAATTTCTCTTCATAGCAAAGCTTAAGGTTTTGAATAGAGTAAACTAGTTCTGCTTTAATGAAGGTGTTAAAGATTGTGGCATCATTTACATCAGCTGACGCACTGCCCTCTTTGCATTTTGCAACATCTGCCTCAGTTTTCTCCAACTCCTGCCGGAACGCACTCTCTAACATCAGCTTCCTGGTCAAGACATCAGCGTAAACTATAGCCAAACAATCTTTGTCACTCTTTTTAATGTTGTCGATGTCTTCCCATATCTCTGCAAGAGCATGTAGAATATCAGACTTTGATGTTTGTATCAATAAAGCCATTTTATTCAAAATTACTGCCTCAAAAGACAAAGTTTTGGCAAAGAGCTGAAGAGCTTCTCTATCTCGAGTCTCTGGAGTTTGATTCTGATGGACAGCTGGTGTTTGTTCTTCCAACGTCTTTTGTCCTTGTTGGATATACAGTGATGCATTGAACAAATCACTCTCTATCTCCGACAATGAATGCAGCTGCGAACCAGTGGAAGTATGAGAACCAGTGAGAATAACACTGACTTTCTCTCGACTCTTCTCAACGCACATCAGGGCCTTGGCATAATGCTTATTGGCAAGACAACTACTCTGTATCCCACAACTCAACTCTTTCTCTGGGTGATGGTCTGTTTCTGTCATCTGTACATCAATCTTGGACATGTCATCCACTTGGGTGGATTGCTGCTCTTCTAGATTCTGCGTGAGGTTCCTTAGCTTGTCCTCAGTGGCAAGAAGTTTAGTTTCGAGGGCATGTATGATGGAGATAAACTTCTCTGGGTCACTGGTATGTGGCATGTCAGAGGAGATATTTCCTCCAGTTAAACCGATGTCTTGATTTACATCTTGGTCATCTTTTTGTCCTGTCTCCACATGACCACTACTTGCTTGGCCCGTGACCAGGCCCTCTAAGCTAATGTATTTTTGGCATTGAATACTGGAAAAACGTATCCTTGATCTCTTAGCTAGAGACTCCTGATCATCTGGGGCGTTCTCTGACTTGGATGTATTGTTAAAGGAAAGAGAAAGTTCTGTGTTTGGTGATATTGAGGCTGAGGCTTTAACCCTTCCCTTTTTCCTCAGCTCTGGGGTCTTATGTCTTTCCATTTGTAGATCAGCGTAGCCCAGCTGCAGGGCATTGAGATGCTGTTCGAGCTCTGCGATACGGTCCTCTGCGACAACAAGCTTGGCTTGCAGATCCTTTTCAGCACTACAGGGCTCAACCTTTTCTAAGAGGCTCCGACTCATATGACAGAGAAGCTCCTCCTTGGCTTGCAACTTCTGTTCTGTTTCCTCCAAGCTGCTGCCAAGTACTGTCATTTTAATAAGTGCCTCTTTTAGGTCCTCTTCCTTGCGTTCCACTAGCCTTTCATACATCTCCTTAGTCTGCCGGATCTCTTCCTCTTTTTCTCTAAGGAACTGACTCATTTTCTGAAACTCCTGAGTAGCCCTATCATATGACTGCTCCAGCGTGTAGTACTCAGCCTCTTCAGTTTCAAGACATTTGCGAAGCTTATTCACCTCACGGTCAGCTTCAGCAATCTGGTTGATAAGCTCCTGACAACGGCAAGTGAGGTGGCTCTTCTCTTCTTCCAGCCTCCGCACGCTCTCCCTCAGTGACTCAACCATGTCAAGCTTATGAGTCAGTTCCTCTTGTAACTTCAACATTTCCTCACTGCAGTCTTTGCCTCCGGAGGAGCGCCTCCCTCTCAGCAGAGCCTCTACTTGCTGCTCGGCCTCAAGCAGATTGTCCTCCATCTCTTTCTGGGTGATTTCAGCCTGAGTTAATTTTCTGCACAGATTCTGTCTTTCCCTCTCATGACTCTCTTGCATACTATGCTGCTCCTTCCTCAGACGCTCCTCCTTCAAAGCTTGGCCCTCCTCAGTAGCAATTAGTCGAGCAGTCACCTCTTGCAGCCTCTCCTGCAACCTCTGTACCTCTCTAATGTGGTCCCGTTGCAGGGCCTGCTGGTGTTCAAGGTGCCTGAGAGCCTGGTTCCTCTCTAAGAGGCAGGCCTCTACTTCACGGAGTCTGTCCTCACTGTCCTTTAGCTGGGCACGTAGGGTGGCCTCACTTTTTCCATTTTCTACTTCTTGTTCCTTTGAACGCTCCTGCTCTAACTTGAGCTCATTGCGCATTCGTGCCACAGCCTCTTCACTGGCCAAGATTTCAGCCATTGCACATGCTAGTTTACCCTGCAGAGCCTGAATGTCCGCCTCGTGGCGGTCTACAGCGTCCTGGGCATCAGTGTAGCTTCGCTTTAATGTCCGAATCTGCTGCTGAGCAAGGTCCTGCTTGCGCCTTTGGGCCTCCAGTTCGCTCTGCAAATCTTGATTAAGCTTGTGCAAGCGTTGCCATGGCACTCTGTGCGGTGAGGAGGAAGGGGGTGTTGCACTCTTGAAAAAGATTGATGAGACATTTCATTAATGACATCACCATATTTCCTCTACCAAATACGGAGAGCCACATCTCGGGGGTTACCAGGAAAATAAGTTTTGTTTTTCTCCTTTCCTAATAAGCACCTCTTTTGTTCAGGGCTTTTATCCACTCTTCCACTGTGCTTTTTCAGAGGTGACTTGCAAACAGAAAGGTGTACATGAAAACACCTCCCCAAAGAAATAAACAAACAAACAAACAAAAACCTTCAATGGGTGACTAACATAGAATAAATATTATGTGAACAAAAAAAAAGGAAATTAGTAAATGTATGCAATTCTGAAACACCAAACAGCATGCAGATGTCAAGCTTGGAAAGGACACATACAAAGCACAGATGAACAGAGAGAAAAAGCACAGCGCAAGGCCTATTGATTACTTTTCTTACCTTAGCATATCAGATCAAATCAATTGTTTTCCCAGGAGATGTGAAACTCCGTAAAAACAGTTAGCGAAAACTCATGCCGAGAAAAACCACAACCATGCGTTAACAGTTTCAGTTTCAGAAAGCACCCACACCTGTTAGTTGAATGCTATAAGTAACAGTAAATACACACCAATCTGTCATGAGCCAAAACAGATATACAATCTATCGAGTACTGTGGCATAGTTGATAACATTACTGCACCACACGCTTCACCAGCACATATAGTATAAGACCTTACAAACATTGCAGTAACATTCTGTACATTGTAAAGATTTCTTTGTCGATACTTGTGTTGCTATGCTGTTTGTATATGGTAACATTATAAAACCTACTTAAAACTCCTGTGTGATGGATGGTGAGTGTAGTACCTGCAGTACATAGCCCTCTCTGGCACTGTGTTCTCTCCCTAGCGCATCATCCAGCTGCTCTTTTAAAAGGTTGTTCTGCTTCTGCAGTTGGTCCAGCTCCTTCTGCTTCTGTCCCAACTGAACAAAGACGGACAGATAATATAAGAATAAACAGCACAACATGGTCTGATAAAATAATGTTCATGACCACAGGCAGTGCACAAACCTCTTTGTCTAGTAGTGCAGTGAGCTCATCGGCAGGCAACCTTTCAGAGTCAGCAGAGTTTGCTGCAGCCGTGGCGATGGGCACTTGCTTCTCTTCCCTCAAAGGTGTCGTCTCCACCTGATGCCATCGCTGCTCAATCTCTTTATGGACACCTGAGGTTCTGTTGTCCTTCTTATCCTCACTAGCAGGATGCATGGCTGTAGGGTGGTCCACTTCCATTGTCCCTTGCACTTGGCTTTCAGGTGTTGATGGCTGTACTGTTGGCGTTGTATTAAGTGTGGAAGTCATGGTAACAGTAACAGTATTTGGCATGTGGGTTGGACTAGTAGTGCTGTGTGGAGGGGCGCCCCTCCTGACGTTCCCCTTCTCTGCTTCTTCTGTCATAGAGGGTGGATGAGCCCCTGATACGGAGGAGGTAGAGACCGGAGAGGACGCTAAAGAGGAAGCTGAAGAGGAGGGAGAGCAATAGGAGGAGGTTGTGGAGAACGATGAGCTGAGATCGACGGTGTCGGCCCGCTCCTTCACAGGCTTTTCTGTCTGCTCCATCTTGAACTCTGACCAGTCGTAAGTCTTGGAGCGGCCCTCTGGTCTGCGTTCACGAACTCGGCTTTTACGCAGCTCAGAGGGAGGGACAGAGACGTGGTTGCCAGCTGGCTGTCTGTGGACATCAGACCTGGGGGCCTCACGAACGGGGCTTGGCTCAGGGGTGGCCTGCGGACAGGGCTCCAACATCACTTGGGCTTTGATCTTCTCATCAGGTAGAGATCTGAATGAACAAAAATGGAGCACATAAAAAAGATATATGGGCAGGCTTCAACATAAGCTGACAATTAGTTTTTATAGTTTTATACCAACTCAAGCGATAATACTATTACACAAACCTTTGCTGGACAAGACAAGAATGCAGATAATTCCAGCAGTGCAGTATCATTTGCCAATGCGTTTCACAGGGTCTCTGCAGGTTTCAAAGACTTATAAAAACACCGTTTATACCACATGGAATTAAATCTAATACAAATTTCACAATCATAACCGGCAAGGTAAGAAAGGATGCTGGAAAACTAGCATAGACTGGCATTATTTTTGACCATTTTAGATAAGTACTTCCATGCTGCATATGCAATACTCAAATGCTTATTGTGAGATGATGAGGCTTTGAGTGACAATGAGTAGCAGTAGTGACAGTCTTTGCTATAGGTTTGATGATGCTGACTGAAACTCCACAGAAAGAATTGAGCAGCCTTTACGAACACTTCTGCCTACAGCAAGCGAGAGAAAATATTTTTTCTAATTAAAATGATACCTTCGAAAGCTTTTTTTTATCATTTCTTTTTGAACACCTGCAGAGACCCTGATTGACAGACAAAAAAAACAATCACTGAATGCATCAAAGTCAAAGCATTAGCATCGGAACATTCATAAGGCACACGTTGCACTGGGCTGAAAGCAGCTTTGGTGTTCACTCATGATCCCTCGTAAGCCTGATGGCAGACACCAGCCTTAAGCTACTGCGTTATTACCATTTATGTAACGGCTAAATGAGAAGAATGTGTTTGCAGTAAACAGCGTGCTGATTGGCACTTTCAATGTAGAGGGGCTGAGCATTTTTTTTTAAAGTGACCTGACGGAAGGATCTATTTTTACCTTGTTGTGTTGAGGTGTCAGGAAGGGGAAAATAAGAAGGGACAGGAGCTCAAGAATGAGCAAGAGATGTCTGCGAGGTGTCCGTGCAGAAATACCAAAAATATCACGCATTCTTTCCTGGGAGATAGTTGCCTCGGAGACACTGGCAGAATAAAACGTATGACTATATTATATGTGACGAGCATTCTGAAAGGCAATACTCCTCATAAAAACACTGAAATAAATGATTGGGTAGTTAAAAGTATCCTTAGGTGAACTGTTGTTCTGGAGCAATTCCAGAAGAAAGAAATGATTATATCCCAGGTCCTCTCTCCATCTACTCAAGCTCTTTTCCTTCTCCGTTTCAGTTATGATTCTTCTGTTGTATCGTGACCATTTCCAAAAGTTACTGAGTGAGAAGTCACATTACGGCGATGATCAAAATCAGTCTCTGCTGCTGATCGGGGCAGGGCCGGTGGATTATTCTCGTATGTTGATGTGATTGCAGCATGTGTCACTACGGTGGCACAACCGACACGGAGACATTACTCAACAATCACATGACATAGAGCAGGACGACAAACACGGTGGGCCGGACATTGCTGAGCAGTTACATCACTGTGTGAGGAGGGGGGACATATGCAACACATAAGCACTCCAACCTGGGCTTCAGAACGGATAGTTTCAGAGAGATGTTTTTCCTGGCAGCAGGTTGAACATACCCAGTGAGGGAGGAAGAGAAAGAAGGGAAGAGAGGGTGAGGGGGACAGACGGATTCAAATAAAATAAGTGAGAAAAGGAGCTG
The DNA here is from genome assembly GCA_038501795.1 of Pseudopleuronectes americanus. Taxonomy (NCBI): domain Eukaryota; kingdom Metazoa; phylum Chordata; class Actinopteri; order Pleuronectiformes; family Pleuronectidae; genus Pseudopleuronectes; species Pseudopleuronectes americanus. The sequence continues at coordinate 9,092,089 of CM076735.1, forward strand.
TTGTTATCTGCCAGAGGTTGAAGCGTTAATCCTCTTTGGGGCTTACCGGGTGACGTCGGGGGCAATGGTGGGTCGCACATTCTTCATAATGGCCTGAATCCAGTTGCGGCGGATTCCAGAGGTCATGGCTGACAGGGTGCACACTCCCTCTGTGCACTGAAAGCAGACAGGGATGGCATTAGTGGGACTGACAGGGATGGCGACAACATGCCGATTAAAATACCTTTCGGTTACACGTCAAAGAAATGTCAGCATGTCTTTTTTCAGCTTTAGATAAAGGTATGAAGGTATGCAGCCATAGACAATGCAAGCTCCTCTTTCACTTGCTGAAAACAAAGGTGGGTAGAAAAACACATTTTACATTGACTGTAATTAAGTAACCTCTTAATAATAACCACATGTGAGAGTGTTAATCCAGTACATGTTGAACTGAGTCGAGAGTAAAACTTTCCTCTATGTTACTATCCACATTCTTATTCCCCACTCTGAATGCTGTTTAATGAGCAGAATAATAATTGTTGAAAAATGAAGAAATGAAAGCGATCAAAGTTTGCTACAGTGGCAACAGATCTGGTTCGGCAAGCCAGGGTTCATGAGGAATAAACGGTCAGTTGTGATTCAGTTCAGTGACAGGGACTATGCAGTCTAAGATATGTTGAAGCAAAAGATAGACATTGTTTTCCATATATGACATAACTTCCCGAACTTGTCTGTTTGGACATGGAGTCCAAAATAGTTATTACTGCCTTTAAACTGAAGTATCCTGCACTCTTTGGCCTTAAAACTCAGCTTTACTGTGTGTGAAGTACATTTAACTGTATATACAGTGACCTCTAGTGGCACTTGTCTGATTTCTGCAAGATCACACTTAGTGCATTAAAGTCTCTGAGGACACAGTGATCAGGTTTGAGACACCAGGTACCTCATCTGGGTGTTCAGCTCCATAGAGAGAACAACAGCACTATCCAGTCTGACCACGGGGAGAGCAGATATAAATACTGGAGTTATTAATTTCTCGACACACAATCCCATGTTGTTCTCAGCCAAAGAGACAACGATCCCCTCGACTACTCTATTTCTGACTTCCTCCAGAAAAGAGCTGTGGAAGCTGCTTCAGGCAAATGTAAACAAAAGAAATGACCTTGTAGTTCCTCTATATGTAGCACGAACAAAACCCCTGCTGACATCAAATGGATAATGAGTGCATTGCCAGCCACTAAGTACAGCACGTCCAGTAATTTGCCAGGAGCAAGGGCTAAAAAGGCTTAACAGCCAAAGGATTATATGAAGAAAGACCATCGGCCTCACCACAGGATCAATATAACTGCAGGGTAGTTGTGAAGATGTTTTACTGAGCAAATGTGGACAAGGACAGGGCCTTTAAATGCAGGAAGTTAGGTAAACATATTGTGAAGGATGAGGGTCACACAGGGTCAGAGAGACACACGGCGCTAGCAACGGCTGGAGCGGATTTAGACCACCATGATGTCAGCCTTGCATGGAGAGATGACAAGTCAAGTGACATCCCTCGTCGCAGACAAAGAATCATTTCAACATGAGAAATGGTCAAACCTGATACCTAAAGTTCAGCTGCATGCACGGCGTCTATGGCTGTTTATAGCCGAGCAGGGGACGGCAGACGGGAACAGTGCAGACAATGGGTTTCATCTTCATCGGTGATTAATGATGAGGGACAATCGATGACACGAAGACTCAACACTCACCTGGATTTGGAAGCCGTAGTTTCTCTGGACCGGGAACTCTTTGACATCGCAGCATGTGGAGAGGTCGATCTCCCCATCCAGTTCAGAAGCCTATGGAATAAAAGAAACATCATCATCAACATAAAACATAAATATATTAATTCACATACAATCAAACAGCTTCACAGTGGCTTAGTAAAGTCTTACCTCCTCAGCTATCGAGTCCTTGTAGTACCTCAGACTCTGGTCTGTTAGTACAAACCAGTGTTTCTTCCACTAAAGGAAAACAAAAAAACGTTAATTGGATTCCACGAATTCTCGTTGTGTGTCATGAGACATGAGACAGTTCTTTTAATTCTGCGAATGAAAACTATTTACCATTCCGTCTTCATACAGCTTTGTCATCCATCCTTTTTTAAAGTTCAGCAGATCTGGCTGTTAAAGAGACAAACCAGAGTGATGTGATATTAAGTACAGCAACTAGACAATTTAAATTAAACTATTAATATAAACTGTTATTATCCCTTTTAATGGGAAATTCAGAAACCTGTTGAAGCTTTAAATAAGTCACTTGTCAGCACATAAACAAAAAGAAAATCAGGATAGAAAAGCAGGATTCTTCATTAGAAGTCATTATAAAAGGGTCTATTCTTCACTGATGCAATTATGTGCATTTGTTTACACCCTGCAGCTTAGGAAGTGCATGTCCTGATACGTGGCTCCAGCTAAAGAGACCGACTGGCGGGAGCTGGACTTTCCCTGTGAAACACAAACTGCTGCACATTGACACCAAGCTCAGGTCTGTTTATAGACTCTAAAGTAAACCATTCGTCCCAAACCTGCCTCCTGCTCACTCAACAATACCTTTCTTTTGGTGAGCTTCATCAGGTGTGGTGTCACCGCCTGGCAGAGAGTCATTCTGATAGCTAACTGCCCTCACTTCATGTGCTGACAATCTGTTTCTCTCCGTCTCTCCCGCAAACGTACACACGACTGACACCGCTTCAGTGCTGGCTATTTATAATCAGCAGTAGCAGTGACGGCAGTGGTGTGTACATGAATGCGATTGCGTGTGTCTCTGTGTGTGTGTGTGTTTGTGTGTGTCTGTGAGTGGGTGGGGGTTCAGGCAGCTGCAGCTTGGAGAGGGAGACCAACCACACACTGACTGAATCACCCCCACAGTGCCCTCTGAGCAGACCCTGAGATCAGTAGCAGTTTGTCAGACTGGAAGGAGTCAGATACCAGTGCTACCTTCATCAACCAGGCAGCATTGCTCTATGTCAAAATATATTTGTTTGTGTGTGTGCGTTTGTGAGTGTGGAGTCACAGTGGTGTTTGGTGTGTCGTCTACCTGAAGTTAAATCATAGTTTGTCAGTAATATCACATTCTGTACGAAAAGAATGTGCTTCACAGCTTTTTTTAACTTTTCCATGAAAACATGAGATGAAAAAATATTTTTAGTAGTTAGAAGTTCTTAATAACTATCTTTTGTTTATACAAAAATTGTTCATAATCTGCCACATTCTGACTGGATGTTTTGATTCTACCCCCTATTTGTTTTTGTTTTTTTTGCTGTGTCTCTGGCACCCGCTGTGATAAAGGCATTCATACCTTCTCCACTTGTCCAAAATCTGACGCTTAAGCAGTCTCTACTACAGTGTTTCAGAATTGGCTTGAGAAACTATTGAACGCAGTTTACAGTTATCATGCGGTGAACAAGTAGTGAGAGATCACATCCCCTTCTCTACAAATAAAATCCCAATCCTAAACTGGCTAAGCCATTTAATTGGATCTAAAAGTGATTTTGAACTGTTTATGAGATCTGTATACTCTAATATGAGTACTCACTGTCATTGAAGACTCTGTGACTCTGCGGTCCAGTGACTTTGCTCTTCTAAAGTTGGAAAAAGTGGGACTGGTCAAACTGGGAGCAGAACGGTCTGTTCCTGCATCCAGTGAAATCTCCTAGAAATAAAAAAAATTTGAAATTGTAATATATCACGGATATCAAGTATAGAAAGCATATAGAACTCATTATGAAATACACATTCAAATCAGTAAACCCTATTCATCTTTTCTGATTTAGTAATTCCAGTGAATGAGGATAATAGCATACATGTTTGTTGGCCAGACAGCGTCTCTCGCTTCGACCTTGTCTCTGGATTAGCGCGGTGTTAGAGGAGGGCTCAGTGGAGCTGCTGGTTTCCATATGTTCAACATGCTGACCCTCCCGAAACCTCCCGATGATTTGTGGACGCCTAAGAGACACAAAGATTTTCTTTTCAAAGTCGTACTCTAAACACAGCAGATGTTACACTCAACATAAAAGTCTGAGAATGAGAAAAATACTTTTCAAACAAAACACATCAATCTTTATCGTAAAATAAACTTATTCATGAGAAACATAATGCTGCAAAACAGTGTAAAAACAAAACCAAAGCATAATATGAAAGCAACTTTGAGTCGAAATCAATGTCATAAAAGTAGTTTCAGTTTATTGTGTGCAGAGCGTAATGTTGTATTCACATGTGGAAAGTTTGACATCATTCTCGACTCAAAGTCCCTTTTTGCAATCAACAATGTGCAACATGAGGTAGAGGTATATCCCCAAAGAGAACAATCCAGAGGAACACCAACAAATTAAAAGTAGTGTTATGCGATGAGAGATTAAACTTGAGAAGAAAAGGAAAATATCTCGGATGTTGAGAAGTAGCTGCAGAGGTAGCAGCAATGGAAAAACAGTCTGCATTACCTTAAGGCAATGCACTTGTTATAGTAAATGTTAATGTATTTGTGAAGTCAGACCAAGGTAGGAAAAAAAGAAGAAACTGTATGTGTAACCAATCAGTACAAATCATTGGTGTGGTGTGTTTCAAGTGTGCACAGTATATGTTGAAACTCAGTTATCTATGTGGAAGAGTGTAACATTGTGTGTGCTTCCAGGCAAAGATGAAATGATAGAAAGCAGGAATCAGCGGTGGCCAGCAGGGAACAGCATTGGGACAGGGATGGAAGGGTTGGTTGAGCATTAGCTCTGAAAGGTCGGTTCAGGAGCCCCTGGAAAAGATTGAAAGAACAAAACAGACTAGCAAAAGTAGCAAGAGCAAAAGGTAGAGATCAATAGAAAAGAAAGAATCACATGCATTTAAATCCCCAAATCATTAAGGGCAAACCGCTGCGAGGCCAGGACGGACAGCTTTACTAAAGATTCTCAAGATATGGCTCAAGGACAGCTGCCACAGGGTGACAAATATGATGCATGCTTTCAGCAATGCATAAGCTTCATTAATGATTATTAATCATGTTTGCTTTCATTATCAGGTTCAGGGACTTTCCCTGGTATTATTTTGAAGTGTGTCGAGGTAAGACACTTATCCATAACCGCTCACCTGCGTTCCTCCCCGAACAGCCGAGCCACCTCCTCTCTACCAGGACTCCTTGTCCGTGCTCTCAGCTCTTGGCGCTTTTTCTCTGAACGGAACGCTTCCCGGTAGCTCAGTCTGCGAGCCCGTGGCACGTCTGACAGCGTTGTATACTCCCTGCCAGAGCAACCCACTCTGCCTCCTCCGTTACCGACATTACTAGTGCTCCCTCCACCACCACCACCACCACCACCACCGCATCCCTCCCAGGTGGGCGACGTGACGCTGGGATCGGAGTCCAGCGAGCTCTGGGAGGAACTGATGGTGGAGTAGCTGGGGGAGACGAGTGCACCTGGAGAAGGGAGGGGGTCTTGGGGGGGTTGACAGAGGGAAGATTGAGGTTCTGACTCAGAGTTGTACCTGGGACTGGGAGCTCCTAAAGAGGAGGATGATGCCGAAGAGGACAGGGGCAGGTGCTGAGGCGGCTGTGGGGACTGGGAGTGCTGTGCAGAAAATGGAGAAGGCTCCGACTTGGTCTTTTCCAAGGAAAAGTAGCCGCTCTCCACACGTACTTTGCGCCCAGTGCTCATGGTGCCACCATCTGAAACAAAAACACAGTGCACCTGATGTGAAATCAACGAAAACAAGCACATTATAGGATGTTTAGGAATTCATATGCCCCTTTCCTAGTCCTCACCGTCTTGAGTTGTGATACTGGAGTCTGGTTGGCTTTGGCTCAGCTGGCTGAGACAGGAGGCACTGCGGCTGCAGGGGATGGTGGCCCGGCTCCAGCGACTCTCCTCCTGCCACAGTGTCGCACGGCTCATTGGGACGCGCTCGGCACCGGCAATGCTGCTGGGCAGGCACGAGATGCTGCCGCCGCTGCTGCTGCTGCTGGTCACTGTCACCTTGGCTGGGCCTGGCTCCTGGGGAGGAGTTTGGTTTGGGAGGAGTGGATAGGAAGAGGTGAGGGCAAAATGGGAGGTAAGGTCAGACAGAGACTACAACAAGGAATATGAGAAGGAAAGAGATCAAAAGAGAAATTAAACACTAAGTAGTTAATTCCATATAATTAAATGCACCTAATTATTACAAGTATAATTATGGGCTTAAGTAAATACCTACACTCAGCTGCAGTGCTTTGAAATCATGTGCCATTAACACAACCACCAAATTATTATAACAGGTTTTCTCACCTATTAGTTGCGCTATCTCTGTGAAAAGCTCAGCACACTGATATCTCTTGTTTGGAGCATTCTCTTGATTTTGAGTGGCACATGATTTTACAGCATAAGTCTGTTGATGCGTTTGCTTTATCTGTGCTGGTTGGATTTTCTGTGTATGTGTTAAGTAGATGCATTATTACAGTGACGGAGCAAAAGAAAATCACTTTCATCGATGTAAAAGAGAGAAGGAGGATGCGTGGGAAGAGAAGGTGATGGGCAGACAGAGAACAAAGAATCTATTCAAGACAAACACAACTGTAATGAACAACAGGGGCGATTTTTCCCGAGCTGGAATAAATGAATATTGCTTACGGTAGTTCAAAATCGTAGAGATCATTGTTACATGACTTATGAATGCACAATTAAAATCAATCTGGCATAATCACAGTTTGACACCAACAGTTGAGTCTTTGCGGTGATCAGCAGACCAACAAAATCATTCAGAAGAGAGATCACGATTTCCAGAAGCAAAGCAGCCCTCACACAACTCTTCATCCAGCCTTTTTCAATCACCACAAACATTCTGCCGTGCTAAGAATCAGATTGAAGAAGAAGGAAAGTCGTTTTCATTCCCCCTTCACCTGGATTGATTCGGGGTGTTATAATGGTTACGTTTTATTAGGGCTGGGATTTGAGCCACTGAGGGTAAAGCAGAATGTAAGAGTTTGGCCGAGCTGAACTCACTGGGTGTCCATTCATGTCTTCAGTGGAAAAACACTGGCTTGGAGTTACTCCACCCTGCCAATTACAAAAAGCTTTGGATGATAAACGTTTACTATGTAGTGCAGATTATCATCAACAGGGGTAGAACAAAAATCAGTTTTGACATATTCATAGTTTCTGTATTGTCTGAAGGGCCAAATTCATGCAAATTTACGATACAAAGCACATTTACAAGAGGTCAAGAGCTCAGTTGCATCAGAGCCAAGACAAGAATCTGAAAGTTCAAAGTCCGTCCAGCCTCCTTTCGTATACAGCGTGAGGCACGACTAGTTATCACCGTTTTCCTGTCACGTAATTCTTTTTGTGCCCAGAGTCAGTTGCTTCAATTAAAATGGCACCACCCAGAAGGCAAACACGTTACTGTGCTGACAACCATCTCCGAGCAGATGTCTAAGGTAACCGTAGGAGGAGAGATTTATTCATCCCTCATATACCTGTGATAATCTTCAGCATATTCTTCATGCCAAAACAAACAAACAGCCCAGGGGACAATAGCTGCTTTCAGACAGGCTCTGAACTGCGGACATTTCATCTGAAACTTTACCCGAAGGGGCTGTTTGTGTCAACGCAGGAGAAAGTTGCTCTGGACATTTAAATTAAAAAGTTAAGTAAAAAGTAGTCCGGAAAATGTCTGTGTGAGGCCATGTGGGAATAGAGAAAAGTCTGGATATTTTATGTCAAAATGCCCAATCGCTGGACACAAAACTGAAAAAAACAAAAAGAATACAAATAACTGGATGGAAAAGATGAGCCATAAACGTAGAAGCAGTCAACTCAGATAGACATGCAGCTTTTTGTGATAAGGGCCAACACCAGTGTTGATGTGCTGTGAACAACAACACGTGATTTCCGCTGCAGACTTTAAACGTCAGGTCCTGCTTCCTGCATGTTCTAGCTCCTGCTGCATTCTTCCTATTTGAAAGGACAACTATGAAAATGTCTAGACTCCACTTTCCAGATTTTTGGTCTATAACCTGCAAATGATGGAAAATGAAATGACAATAGCAGTCAGCAATTACCTGGTTTGGCCTAGACTAGATCCCAGCATATTAATTCCTGCTCTGCAGCTGATAGACCCTCGCCTCACATTGTGTAAAGCAGATTATCAATAATTCATGTGATAAAGGATAATATTTTTTTCCGTATGGGGTTCACAGTTCTTGCATAGTGAAGGTCATCACTGTGCCACCACGTCCGCTCTGCAAACCAGCTCAGTAATGGTCACAGTCGGATTCAGGGCAACATCATTAGAGTAACGAGACAATGAACTTCGGAGAGAGTTTGTTTGTGCCACATATTTGGCCTCTTACCAAAAAGGAGGTACACGCTGGGTGGTCTGTATAATATTATATGATATGCCTACATTTCCCCTCGTCATTAAATCCCTTATTATGGTAAGAAAGCTGTACATACATACAGTCCTGTTTCTTTTATTTCTACTAACCAGGGAGAACTCTGAGTGCAGCGAATGGGAGCTTACACCGATATGAAACATGCATTTGTATTCCCCATGTTAACATTGTGTTTTGCCACCTTGCTCTCAGACTGCTGACTTTATGTTTTAGTAGTGTGTATTTTGTATAATTTAATTTACATTATTTCTGGATTGATTATTATACTAAATTGCTCTACGAAGGAATATTTTCCCCTGCTGGCCTCCTCTACAGTATTTGTCGATATGCAAGGTCAGCTCACGGCACTTGTGGGGATTCAGTGGCCAAGTCCCAAAGTATTGCTTTCCAGACTCACAGACTCACAGACTTAAACATGGATCTTTTCAGTGAAGAAGGGCTCAGGCCATTGTGGTGTGAAATTGGAAACAAATTGTAGGATCCCACACGGACATTCTGAGCCATACTGACAGAACTGTTATGTTAAAAACAGGCACCAGCTCTGAAATGTAAAAGGAAACTCCTCTATGATGGTATTGTTGTTAATTTATAATCACAATTTTACAGTAGAAATGCAGTGTTTCATCTTTAATTACAGAGATACTGTGAAGACCCACCATAGTCTAAGTTTTATGAATCAGTCTTTTTACACACTCATGACATTTATGGTCTATAAATGTGTGTTTTGCTCCAATGCTTCGTGGTAGAACTTTGTGTATCACTCTTTGCCTGACTATCTCCCTTCCGTCTCCATCTTTCTTCCTCCCCCTTGAATATACAGCCCCTGGGAGACATCCTGCCACATCGATGGGCCATCACAGTGGAGACAGCAATCTTATCAGTCGCTCAGGCCATGTGATGCATTGGAGCGAAATACATGCCCTCTTGCCTATTGCCACAAAAACTGTAAGAGACACGGAAATGTGTCTACTCCAGTTGACATGAAGTATTGCCCCATCCATCACAAAGCATTTTGAGCTGCTGCGTGCCCCTGAACTTACACATTAACGGGAACATGGGTGACATCAAGTGAAATCTGTAATATTTCAGTTTTTAGAGTAAGTTGGGAAAAAAAAGAATTAAAAAATTGTATTACTGCCATTAACCCTAAAAGGCCATCATAAAGGCCTGGAAGGTTTAACAGCAGCTGACACTGAAACAAAGCCATCCAATCAAATGTTACCACTGTAATAGTTTTTCTTCAGTATACCAATGAAGCCTGCAATTAATTTAGACAAGCATGAGGCATGTAGTACATTCATCTATCAACGCAAAAAGAATCCTGTGACTCGAGAATAGAAATATGAATTACATAATCTGTTGAGCATGTCTCTAGCAGAGAAACAATATGTCATCTCTGAGGGGTAAACAGCTGGTGCAGTTTGACTGGAATGAAAAGCCTGCTCACAGCATACTTCCATGACACAAGTCGTCCTTGAATATAAGGTATGTATATCCTCTTTCTTTGTTGCTGGGAGCAGCCCATCTGTCACATGTGGATCGTTTATAACCGTATCTTGAACGGTGTTGATAGGGCCTCACTGTGGGTCCATTACATCATCACAGGAGCCAAAAATGGCCCCCTTATATGTTATAGGTCAAATAAATAATTGACTTTGATACTGAGCGAGATTCGTGTCAGAACCTTGACAAAATATGACCAATTCCTCAACGTAATAATCTTCATCTGTATTCTCACTGATGTTGTCGGACCATCCTTTCCTTGTTATCTGCAGTTTGTCATCTCACTCTTAACAACTTATTTTGCCCTACAACTGGATTCAGATGCTTCTTTTTGCCTTGTTAGGCTTGAGCAATACAAAAATAAACTTCACCATGGATAGTGTGAAGCGATTTGTTACCTGGTGAGTCGGGGGATCAACCTTTCGTTTCTTCTTCTGGTTCTGCTTGTTGGTCCTGGGGTACACAGTCAGAGCCTCCTGCCACCTACGAATAGTGAGTCAGTCAAAATGTTGTTCTCGGAAACAGTAAATGCAGACTGTACAAAACACGCTTCCACTGTAGATCAATATATGAGCAGGCCAGAGTCCTCATCAGCAAAAAATAAACAATTACATTATAATTGCCATGACAAGCATGTGCATGATGTAAAACTATTAGTATAATAAAAAACAACTTTTAAGTGATTTGTTGAAATTTGACTAAAGTGCATATTCCAACTCTGATAAGGAGTAAAACACTTATGAGTAAAATGATAACATAAATTCACATCTTTTATGAGATTTTCATATCAGAAAACAAACAGAGAACCCAATTTGTCAGTGAAAGGTCAAATCTGCAGATTTTTATTGTCCTACCAAAAAATCTATTCAAAGGCTCAAAGGCTCACAAAGTCTGTTTATACAAATCTCCTGATGTTTGAAATAAACATTGAGTTTGTTGAGTAAATCTAGACATCATGATTTACTTAAGACTGAAGGGTGCAGAGTTTTAGTCTACAAAGGACTGACTATAATTACGTTATAGAGAATAGTCAGTAATAAAGTAAATAATAGATTTAGAACCTATCATAATGTAACTTTGTCAAATAAAGAAAGTCCTGGCTCTTCAATGGTTACAATAATCAAGTCGGTGACTGTTGAACAGAACACTCATGTGTTATCAAATATTTCTACTCCAAACACCTTCTAAAGAGACACACACTTGAAACATCTATAAATGAACTCAGTGCCCACACAGCAGTTTTCACTCTGTAGAATCAGGGGATTAATAAAACCAGTAAAACAGGCAAAATAATACATTTATATTAGAAAACATCCTTGTTGTCTGTTAATGACAACCGCGCAGTGACAAATATGATTGTGTAATGGCCCGGAACCAACACATTGGGGGAGAGATGACAGGAGAGTGGGAGGTGTACAGTGAGCAGATAGAATGGCAGAGAAGGGGGTGCAGTGCGTCACAGCTCCCTAAGAATAGCCATATTATTACGTATGTTACATCCAGGGACGGAGAGTGGTGCTGAATCACCCTTTACATGTGCAGCAGGGGAGGAGAATGCACAGGGGGAAACTATATTATTAAGGCTTGCAGGTTGTGTATTGTGATCTGTGTGCAGGCATATGGGGATTTGTGAACGCAGTTCAAGAATGTGCACTGTCACTGCAGAGTGGCTTGCCACTCTCTGGAGAGCACAGCTCAGAGGAGACAGCAGGGGGCAGAGCGGTTTTGGCTGCAGCAGCAGTTGCACACAGCTACTCTCCCTCGTCCAAGTCCCTGTCATCCCTATCCTCTCAGCTAAACAGAGAGAGCAACACAAAACATACTGCACATCTGAAGCCACAGTTAAAGTCTTACCCGTTGATGATTTCTTTACATTCCGCACGTATGAAGTGCTCTTTGTCAGAGGTCAGGATGCACAGCGAGTTCTTCTGGCCCGTCCTCGCCTCACCATTGATGACGTCACTGCACTGGTTCATATTGATTGTACCCTGGGGTAGAGTGCTGGGCTGGGGGACACAACACAGACACGTGGAGAAAGTGTTAAAGCGGGGGAAGTAAGCAGACGTGCCCACTTATCCATCCAGATGGACTTCCTGTCTTCTCACACAATCCACCCCAGCATCAATTTCCATGCCAAGCTTGGCACACCACACGCTGATATAACAGGCTGGGAACAGGCAAATGTTCTTGTTAGAGATCACTGTGACATTTTGGTTTCTTTGGATGCATATTGCAGCATTTAAAAGAGAATAATTACCTTATTGAATCAGCTTTTTGCCTCAGTAGATCTATTTGTAAGGGAAAACATCCCTCTAGGAAAAATGTGGGTGATTTTAGGACAGTGGAACTGGGTGGGCTCAGCAAGTCGACGGTTGCCACTTAATCCAAACTAAAGTGGATAATCAACACTATAATGATGATGTGTTTTATGTAGCTGTGGAAGAAATTTAGAAAGTAAAAAATGTGGACTCTACCCTTGTATTTAGTTTAGTAGTTTTTCATCACAGTTTGTTTAATACCAAATAAACTAGACTGTTTCATTTGAAAATTGATGATTAAATCTAGCCTGTGTGCATCATAGCGCTAGTTGTAAAGACCATGTTGTCCATTGTACCACGAGAAAGAACCTGAAAGGACCTATGAGAAAGTGTGTCTGCTCCGTTTATAAACCGTGCAAGTTCATGGGTTCACCGTGCGGTTTTAAGTTTAATCTGTCTGATGCCTGGCTGTGAGGTGTAAGATCAACGACACACAATGAAATGAATGCCATCTGTCAGCCATAAATAACATTACCGCAGGACTTCCTCAATAATGCTACTTTGTGCACAGTGATAACGTTTGTAGGCCCAGGTTTATGTAAGCACACAGGGGCTTTGTGTGTTTGCATGGCTTATTTACAATGACTGGAGACAATGTCGCTCCATCTGAACCTGTTGTGCTAGTTTTTGTAAGGTTATTTTTTTGACTGCATCAATCAGTATCGCACAAGGTAAAAACGTGCACACAGATAAGCATAATAAATATTACAAGCTCTGAAACTTTTGCTTGGTCTGACCTTCACATGACTTAACCTGAACAATTCAAAAAACCTGGATAACCTCATGTTGACTGAAGGACTTGAATGTGTTCAGGTGAATGAGTAGTGAGCAACTGAGCACGCTGGGCATGGGAAGCTGTTAGAACAGACCTTGGGTCGTACCTTTTCTGCATTAAACATACAGGCGGAATTATAGACACCAAAAAACCACAGTGATTCCAAGCTATAAGTACCAGTTAGCCACAGATGATGAATTACAGCTCTCGAATGAATCGGAATATATTAGGAGATAGAGCTGGAAAATAAATTAAAAGGTTTCACTTTCATTTTAGCCTGGAACCAAATAAATCTAACTCAAGGATCCAATTTGTACAAATGTAACTATAGCCTGTCAGTAACATGGCAATTTAAGCCTCTAATGTGGACAGAGAAGTCAATAGTTAACAGGCTGTGGTTATCCCACCCTGAGGGCAGATGAGAGACCTTGTTTACTTGGTCACTGTTAAATGTCACGTTCATTCTCAGCTCGGTTGCCACTGTGTATATTGTAAAAGGGTGGCAGTGTCAGAATTTGGCACAGCAAATTGGATAGTAGGTTTGATCTAAGTACACTATGAGTCAGATAAATAATTAGAGACTTGAACATAGAGGCAGCGTGGTATGACCTTTACAACTTCACTTGTACTCTGGAAGAGCATAAGTGCCACAGACGCTATGACTTGGTCGGCCATTATGTTTTGGTTCAACTTCTTATGCCGGGGGCTTAAAAATGGTCCAACACCAAAGGGCTCTCAACATGGAGGTGAGAGGCCAGGGAAACAGCCGGGCTTGACAGAAAGACAGACCAATAAGACGTTGGGACAGCTGGGCGAGGGCCCGGGCCTGTTTCAGACTGGACTGAGAGACTGGCATCAGCTTGACCTGAGAACCCTGTCACTATCAGACAAAGAGAAATGACGGTGGTTTGTTGAGAGACGAAAGATTAAGTCTCAGGATGGATGTCAAGGGGGACAGAAGTGCAACAGAAAAAAGGGAGCTTTGACTTTTGGACTGCACAACGATCTGTCTATGTAAACAGATCTAGAGTACACCACACGTGTCCTTGAGCTGGAGTCAGAAGAGGATAAACGGCAAAATATTTCAAATTCTGGGAACAGTTGTACAAGCAGCTTATGCTTCATAATCACGGCATCGGATTCTCCGGGATGCAGAAAATAAATCTGAGACTGACAACAGCTCTGATTAAAAAGCTATTTTCATAACGCTGTTCACCTCAGAGAGAGATTTGACTGCCTATGTGAAGTGGGTGATGGCTGTGTGGTAGCAGAGTATACGTTTTACTCTGGAGCTGCACAGGACTCCTGTCACACGTGTGTACCGTCTCTGCCCCGAACCTGTCAGCTGAGCACCCATACGCGCCCCTGCTTTGGGCCAGCCACTGCAGCTCAAGCCCCCAGACCCAGGCCCCCTGACCCACACCTCTCTGTCACCTAGCCTAGACCCAGTCACCTCTCCCTGGGCCACCACCCTCCACAATGGCCCCTTTGTGAAGCAGCACCAGTTCACACAATGTGGGATTGTCAGCCACCACAGTCCACCGAGCCACTCCTCCCCTGAACCCTCAACAAGGAAATGACCGAGAGACAAGAGGCACAAACAAGTGTCCTTTTGTGATCAGAGCATGGAAATTATGAAGCCAGCAAAAACTTATTCTTGTCTCTGAAGTTGTTCAGACAATAGTATGAATGCCGTCTCGATGGGAGTCATTGAACATTGAGTCTCAAGGGGAGACGGGACAAATCAGACAGAGATTTGGTTACTCTGCACCAGTCTGTGATGACTGGAGGCGCAGGAGGGTATTTTATATCCGCAGCCATATTTATTTAGCTGCATATGTGAAAATAGGAAAGCAGCAGATACGACTCATAAGCAACTTTAGCTGAAAATATACTCCTAACAAGAATACTATGCTGCAGTGGCAAACATTATAATCACAAATATTTATCTGATTAATTAAAGATTGATCTCCTGTACTATTTTGTTGTAATGATGTCAAACGTTAAGAAAAGCCTTTATACAACAAGAAGGTTTGCTTAAATACTTTCTTACACAATTCTTCTGTAGACTTTGCAATCTGCAAAAGAAGTGAAGGAGGCTGTTGCACTTTATCCTCTCAGGGAAATCAAGAACTGCTTAAGCTAATGAAGACCATTCACAAAATCGTACTTGGATGCTTTTAAAATTAATGCTTCTTTTCAAGTTCCACACTGCTTTACTATGTATGGACAACCCACTTGTGATCTCTGTCCAAATGTTGTGTAGCATTAAGTGTTCATTAGGAAGCAGCTCTCTGTTTAGAAAACGGTAATTATTAAGCTCCATACATGCCTGTATGCCATTGCAACCTTGGGTTTCTTTGCTCTTGGATTCTGCAGCTTAGCAAAACATCCCATTCTCCCTCATGACACAGCAGGAGAAATATTTGCTTCTTTTGGCAGCTGGCTGATGCTCTAGATTTTTATTTTTGGTCGTGAAGCAAATTCTCTCCCTCTGCCATCAACATTTTTGGGGGTTTGATCGACTCATTTCTAGTCATGGAAAGCAAAAGTGCAGTTAAAGGGACTTTAAGAAGAGCAAGAGGGAATTAAATGGCATTTAACAATTGGATTGAGTGAAATATTGCAACATCTTTTTCAATACATCCAATCGCTCATTGGTTTTCTGTCAGTATGAAGAAACGCCTGGTTAGATAAGAGCACCTGTACATCAATCAGAAACATCTGGTTTTTGGTATTAGGTGCCGGTTTGTCTGCCAACTTGTGTGGTGACAAATTCAAATGCCACTGCTTCACTCGTTAACTTACACAACTTTTCTTGAGGCATGTAACAACAAGATTCCAAGAAGCACCATCTTTCCAAGCTCTTCACCCTGCATCCAGGTCATTAAAGACACCGAAGCCAAAAGGAAAGCTGATGAAGTGGCATCGCTTCATTCTGACTCATGGATATGGCCTAGGATCAGGTCTTTTCAGGGTCCAACATCCTCTGCTCATTCCTGATAACAGCAATTATGCAATAAATCTTTCCTTAGCAACTTAGGACAACAGAGGTAAACACGCATTTTTGATACTGGTGAGCATGCCGACAGCCAGCTGCGGGGAAATATCCTCAGGTGCCAGACGGATGGAGTCACCTGTAGTCTTGCTACATAGGGATATCAACTACAGTATGGTCTTTCCTTCCCAAGTCCACAATAATCATACAAACACAGATATATAGCAATCAGTCAAGGAACTAGAGTTAACAGATTGGCCATGGACAAGATTACAATCATCACTACCCCCGAGTCCTCACGCTCCTTTAATCTTACCCTAGTATCAAGAATAGTTTTAAGCCAGTACAATCAGACATGATATTTACCTTAGCCTCAGCTGTAATACCTTGCAAGCCCTGCCTGTACTTAAGACAAACATATAGCTCTATAAAAAAATCCAGCTACACCATAAAGTGGATATCTGACATCACTGATACAAGGCCGAGTGCAGTCCTTCAGGCATTTTCAAATACACCTCACCCCACTGGTATGTATTCAAGACTTTCAAATGAATACAACAGCAAAGGCCTCAGATCTGCACCAACCCTGGTTACACAGCAACAACACTACAGTGAAGGCAAACGTTAGCATATTAACACAACAGTGTTAAAATAATGACTAAAATCTTCACACCACACATTTCACATTTGTAGCGGGTATTTCAGAGAGAACTGTGGGTGGTAGCAGTAGTGCTATTCTCATGGAGAATGGAGTGAGCTTGTGGGTGGTTTAATGCTGTGTCAGGAGGCCAGCAATTGACAAATGCAGAGGAGGAGGAGGAAGAAGAGGGCGAGTTGGAGGATGAAGACAATCTCCGCTAGGATGACAGAATTCTTTTCAACAGGGGGCGAGGATTGATCAGTCAACTGTACCGGAACCAACACAAACCAGATCTTTGGCTGCTACAGGGTACAGTAATGAAGTACATGTGTGTGGGCACCAATTGAAATCGCCTGTCTACGAAGTTTTATATATTTTTTTACAACATGCAAGCATTGCAATTACATTCCCCAAGAGAGCTGTGTTTTCAACCTTGTTCCTTAGATTGTTTGTTGGGTTGTTTGTAGGCAAGATTACGCAAAATCTACAGCATGGATTACTACAAAACTTGGATGACACAGTATTGGGCAGGAAAGAACCCATCAAATTCTGGTGTGGATCTGAATCAGATGACGGATGAACTTTTTCAATTTCTTTAACATTGTTAGATAAGGTGTTTGTCCCACATTTTCCTTCATCTCTTAGAGAACAAGTCATGGCTCTTGTTGAAAAAAAACAGGCATCTTTAGGGGATGAGTGTGTGCAATTTGTTGCTGACCCAAAAAATTAAAAAATTAAAGAATCAGGATCTAGTGAATTTAAAAGTGGTTTCATATGGGAATGTTGGGCTTTGGCAGAGGTATGAATTCCTCTGACATTCATTGTTGACAATAGTGTTAAAGTCATGTCTGTAATAACAATGACATCATAATGAATTGCGGGAAAAGAACGCAGAGTATGAGAAATCTGTCAGTTTACATCTGAGTGGTGACGGAGTCGATGTGCCGGCTGCAGAAACAGGTGCTGCACTCGAGTTGTGTCATGTTGCGCTGGCTGTTCAGGCTCAGACTGTCTGAGCAGAGTTATTGTGAGTGTGTGTGTGTGTGTGTGTATGTGTTTGTGTGTGGTTTCCCAGGCTGGTAACTTTTGTCCTCTCTTTGCTCCCTCTCTCCCTCCCTCTGATATTCGTCAAAGCTGCTTCTTTCTTCTTCTTGCGCACTTGTCAATGCCTTGTAATATAGACCACCCTCATTTCAGTGTTTAAACTTTTAAACTTCTTTCTTTCACTTGTTATTTTCTTCACCGTTTCCCATCTCTGTTGAATGAATGTTTTGTCTACTTGCTGTGCTTATCAGTTCCTTTCCAGACAGAACTGACAGTGATAACTGATCACTGTGAGTTTATTTGTCGTTATCTCCTCCTTAAGCATCAGTGAAATGCAATGATATGAGAAACATCATTGACATAAGACAAGCGTATGGGCTGAGGTGACAAACTAAATATGAAAGCAGTATTTCACATACTTCTGTCAGGGAAATGTACTTCAGAAGCTTGAAGGAATGACTTATCCAAATCTCTCAGTGGCTCAATGATCAAAAGCATGTCACAGAGATGCCACAATTAGTTTCCAAATAAAGCACAGCTGTTAACACCAACACAGGTTATTTTAATGCAATGGCTACTCTTGCAAGGGCCAATAATGATTACAGCTTGGTGCTGTGAACGCTGGAATGGTTTTAATTAGCAGCAACACTTTAAGAGTATTGTTCACCTTAATGTTCCATTCAAAATAGCGCTAGTCACTCACTTATAGAGCAGTCAATCCTAGAGTTGCAGCTCTACAATTAGCTTTCAGTCTCTCCTACATAAACCAAAAGAATAAGAGTAGTTCTAAAATAACAAGGTTGCCTGGCACAGCAAAGCAATTTGGATCACTGCAGTGTCCCATACAGTGCACTGACGAAGCACATTGAAAAGTAGGCCAAGGTCAATCTGCACCCAGTATATGCTGTGGCTATCGTAAAGTTCTGGTTCTCAGAGAAAACCATTCCAAAATGCTCATGAAATTACAATTTAGAAGGAGTTATTCTCTGCAATTCTGTCTACAATTTGTGAGGAAATTACACAAGACCTGCAGTAAGGTTTCAAATACGTCGCTGATAGACTGCAAATCTGCCAAAGCCTTGCTAAGTCAATGCAAATTAGCCCATCAGGCAGAAGGGAAGGGGAAAAAAGGGGTGGACTGGGAAAACAGCTAATATCTCAATGCAGGAGCTGGCTGTTTTTCCACAGGACTGAAGAGCTGCTTCCTACAGTAAATGCCCAGCTATTCAAAAGAGCCAACACCAGCGCATCTATCAGCTGTAACTGAAAGGGCTAACAGTACGAACTCTGGATCAGTGATCTTAGACGTGTGTATGTTTTATCTGAATATAATATGTTCACTCGTGTAGGAACACAGCAATACATCGTTTATTTATTGGTTAATTTCAGAAGGACTTTTGTTTATTGAGTAGAGGGGGCATTTTTGCCGCTTTCTCTTTTAAGCCCGAGAGAAAGCATGGAGGAGAGCAGCACTAAGCCGATTAGGTGCTGAGGCTGGAGGTAGGCCAGTCCATGGTGGCTGGAAATGGGAAGTCTGGGCCAGGTCCTGGTAAAGCTGGAGTGGGTTATTAAAGAGCAAGTGGTTCACCTTACAACAATTAGCAACAAGCCAACATACTCGAGTTGTAGGTAGTGTGGATTTTACTAGCACGACTTAACCATGAAATAAAACCCAAAGTTGTGAAATATTCAAATGTATGTAAATGTATTTGTAAATATTTCATGAAATGTATGACTTACCCTTGCTTTTCACCAGACACAACTTTAAGGCTGCACTTTCTATCTCTCACTTGAAATATCTTGGCTGGAGAATCCTGACCTCAACAGATGGTTGGATTGGCAGGTCGCCAGGCTAAGGTGAAGGGTTAAAGGCCATCTTATACACCTGCACCTGTTACAGCTCTGAAAGACAGTTGACTGCAGCTGTGGCTACCACAGGCCATGGCAGAGGCTTAATAGACACCCGCTCTCCGGCCAGGTTACAACTCGATTTAATCTAAATGAGACGTCTTACTACAGAGATCTAACATCTTACTACAGATAACTAACTAATCAATGCTGACATCCACCCCCTCAACCTTAGAAGTTTCTAGTTTAGTTTACTGATTTTCTGTGTTTAAAAAAGTTGTACAGCCAGCAGGTCTAAATGGAAAATAGTTCCTCCTTCTATACAGTTGTGTGAAAATGAGAGTAAATCATAATAACTGCAATATCACATTCCTGCTGTCGCAGTGCCCCACACCACACACCGTGCTCTGAATATGCAGACACCTACCCACCTACCCCACTGTTTTATTAGCGGCCCTGTCACGGAACTGGCTAACCCCTTGCCCTGATGCTTTAAATGAAACCTTTTGTCAGTGTCCTGTTTTAGTGTTTAGAACAAACTGAGCGAGCAGTCCGTCAGGCCATGTTTGGCTTTATAGGCAAGGGAGAGTTTGGGGGAGAGAAGTTACACAATACTGCTGGCTGCTCTCTCCAACACAAATGATTTATTGGCCAGAGAGAGCTGGAATGAAAGACAGAGATGCGAGAGAGTGGCAGAGTGAGAGAAAGTGAGGCGGTAGAAGGAAGGAAGGGTGAATCGGATTGAGTAATGGGAAAGTGAGGACCGTGGAAGTGAGAGTGGACACTGGTTAAGCCAGAGCCTCCTGGAGCCAGCCTTTCTTTGCACGGTGAATGGCTGGAAATCATTAAAAAGAACGAAAAATGAAGGAGGGCACAAAGAGAAGGATGGTTAAAAGACATCCTTAAAAAGGAGCCTTTTAGAGACTTGTCACCATGGTGCAACAGTTGACAGCCATCAAGAATTTTGCTCAACTCCACCTGGCAATCATATTCACCGAGAGAAATTTGAAAGCAAGCACAAGTTCACAGCTAACTGGAATCCCACTGATACTTTTCAAGCAACCATTATGCCTTAATGCTGCTGAGAGACCTAGTGCCCGGTGTTAAATGATCCTGTCCACAGTCTCACGCAGCAGTGAGCACAAATATAACAGCAGAGTAGAAGGCTGAACCAGAGACTTTAGACCAGATAAACTCCAAGCACATAAAAGAATCCTGAACAGAAAAGTGTGGAATTCCAAATATGGCAATTGTATGGCATGTATCCCACCCCTCCCACCAATAAGCCAAATGGATGTTTTATAGCAGCCAAACTGGGACACATTTTAAGCCAATAGTGCTGTTGCACTGACGCAAGTGCACAGTTGATGTTTGTGACGTTTTAAAACTGATTAGGTGTAAGTTAAGTTAAGGTAGGATAAGGAAAGGAATATTTCATTGTCCCAGAGGGAAACTTGTCTATGGTTCCAAGCTACTGCATTACATACAGTACAATATAGCACATGAATATAACATCTAAATACATAACTAAACATAAAAGCTCCTGGGATAGAAGAAAGTTTATATGTGCTATACTTCTAAACTAAAGGCAATGATGGACAGTTTTACTTTTGTTTGGAAACCTGATGGAAGATGGACTGAATGAGTTGAAATCAGATTTATAAAGCATTATAGCGATTCAGTCCACAATTTGGCATCCTGAACCCTATTAACCAAACCAACCTCCATAAACAACTTCTCTTCAAACCCCTAGAGGGGCAGCTTAGATTCGTATCTGTGTGTGAGTGTGCACACTGGGGGACAATACAGTTTTACTTACTGTAATTAGATTTTAAGTGCCATTTGAGAGACAATATTTTTAGACTCATTAGGCTTTTTGGCTGTTGAACACACACTCACAAATAAATTGCAAATAGGGGGTGGGGGAGAGGTCAGCCAGAAAAACAGAAAAAAAAATTCTCCCTGTCCTTCACATTTGATCTGTTAGAGTTTCCAACAGGGACAAAACCACAAGCTGAGATTCAAATCAGCTGGAATCACGTTTCTGGACAATTCTCTGAGTGTGTATGACAAATAAGGTGACAGGTTTAACATATTTTTATAAGCTCAGGAACTAAACGTTTAGAGAGGATCCTTGGTCCTGACAGAGTTACTGTAATTCTTCCTTAAGAAATTGAAGCATTCCAACAGTGAGTAAGTGGAGAGTAGATAAGATTTGTATCTTAGCCACATCCGGAAAGGTGTAGTGATTAAAGCCAAGGCAAAAACTAAAGACAACAGATTAGACAACACTGGAAATATCTAGTAAACATGTCTTCCATAAGGTCTTGATTGTATATAGCTTAATCATAGTCTCATCTTAATGGTTAACTCATTTTTCCTCAGCACTCATATGAAAACAAACATGCATATTGGGTCAATTGGAGGAGAGCAAAGGTTCCTTATCAGCTATAAGTGTGATAAGTGTGAGCTGTTGGATAATAGCCACTGCCCACACAGGGACATTTGATCACTTTTCATAATACCAAATTACTTTCTGATCTTATTTTCAAGAAACTATAGCAAAGATCACAGTCTCATGTGTCAGGTCAATCAACCTTCAGGGGATCATACTAAAGGTGTGACTTGGTTAGAGAAGACAAGACCTTGCCAAGTACCTTTGACATATAGAAAACTAGATATAGTCCCGTCTTAAGTTACAAGGCTACAAATGATAATCCAACATGTTTTCTGATGATGCGAGAGAGACACTTCTACATCAAAGTGTCTGTTGTCCTGATAAATCTCTATTTCCAGGAAAGGGTTGGCGTGGTGCCGTATTTTTAGGAAAGTGTGCTCTCGTAAAACAACCTTTTGACAAATATTGTGCTCTTGAACACAGAGGATGGTCTTTAACAATCTAAAGAAAGACATTTTTGCTGAATCATTAACCCTGCGCAACGAAGTCCTGAATCATTGCCAGAATTGTTTACAGTGTCCTGGGAAGAATGTAGACAGTAGGGATGTATCAGTGTGTAAATGTTCCCGCAGGGTGATAAACACATGACAACACTGGTGTTACCTATTACAGTGGACAGTTAACGAGAAAAGATGTGTCAGCTAAACATCTGTAAAACGTTTACTTTGATCTTTAATGCTGGATCTGGCTGCCGGCAATGGCGTACTTGAAGGTGTCTGTACATATTAGAAGTGTTACCTCCAGATGTTACCGCCACCTTCATCAGACAAAGCGTACAGATTGCCTTATTATCATCATGTTTGTTTGGGTCATTCAGGTTGAATTCAAAATGTTGCCAAATGCTTTGACACCAAATCCTCAGCTTTGTCAGTAAGCTCTCCTCTCATCACCTGATCTGCTCTGTTACCCTGATGTGACACTTTCAACTGGAAATTGGAACTGGGATAAAAACTGATAATCTACAAGTGTTTTCCATTTCTGTGCACAAAAAACAAAACAAGGGAATATTCTTCACAAATATAGCACTGGCCCAAAAGCCTTGGGATGTGAGGTTGCCATTGGGTTGAGTGGCAGACAGTGTTGCCGACCCTGATGATTACAAGCTGTATGAATGGCTGTTCCCATGGTTTTGTGGCTTTGTGCAATAGGAACAGTGACCCCACTGTAATCCATGGCTGTTTACATTCCAGCAGATCAGTTTCCTACTGGAACCATGGGGAAGGAAGGGCAGGGGTTAAAGAAGACTCTCACGCACCATATCTCTACTACACCAACACACGCCTCACCCAAGACCAACACTAAGTAAACAATCTACAATGACACAATATGGAAGGCTTAAACCATCTTATCAACCTGAGCAGTGAGCAGCATCTAATTTGAGCCGTTTTAAGACATGAACTCCAGAGAAAGTCCAGGAAATTGGGTTCGGCCAATTTTCGGAGTTTGTCTTTTACATGTCAAGAACGCAGCAAGACATTGTCCGGGTTAGATGTGTTCAGAAAAACAGGAAAATGTCCAATGGGAAAAAAGGTTAAGGTGACGAGTGGCGTTTGCATAAAGAGTGCATTGGTGTTGGCCTATATCACTTAATCTTGAAAGTCATTGTCATTCTACGGTCGACTTTGTCCGTGTCTTCTACATGTTTGGCACTGCATCTTTATCTCGCAATATTTGTATCCTTCCTTTCAGTTTGCATGCTACAAAATATCATCAACACAACTACTCGCTTGCTGTGAACTCCTGTGTTCTCACATGGGCACATATGGAGCTAGCTTAAGGCCAAACTTAACCAACTAATAAATCATGTTTTACAAATTCCCTACCATTCACTTGCAAACGTATGTTGTGTGATTTGCAAATACAAATTTCAGGGAAATGTCAGCAGTTCATTGCATGTCAGAATGCAGATTAATTATCCACTCAGCTTCCTCTAAATCATGTGCTCTGCTTCCCTATTCAACGTTATATCCTACATCTAGTAATATAACACTAACTCATATGCATTTACTTCTCTCTCCACTCATGATTTGACATTGGTGAAAGATTGGGGGGTCCCTTATAAGTAACCTCATTTGATGGGGTGGGGTGGTCGGTCTCCACTTGCATGCAGAGGGCCTGGAGGCAACAAAACAGCTCAGAGGCCTTGCCCACTCATGCATCCCCTGGAAAGCCCTCCTCATTCCCAAACCAAACACAAGACAAAAGCTCCTCAAAACTGGCTGGAAATAGCCCTTAATTTCATGTTTCACCGGGGTAGAATAGGGAGAGGGTTTATGCGTGTTTCGGCCTGTCAAAAGGTCTCACAAGTCTGAGGGCAAACACAGGGCTGAGGTGGTATATGCTCACATCTGAGAGATTGAGGAGAAACAGCAGAATAGCGGGCCTCAGGTTTGAGGAATGCACAAATGTGTAGCAAATGAAAGGACGATTGACTAAACTTAGTTCTTGGATAGTGCTTCGGGGCAGTGGTCCACTATTTGAGCTAAGATAAAAATGAGAATGACTTGAACAGCTGAAATGTTATGAGAACACCATGTTCTTGTTGGACTAACAGTGGTGTGAGATGAGAGGAGTGAACTTCAGCCAATACAGTGTAAAAGCAAATCGAGTGTCTCTGAATGGGTCTTTTGTTTTCTGCAACTCAATAGGTAGCCTCGTTTTTATCTGCAGGTATACTGTGCTTCAGTCTGAACTCAAAGACATTAACTGAGCAGCAGGAGAACACAAAGTGCAAAGTCTGCTCCGAGCACCAGCAAAGGCCTTGAAATGAAATGAGGAAACATTTGCAACAATAATAAAAAAAATGAAAAAAGCTAATCTAAGTATAAATAAGTTAGGCTTTGCTTCAGAGCAGGCTCAGAGAACACAACAGAGACTGAGACACGGTAACGAAGAAAAAGAATCAGCCGAGATCATATAATGAGGGGATGAAAGGTAGGTTTGTGTGTGTGTGTGTGTGTGTGTGTGTGTCAGCAAGAAGAGTTTACAATTAGGTCAAAGTATTGTCAGTAGGCGCTAGGTGTTGCGTGGGACATTTAGGACCTCAGAGCGAAGCGGTTATTAGAGTGTGGGTGTGATTATTTTAACTCGCACTGATGTCATCTAAGTGCATTGCGGAGCTGGATAGTTCTCTACACCCACATGCCCAACCACAACGTGATAATGGATTTTGAGAGGGTATGCGTGTTTCTCACATCACTTAAACAATTTACACAGCATAGTATGGTTTGACTTATTGTTCATGTTCGTTTTTCTTTATCTCTAAATCCTTTCCAAGTCCAGTATCAACAAAGGACTGCTAAGCCTGAACCCAGTTAAAAACTAAGGGTTCTCCTTGCAACACCTGTTCTTGACAAGGCCTCTAAATTCAAGCACCCTCGGCCCCAGGTGCATTCACTCTCTCCCTCACGCACACACTAACACACTCAAACAGAAACATGTGCAGATCAGCAAAAACTGAAACGCTGTCCAACCCAGCCTTGCACATTTGTTTGGATGCTGTGTCTGATGTTTTGTATTTTTCCAGCTACTGTAGGAAGGCGGTCCACTCGCCATATGACTGAGCTTAGCGACAACCTCAGCCCACACACTTGTGTTCTGCTTCCAGAGGGTTCTGTCCTGTGTCCCTAAAGTCGGAGCAGAGAAAGCCAGAGCTCTCCACAAAAACAGAGAAAAACTCTGTTCCATGCTACACAAGCCATGGTAAACTGTTGCCGAACAAAGGGACAAAACACGTTGCCTTGGCAACATTCCTCTGAAATAACCGTGCTGGGTGTCTCTAGGAAAAATCTCGCTTGTACATTCAGCAGATTCTGGAGACTGAACTGACCGTGGGTTTTGTGATTGAATTTACCTTAAAGGATACTGTGCTAAAATTCTGTGAACTTGCTTAGATACATTTCAGCTTTAGGCATGTGTGCCAAGAACGACCCACTAAAGCTGTACTAACACATTAGCCTTGCATGGCCGAACATGCTCTATTCAGGCCAATATTTTCAGCTATTCACCATCTCTATCTTTCCATTCGGTGACAGAACACATTTTCACTTCATCTTGCGCCCACTGCAGCTAGGTTCTCTTCTTTTTGCCACTTGTCTCTTGCTTGATGGCAGTGGTGTGTCGTGTTTGGTGTTCACAGTAGGTGGGCAACCCCAAATCAATTGCTCAGAGAACCGTGATCTCTCCCTGGCTTTTTCTAACCCATTCGATTCCCCCAGAGCTATGCCACATCCTGCAGGTTGGGACCACAGCCCATCTGGGTTCGGTTAGAGCAAAGACACAAGAGCCATAAAACTCGGCCGAGAGGAAAACAGAGGGGCGCCTCCTCATCTACAGCCCTAACTAGTGTTCTTCGATAGGAGCTCTGATTTGGTCAGGCACAATGTTACACTAGCGAAAGCTGGCAGTTTTTAGGGTTGACCTGATGTCACTCATAATAAAGCTTTCAACTGGTCCTAATGTCAGTCTCTTTCATGTATTGAATGTTGATTGGGGCCATTTGAAACTTTCTGAAACGTGAAATTGAACGGTCCATTTTAAATGTAATATGCATACGATTAAGTGAAGCAGCCCAAAATTTGTGCCCGATATGTATGCAAATTACCCACGTTTGTGCAGCTTTTTGTTCAACATAAATCGCATTATTCTAATTTGGATTGTGAAACAAGTGACGGTCTATATTTAGTGTCACTTGATATTTTCAGCTCTAGACCCTGCTACCCTCCTCTCCTTTTGATCCTCCATTCAGAAGGGAGATGAAAAGATGAAGAGTGGCATCCAGAGAGAGCGTTGAATAGAAGGAGGACATCCGCCTCTTTCCTTTGTCTCTTCCTGTAAACACATCATCCATCTTTCTCATGTCATCCTCCAGCAGCTTCTCACGAATACCATCTATTGGCTCCAGTTCGAAGATGACATTAAAGACAGTACAGTATTTACATCCATATGTTGTGGATAAAATGCCAGGATAAGAAAGATCTCCACTGCTCTTGGATGCAAAAGTAGCCCAGCCAATTAACAAGGGCCAGATTCTATTGAGTAAATGCAATTACAGTGAAGGGCATAGAAAAAAATCTATGCAGCAACCCAGCCTCTGCTGCTTCTGTTGCATAAAGTGCCTCTTCTCTCACAACACGTCACAATCGGAATCAGGCTCAGAAAAAGAGCTGTTAATGATCCCTGCAGGGTACATTTTTATTTGGAAAGCAGAAAAGTGGTCAGAGAAGCGACGGAGCCAGTGTTGTTTCTACTACCGGTGCTTTCACCTCATTTCCAAGCACAACCCACGCTTAGAAAAAAAAGCTGTCAAACACTGCTTTAGGTCAATCAATATACAGTGTGCCCACATGGTGCACTGCATATAGAGCTGACAAGCTATACGTTTCTGAACTAGCGACCTACAAAAAAAAATGTGTTCAAAGTAAACGCATTTTGTCAACATATTGTTTTTTTAAATAATTGTAAATATATTTGTTACCTGCGCCGATTAAGATCACTAAAGATTTTAATCTCCCTGCGTTTGAGTGGATTTTCCAGTTTTTCCCCCTCAGAACAGGAAGTTGACACGGGGCTTTTGCACAATGTGTTAGCCACTTAAACAAACACACACAGCTCGGCACATGACTTTTAGTATCAACACCAAGTGGTGTCACTTCATTCCTTTTGACACCGCAGTACTAGTTGGCTTAGTGTTCAACACATTCACTAAACACTGTTGAATGCTAGAAAGCACGGGTGTTAACGGTGTGGTGACTGCATGGTCAACTGGCAGGGAGCCCGTTACTCTCTCCATGAAGGTCTCAGATTAAAACCCTGGGAACAAAATAACTGTACTTACAGTTAAACTATTGGCATCTTCATCGTTTCCAAATGATAAAGAAACTTTCACTGAGCTCAAATCATTTTATAGAGGTAGTATATTGCATTGGAATTTATTTGCTCTAATAGACCACAGCAACAGCTATTATTTGATATCAGACCGTTATTTAAACATCTGGTTACATGTCCAGGTTTATTGTGTTTAGAAATATCAAAGCAAACAAAAAGTAACAACAAAGCCTTGACTCACCATTTCGTCCAGAGCATAGCGAAGTAAGCCATGCTCGTAGAGGATGAAAAACCTCCTTTGCCATTTCTGTAAAAAAAAATAAAAAAAATGACATGGTGAGTGTGGATGCCTGGGACAGAAGTTTTGAAATGAAAGTCAAGTTCGGGTCAGGTTTGGTCGCATCATCTGGGCTGCATTCTTGACTTTTGACAATGCAGATATGACGATAGTAGCCCATCGAAATAGTTTCCCCAATTCATTCTTTATGGAAGTATTTCCCTAATTTAAAAAAAGGCAGGACAGTACTATGACTCACAAGGTCTTTAAGCTAGCCGGACAACAGATTCTTGAGAATTCACAATTTATATGTCTGAAAAAAGATGGAGCCCTGCCGACTGAAGAAGATTAAACTTATCATATTTTTAGAACTACAAATTCAGATTAAACATAGAGGGAAGTCATTCTATCTTTTGCTATTTTGTGCAATTTACATGTTAACAGCATCCAGTGATCTTTTCCATCATCTCTCTGCGCCCCCCTCCCCTCCATTCTTAATGCACCATTTTGTCTCAGTATTAAATTACCTGATCTCCAATTCCAACAGAGCCCAATCCATGAAATATTGAGAAGTGCTTTGTAACCTAAAAGGCACTGGAAGGTCTCAGTGCTGATAACGCTCAGAGGGGATGTTAAAACCAGAATGTAGTCATATTAAACTAAAAATCAATTACATCATTCAACGCTCAGGTCTGTACAGGCAACCTGTCACACTACAGTGATCCTAAAACATGACTCATCCTAATGCATCAGCACTTTTTCTCTGTCATTTGTTTGTCGGTCAGTCAGAACCTGACCAGCATTGCTCACCTCAGCACTACGTACAGGCCAGCAATTATACCCCCACAGTGAAAGGCTGGTGGTAAGAATAGACAGAGCACATGAGTGATGATGTCAAAGCAGCAGCAGACTGTTGACAGTAGTTGAGCTGAAGGATCCAGAGGTGCTTTTTTTTTGTTAACCCCATATGGAATCCATCAGTGCTGCTGTGAGAACTGGGACTTTTCCCCTTCTCCTCCCCCACATTCTCCCTACTCCTCTTCGGGATGCACCACCACAGTATAATCCTGGAGCTGATAAAAGAAGTTGTGCGACCGAGCAAGGCTCCCGTTACATGATGCTAGGGTAGTAGGACTCATGAAACAAAGTCAATATAAGACTCATTATTGCCTGGAAAAGGGGCGTATTTAGAGCTACAGGAAACTGCTGAGTCCGCGAAACAGCTACAGGAGCTGCAACACAGACCTCCTGTTTGTCAGATGAATTAAACTTCATCTTTCTCATTTGTGTTTAACGCAAAATTATCTTACGGACCACGAGTCAACAAAAGTGTTCCCCTTTTATGGTTATACGACATTGTATTCATACATTTCGTGAACCAAATGTTCCTACATTAGAAGGAAGCCAAAAACAATGCTCACTTGTGATTGTAATTAATTATGAGCCCAACAAAGGTAAACACTTATGAAACCACTTACTCGAGATCTGTGTAAGGGATTGTCAAAGTTTGTTCCCTCAGGTGCCAGCAGCAACCATCCTCCATATATGGGTTTGGCCTGTTGAGGGGAAAACACAATTAGAGTGTTGAAAGCAAATTCATAAACAGAGACATGGACATACCGTCTAACATTTCAATCATGCACATCTTTAATTCCTTGTAGATACAAGCTAGTCCCAAAGTTTATACTGTCCCAATATCTACCAGCAGTGAACTACCACACTCGCATTTTAGTTCAACTGCAGGGAGGTGTGTGTTAGTCACAGTGGCGGTTCTACATGGAATTGCGCCCCGGGCGAGACCCCCTCCGAGCAGTGTGTGTGCTGTCCGTTCGCGAAAAATATGCGCGACAGGCACAACACTGTTCAGGGAGCCGCTGCAGAGGGGCGGCTCGTCAGAGCCGCGGGTTGCCGACCCCTTGCTACAGCGAAAGAGCGATTTGTTTACGGCTCCGCCGTTAAAGAGATGCGGACGTTAAGACGTGGGGCGCCACACAGTTTGATAATCAGTGGACTTCTCCGTTCCATTTGGGAGACCCAGACGTGAACTGTCCCCCGCGCCCCCTCCCCTTCCCCCATCTCACACAGCATCAACCGCCTGTAGTTGCAGGGGGCGCCAATTTGCCAATTCTCTACACAGTGATATGATAGATAATAGAAAACAGATGATTTTTATATTTTTTGAGCTCGTGCCACCCCCCACGTGACATGAGAAAGTGCCGCCCCGGGCGGCTGCCCGGTTCGCCCGCCCCTAAAACCGCCACTGGTTAGTCACTAGCTGCTTCTAGTTGACTGCAGGCTACATTCTCCAGCTGGCTGTATTCCAGAGCACCATGCTGCCCTGGAAAAAAAAAGGAAAGGCTAACACACATGATTTTTCCCTCTGATCCTCTAAGTGGGTGGAGGGGGCAGCAAGAGGCAGAATTTAGCAGAGAAAACAGTGGATGAGAAACAGGAGAGAAATATGGCACAGAGCCTGAGAGCTTTTGTGGTTACGGATTTGCAATTCAAACTTGTCCTGAGAAATACAAGTTGGCCTGACCGTCGTTCTTAAATAGTTCTAGTGCATACTTGAACCATAGCCACACTAGTAGTCAGCAATTGTTTGCAGGGCTACAAAAAAATAAAAACCACCCTGCATTACCACAGTGTGGTTGTTTGTAAGGCGGGCACACATTTTAGAAAGCGTTTACACTCATTTCTTACCTGCACCCAAACAGCTTAACAAATTAAGTCCCTTACGTAATTCATCACCACACTTCACCAATTCCGTGCACAGTAGCCTACAAATTAAGTCAAGCATTTACAGCCGTCTGGCACCTCCGCATTCCTCTATTGGTGGTTTTGATTACAGTCATAACTTCATCCCATGTAAAGCCAAGTATAATCCAACATAAAATCCTCTTTCACTTTGATTACAAGAGTTACAGTGCATTTCTCAGCCGACTGACTCCGTAAACAAAATGACATAACAGGAATTTTCAAATAGTAAGTCCCAGCTTTGACCTTGAATAGTTAAGAGTTGGAGCAGATGTGCAAGAGGAACAACGTTCAGTCAATGTTAGACATTTGAAAACAGTGAAAAGGGAAGGCGCACGTGAACAGCACTTTAAAGATGAGACTACAGCCAGATATTTGATAATGAGAGGTTTCTAGAAAGCTTGAGGGGATAAAAGTTGATAATGGGACACTGGCTGCTTCCATTCCATAGTAACATTAGTCTATATCCCAAGGAGAAACACTGAGACTCAGCAGAGTTTACAGCAATGTCCCATCTCTCCTCACATGACCTGACAGCAGTCCTAATGGGGGGGGATCTTAAGCGAGAGAAATAGACGAGGTGAATGTAGGTCATTTTTTACCCTTGGATTGCTCTGTGGTTAAAACAGAGTAATTTGTGCGTGTTCATATCTGTGTGTTCATTTCGCAATGGCCCAGAACCTCTCATTCCCTCCCATCGTAAACGATGAGAGTAATACTGGACCGATTGAGTTGTGAGTTGGTGGGAGGGGCCGACAATAGTTCTGGCTCAGAATAGTCACAGAGCGTCGGTATCTTCTCGTAGCAGGACTTTAAAACAATGAACGACACCATCTGCATGCCATCAGTCGTCAGACCCTGACAGCCAAATGATAACCTTCCACTAAGTGCAGTCAACACAGGAGAAGCATGACAGACAGTGGGTCAGAAATTCCAGTCAGAAGGACAAAAACCCTCAAGACTATTTCCATCCCTACGGAAGCCACAGATCATGGCGGAGTACATTACAGGAGAACGCGGAGCCATGTCCTGACCCTGCTATGTTGAAGATATCACCAGCTGGAGAGGTGTCGGTCAGATAAACTGTCTGGACGCAGATGACACCTAACCTGTCCTGTCCAACAGCTTAGCAGAAGGAATGATCATGATACAGGCTGACATTCTTTATCAGTGCCACTATTCACAACCTGCCAATATCAACAGCACAGATCAGCCCCACACTGGAAGTTAATAAAACATGTGGAAACAGACAAAACTCAGGCCAATGGAGAAAACATCTTCAACTTGGCAACACATCTGCGGCCAATAGAAAAACCTGCTGCAAATACACCAAACACGACCAAATACTCACAACAGAAGTGTTTCCAGGGGACACTACGAACATGGCTGAGACACGCTTGTTGTTGCCATGGTTTATGACTCGTGAAGTTACAAGTCTAAGTTGGCTATCACTGTGTTGTTTGAAAATGCTTATTTTAACATTGTATGATAGCATGAGTCAGATGTTTGCAGATTTATCACCCACCTCACACGTATCATTATCTCACCAATTGGTCATCTGACGAAATACACTAAATAGATTGAGAAACAGGCGAATATCATGTTAGCTAGCTAAAAAACTAACGTTGTCTTTTTCAGATCAACGACGCCAAGGTGAAGGCAAATCCCCTTGATTTAAAAAGGACAAAGTTGGCATTGCTATATTACCAGCTACCATGACATTAGTGTGTTTCTCCATTAGTTAAGTGTATTTAATCTAAATCACTTGAATTGGCAGGCTAAAGTGTCGCAACCATGCTCATCACGATTTTTGGGTCCCCTGGAAACACTTCTGTTGGATCGCAAGTATTTAATTGTGTGGTGAGTATTTGGTTGTGTTGTGGGATTTGGACGGGTTGCTGGGATTTGGCCGGGTTGAGAGTATTTGGTCTTGTTGACAGTATTTGGTTGGGTTAGAAGAAATTGCTATTGTTGGGAGTATTTGCTCGTGTTGAGAGTATATGCTAGGGTTGATAGTATTTGGTAGTGTTAGGAGTATTTGCAGCACATTTTCTGGTCTTCTGGTAGATCGGTTGTATACCTTTCTTCTTAAGATACATCTCTCTATATAAAAAGCTTTCATTGCATGATGTCTATGACTTTTATTATCTGTATCCTTATTACCGGTATTAGTTTGTGACTTTCATACTGCTTTTTGTAAAGTACCTTTTTACTTGTATTGAAAAGTGCTTTACAAGTAGAGTTATTATTAATAGTATTACTAGTGCCTGTAATTGTGACAGAGGCACTAATGTGGGGGGAAATGGGATATAAAACAAAACAGAAGCATTATCACAAGTTTTGACATGACAGCAAGATTTGAAATGCTTTCACAGGAATAACGTTAACCCAAATAACATCAAGTGACAGCAGGGTCCTGTGCTGCAGGGCATGGGGCTGGGTGGAGGCCTATATCTGCATGAATTAAGGTCAATAAGCCCCCTTGAGCTGGAAACTAATTACGTCCAATTAACCCAACCTTTGCACTTCGCGGTCTGTTGACATGACTAACCCCTTTGAAACGTGCACATCAAACTGAAACTCACACACACAACAATAAACAGACAAGCCCACAAGTATGTGTGAGACATTTGAATATAAAAATCACCTGATTGAAGTCCTCATCGTTGAGCAGATGGGATTCTCTGGGCTTGAAGCAGTTCTGACATTTGCTCTTGTTGAATATGTTGGCCTGAAATTTCCGGCAGGGATTTTCTTTGAGTGACATGATTGATTTGTACAAATCAAAAAATAAGATGACAAAAAAAAATCCAATAAGTCTGGATCCGGATGAGCCGCAGATGGAGAAATGTGCAGCAGAGAGAATGTCAAAGTAGTGCGCGGTTCACCTGTACCCGGCGACCTGAGAAGGGCACTGACCTCCGGGTTAAGTGATATCTATGTCGGTCATGGCTGGCGCTGACCTGCGAACTTTTTTCTCGTAACACACGGGCTTCAGGAGCACAAGTTGTCGGCCAAAGTTGAGTACAGATGTGCGCGGGCGGTGCTTCTCCTCCTCCTTCACCCACGACCTCCGGCGGGGTGGCGGCGGCGTCTCACAGGTGACATACCGGGCCTGGAGCTCGCTGCGAGGGTCCCGGGTGCCTCCATCGGGCGGACTGGCTCAAACCGAGGGAGGGAGGGAGAGTCCACCTCGGCCCCCTCCTCCTCCTCTTACTCCTCCGCCTCCTCACTCTGTATGTGTGTTTCTATTTAACAAGTGATACCGCGCGCGTTGCCCGTCAAACCTACTTGCCGCGTCTAACGTCTCCCGTCAAGGCCGAGACCCGTTGTCGAACTTCAGCGACGCCATGGCGCGGTTGTCCCCCCGGTGGTTCCGCAGCCCCTCTGCCCGGAATGGTTCGCAGTCTGCGGTCGGTGTGTTTTCGTCAAGACCGTCGCTCGGCTCCGAGCTGAGTGGTGGTGGTGGTGGGGGGCGGTGAGCGACAGCCACCCGCGGCCAATCAGGTGCAGCAACGCGCCCACAGACTGAGCCCGCTGTCCAATCAGAAAGCCTGGAAAAAGACCCAGTACTTTCGCCCAGGCTAGGTGGGCTTTAAAGAGCCCGTGACAACAAATACTAACTTCCCAGTTTTCAATAACAGGCCGAGCTCACGTTTCTGATCACTAGTGGGGGTTCTTTTTTGTGGTGTGTCAAAAATCCACAACAGCACAAGAAAACAGAAAGTTAACTATATGTCAGAAAACTTCACCCCCCCCTCTTCCCCCCTTCCAATATTTTACATTTAAAAACTGGTTGTGTAACATTCGAAACTGTCCAGGAAGATTTGTAAAGCACGACTGATGAAAAACAATACATGTGATGTGACTGTGTGAAATGATCTAGGGTCCCCACAACATCAGGAACACCGAGTCCACACAAAAATAAATAAAGAAAGAAAGAAAGAAAGAAAGAAAGAAAGAAAGAAAGAAAGAAAGAAAGAAAGAAAGAAAGAGAGAAAGAAAGAGAGAAAGAAAGAGAGAAAGATTATTTGATAATCAGATCATGGAAATAAAGATTAACAAATTACTAATAATAGAGTATTTCGTTTTCTAGACGCATTAAATGTCACACATAGTAGTGTGTAATAGTTAATAGTTTGTAGTGCACTTTACTCAGGTATATTATTGATAAATTGTATATAATGTTTTATTTCTGACTAATTTGAGAAGGTATCTCTCTCTCTCTCTCTCTCTTTTTCTCTCTTTCTCTCTTTCTCTCTCCACA
This sequence comes from Pseudopleuronectes americanus, assembly GCA_038501795.1. NCBI lineage: Eukaryota > Metazoa > Chordata > Actinopteri > Pleuronectiformes > Pleuronectidae > Pseudopleuronectes > Pseudopleuronectes americanus. The sequence goes on from CM076735.1 coordinate 9,127,167, forward strand.
CACACACACACGCACGCACACAGGTTTGCACAGCTATCATTCGGTCCATTCATTGTATATAGCATAACCAAAACCTTATCCTTAACCTTAAGCATTATCAGTTCATACCTAATCATAGCCTTAACCTAACCCCAATTCCCATTGACCTTTAACCCTAACCAGGATCTCAGAAATTGTGTGTTGTATCATTAGGAGCAGTCCCCATTAGATCAACTGGTTCTGACAAGGTCAGTCTTTATGCTGGTAAGGGCCTGACAAGAACACAAAAATGAGTACACACACCCCTTGTCCATTTTGGTGTGTGTGTACCTGCATAAGTCCTGTACAACACAAAACATACCTGTATAAATTAATATTAATGTGACAAACAAATGGCAATAATCTAACAAAAGGCCATACAGAAAATTCAAGTATTAAATATTTTATACACATAATAGTAACATAATATGAAACCGTGTAATACCATTTTCTTTTAAGATAAAAAATGGGTGAATAAAATAAATGAAACCCTGCTTCTCATACATTTCATGATGATTTAATATGCTTACATAATCCATTCTCTCTTGTAAGTGGGGCTGATATAACAATGCAAAGTAGGAGATCATAGTGAAGGCTATTTTTACCACTTTCAGTACTGCTGGTACTGCTGCAGCTGCTGCATCAAAGTTAAAGAAAAAATACATCTCAAAGATACTGCTCAAATAGCAGCTTAAGCAAAGTCTGGCAGGTGTTAATTTTAAACACGTAATGATCCTGGTGCTGTGCTGTGGTTCCAGAGCACCACCTGTTGGCTTTAAATTTCCACAGGCTGGGTCCCAGACTGGGTCAAAACGGGGGGGAAATGAAGCATACAAAAAATGAGACAAATCATGTGTTGGTGATAGATAGCAGGTGGAGTTGAGTCAGAGTACTTTGCAATTCTTCAGTCCTGCAGCTGGTGTTACGTGTGCATAAAAGATATGACATTTTTTATTAATACCGTGACGTTGTTTGTCAGTGTATTGGTACAACACCTGTTCTCTTACCAGAACTGACTAACGTTCAAATGTTATAGTCACTACATGTATTCCATAAAGTTATAATGTCACTAAGTACACTCATGGAAAATAAACAAGATGTTTTCTAAAAAAAAACTGAAATCTTCTATAGCAGGTGAGCAGTGACGTGCCAGACATTTTTAGCACCAGGTGCTCAAGAGAAAAATGGGGCACCCCTCTTAAATGTATTTTCAGAAATAAAGTTATATATACCATCTTTTAATTACACTTAATGCATCAAATTACCCATGGAAAAATGAGGAGTCTCTGTAAAACTGAAAAAAACTATATTTTAGACTCCACACTAATGCCCCAGACTGTGAGATATAAACTACGTGCTCAAAACACTGAGTGCACACATAAACAAACTCATTCACACATACAATAAAAATACACTTATTAAATCAAACTTTAAGAAGTGCAAATATTTATTTAGATCGTTTGAGGTGGTGTGAACAAGCATCAATGTTAAGGTGAAACATAAAGCAAAAAAACATTTTAAAATCATTTAAGAGTCCAAAAAACAAAATGTGTGTTAATCTATTAACATAAAAATATAGTTCTCACATATTTGCTCTATTATGATTTGTGCTTAAACATTTTCAAAACATGAATAAACAAAATAAGTTAGACCAACTTGAAAAAATACATCAGTTAGTAACACACAAATGAATACAGTTTGTTAGAATAACATAAGTTATATAAGCACAATTGAAAACTATAAAGAAAAACTATATATTTGTATGTCACTAATAGATGAAATTATTTTAAGTTGATAAACAATTTTATTTGTTCTTTGTTCAGAGTATGAAGAGAGTAACAAGACATATATCAGATACCAAGTAACAATGTGAAGTGTGCAGGTTAAATCCATTCTTTAGTCATTAAACACTGTGAATCAGGTATCATTGGAAGCTTTATTCACAAAGAGCTGGACCAAAGGCTTTTGATTTGAAACCCATATCTTTAACCAATCTGTACATGAATCTGTCTGAATTTAAACAGCTTAAAAACTCTCAAACTGTGTATTATATAGTCAGTGATTCTCTTTTTTTCCGAAAGGCAAGCTGGAAAGTGCTATTCTTGTAAATTTTAGGGATCCTTATCTTTAGCTTACCTCACCTACAATCTTGTTAATATGTTTATAGATATTTAAGGAATAATTCAAACCTGAGATGTCCTCAAAAACTTTGTGTCGATAAGGTCAGTCTAGCTCTGAACACTTGTTCCTTAGCAACATACCGTGGGAGGATTTTAGTGATCTAGCGCCCTCATCAGGGCTGTGAAAACATACAAGCAGCACCTTTTTGTTTGGGCTAATATGATCACTTGGTTAAGGTTCAACCATCGGTCTGAAACAGGTTGCAAAGCTTAAAAAACACATTATGTTTTGCCAAGCTACATGAACACCACAGAACATTCTACATTTGTGAAGAATGTGCAAAAATTATATTCAGCTGAATCGTCCAATATGAACGTAATTCCTGGGGACACAGGGCTGAGGAAGCAAAAACAAATCATGGCTATATATCACTGAAGCCAAGGTTAGAGCTAAGTTGAGTTCCAGTGTTCATATCGGCGTTGAGGTTATTGGACTTTAACCATCATTCATCACAATGACCTCCATGGACTCGCTGGGTGGCCGCTGCAAGCCTGTGATTTGTGCTGTTCTAATGTTCAGGAATATATGTCCAATAAATAAAGACCTGCATTAGGCAGCAATCAGAAGAGATTTGCACTCTTCTTCATGTCATTACGTTTCCAGAGTGGGAGTGTGTAGAACTCTCGGATCTCCATGCCAAAGATCTCATAGAAAGAACCCGGGGAAAGGTGGCACTGCAGGAAAGAAAGATGAGAGTGGAAGAATTAAGTAAATGTGGAACAAGTTCAATACTTTGAAACTTTACTGTACTATTTAACAAGAAGCATGTACAGCATGCATGCATGGGAAATGTTTGCATAAATAAAAGGGTAATACTGTATCTTTCTTTTTAATTCCTTTCCTCTCATTTCTCCTGTTTTGTCTTTCTAATTAATTCTTCCTTTTTGCTTCTCATTTCATTTTGTCTTTTTGTTTTCAGCATATTCCTCTTTGTTCTATCGCTCTTTCTTTTCTTTCTCCTCTTTCTTATTCCCTTTTGTTTTCTCTCTTTGCAATCTTTCTTTTCTCTTTTTCTTTCTTTATATTTCCTTCTTCCCTTTACTTTCTGTTCTTTTTTTCTCGATTTTCTTTTTACTTTCTTTCTTTCTTCTTTCTCTTATTTTCGAAAAAAAAACATAGCTTAAATTGCTACATGTGGACTGTATTTCTTATTCAAATAAAACTTTCAAATGAAAATCTGTGCTTCACTTCACAGATGCTTTTCTCACATTTCACTTTACCTCCAGTCTTGTTCTGTCGACGTCCCTCGGCAGCTTCACTCGTCTTCTGTTTGTCACTGCAAGCATTTCATATGGGTAGACCTTGACAAAACAAAGACTGGTTGAGAATGCTGATCACAAACAAACGATACACAATCTTTTGAAGACGTGTACAAGCTATTGAAATCGAGATGGAGTTAGAACATCATGTACCAAGCAACTATGCATCTATTCTTAAACCACTGCACAGTTAGCAGCGGTTAGTGCTTTAAGCTTCAGAGATGAAAACACTGTCAAGGACCTGCAGGCGTCACATATTGTGCTGTAAAGGAAACGGGATAATAAATTTGTCCTTGAAACCTTGGTGCATTCAACACTATTCTACAGCTGCTATACAAGCTTGTGTTTTTGATTCTGTCCTGAGCTCCACTGAAGTTTATTTTCAACTTATCCTGAGTGTCATTCTAGTTTTTGTTGTTCTTACATGACAAAATCTGACTTAAGTGATGGCATAAACATGAATATACAAATAATACTTGCTTTTGGTTCCAACAAATTAGGCATGGACATTCCTCTGTCCAGTCTGGCTAATGGATGTGGACTGTCACAGTTGAGCTACAGAATGAAGCAAACACATGCAGTCGCCAAAAGTCATCACTTCAGAGCTCAGAGCTGCAAATATGTTAGTAAAGCATATTTATAAAGTCAGTTAGGCAAATCAATGAATGTATAAGTGCAACTGAAGCCTGACCCTGAGTTCACTGATTATTTAAACATGCAGATAGGGCTGGGCAATAAATAATTAATTACTCCATAAATGTGTTTTATTTTATTAAATTCAATATGTATATAAATATAGTGCTTATGTACTGTGTAAGCACGGTGAGGAGAATTAACTCGTCTACATGATATTTTCTTCATAACCTTCATTCAGGAGCAAAAAACTTTAAACCAAAAATAGATAATAATGTGACATGTATCATGATAGGTATCAATATTTTATTGCCGAGCCCAACATGAAGATGCAGACAGTGAGGCAAGGTCAGTTGCAAACATGGGAAGTTACCAGTCATTCAAGATCACATAAAAAAAAACATTCACTTCCTATTCACATACCTTAAAATCTGAAAGGCAAGGGAAGAAAGCAGAAGCAACACATGATTCATTTTCATGAACTGATTTAATATTGAAGTGATAATGATGTACAACAGAGACATGAACATACTAACCTCTGAATCTGTCATCACTGTAGTGAGAGAAATCAGCTGACCGAGGCTTAATCAAGCAAACAAATGAAAACACTAGGTTCATTTCATTTCTTTTTCTTTTTCATCCTAAATTTTCATTAAAAATCCCCAATAGCAACATTAACAACTCAGATATTTGTGTAGTTCAGAGTCAAACTTTAAATAGGAGGTGATAATTTCTCATATGTACAATATATGACAAATTGGTTATAGGTATGTGATGCTGCTCCTACCGGATCGAGGCCGTTGCGACCGTATCCGGGCAAAGATAATGCTTGGGATGTTGGTGAATTTGGATCTACGAGAGAGTGAAACAGCAGAGACTGGAGATTAATTAACCATGAGACTTCTCACGCTCAGTCTCAGCTCTTTGCCCAGATTAGATCAGATTTACTGAGTGAACATAAACACACCAGGTATAAGCACCTTGTCAAGATCTGTTCTTAGGCTTTTGCTAATTGTTCTGTAAAACGGTTTTCTCAGTACTGCTCTATTTTTAAACTTAACTTTCCCATAAAACCTTTTTCTTACATGTTGTTATTCTTCTATGCTTTAGGTTACACAAGGGTACTTTCCAACTGTTCAACAAATAATTTGCTGTTAGCCTAGATGCATTGAGTGCTGACTTATAGTTTGACCTCAAATGACTCTTATGGCCTCAGACACGGGAGGGTTTAGATCCTGCTCAGGGATTCAAATAGACTTTGGCTGTTCTGTTGTCTGCTTGGTCTAATCAACCAGAACTAACTGGCTACATCAAACTGTGTTTAAATGTGCAAATCAACCTAAGCATTAAGTTAACTCCTAACTTCATCTGCAGAGTTTTCATAATTATCTTTTACTTGCTGTACAAGTATCAGTATCAGTGAAAGTATAATTAGAAAAACAAATATTTAAGAACGCATCATGTCTTGTTTTAAATTTTTCAGTTAAAATTTTACTGTTAACTGAACGATGAAAAAGTAAAACTGTACCTTGCTGTTTGTAAATTGGAGGCCTCCTGTACATGTGAAAGCCTTCATCTGCACAATGAAAATAAATATTTATATTTATATATTTAATCTTAATATTAATCATGAAAGCAGAAATTAGAAATAAGCCGATCATGCAGAAAGGGGAAGAAAAGGAGTGGAGAAGATGTCTGTCTGTTTGAGGCAGAAACAGTTCTCTGACACTTTGACCACTAGAGGGCAGAGACTTGGTGCCAAACCTCTCTGTGTTTGCATATTGTTGTTATTCTCAAATTCACTCACAACTGATCTAATGTAGTTAACGGAATAAATTAGTAGTTCTCCCATTAAATATTAGTGTCTGGGTTTAAGAGGCAGCAGAGGGTTACCCTAAAAGCGGAGTGGAGGAAGAGGGTTGCAGGAAAGGTCAGGGGTCAGGAGGAAAGGTGGGGGTCTTACCTTTGGTTTGAGGGAGAAAGTGGGGACATAAAGGGGAAGTGGAGCAGGTGTCATTGTTGCCAGAGCTTAAAGAGGGAGAAAGCATCAATGCTGGAGTGGGAGTGGAAGGACGAGGAGGAGGAAGAAGAAGCGTCGTGGGGACAGAGACAGAAGTGAGCATTGGACGTTGAATCTCTTCACAAAAGGTGACGTGAAGACTGAGGTGATTTACATCCGAGCGCTCCCCTCACCTGGCCTGTGGAAGTGCTGTGGCGATCTGGACAGACCTGGAGTGTAGCTGTGTCGTTGGTACGTGGTGTGAACTCCAAAAGATCCGTGGCTCGTGGATTTTGGTATGTTCCTCCTCATTTCGAAGCCATCCTTGAGAGCAGAAGGGAAACTAAAAAGTGAGGAATACGAGTTTGACCTATTATGTGTAAAGTTGATAGAGAAATCATTTACCTCTGTGGTTTCAGATAAATTTCCTGTTGACTAAATGAGAAGGGCAGAAGAAGAGATTTGTATGAATTAACTCAATAACACATTAATTCACATATTGTAAGTTAAGGTAAAAACCTTGTATCTCTAAACTTGACAAATACTTTCTTTAACTCTGCGAGATATGATGGAAAGAAATCAGACATCTTTAGGGGACTGTTATCTCTGAGTGTTTGCAATATGGTGCAGATCAAAATCAAAATCCAGATCGGGTGCCAATCTAATTTGAGTATGCATGTTTGCATCAAAGTCGGGGGGGAGCAGAAGACGCAGAATTTGAAGGATCACAGAGTTTGGAGTTACAAAGTCTTCACATGAAGACGTGCGAAAAGCTAGTGAACAAAAGGATTTGATTATAACTATACATCTGAAGTATTTGTCTAAGTCGGCTTCTGGTAACCTGGCAGTTATCATTAAATCAGTCAGCAACAACAAATATCTAAATATTTGTACCTCCATTTTAAATGTGCATTGGACAAATCCTTAGAAATGTGACTTATGAATAACCTGACAAACTAATGCATTTGGGGCTAAACACAGTTAAATATGAGAACAATTGAGGAATTCTCACTTGGTTTGACTCATAAATCAAACCCCAAAAAAACAGGAAAACAGCAAAACAATGACACACAAGCATGTCACTGGATATGACTCGGAGCGTTGAATGAAGTTACCTCTGCAGGGTTTTGCCTGTCCTGTCTGCTGCCTTTGTTGTCCACAGCAGGTGGGTTGTTGTTCACAGACTTATAGGATATCATATCAGGATACTCTATATCATGTATAGCCTTGACTCTGGGAATTGCCGCTAAGTCTCGGTAGTCAATGATCTCATTATCTACTTTTGCCTGGGGAGCAGGACAGGGAGAGGAGAGAGGGAGAAGGAGAGGAAGAGGGAGGGGATGAGGAGGACACAGAGGACGGGAGATACGAGGATCAGACAGTGCAAGTAAGGTCAGGTGAAAGGTCAGAGGTTGCCCATTACGTCATTTCAAGAAGGAATGAAACTTTAATCCCACAGCACTATGTTGGTCTGACTTTGGCACGTGAAATAAACAGATCTACTGTAGGAACTTATCCTGATTTACTATAAATTGATTGTCTTTGGCGATCTATAAAAATCTTGTGTGACTTGATGGGGGTAAAGTTCACTCCATTCAATAAACCATGGATCAGACGGGAGCGGGTGGAGGAAGGACGGGCTACTGGCAGCACCAATTTTCTTTTTTCTAATCAGTGTCAATCTGAATTGTCAGCGCATTCAAATTGATGAAGCAAATAAATCTAAACTCTTCTTCAATGTGTGGTTGTTTTTTCTCAGCGTATGAATAAATAAACATTCAACCACAATTGAAATCACGTTTTTTTTTCTCTCTCACAAGCAAGATCACACTAGTTCCGATCAGTCAAGGTAAAAGTTATTTACAGATTTTAGTTTTTTAACTGCTTTTTAATATTCTTCAAATTATCTATTTTGCTAGTTGTATTCATATTAATTTACAGTCAAAGAGTAATATCTTGCAAGAGAGACACTTTGTCCATGCGACCCCCCTGTATGAACAAAGGGATAAATGACACGTGAATAAGCCCACGGGGAAGTGGGCACCATGGAAGATGCTGAGCAGATGTTGGCGGCAGAACTTACGCAGATCGTTCGACCAGGACTCCCCGGGGTGCATGAGCCCGGCCTGGAGCACGAGCTTTCAGAGGAGGATCTAGTGGGCTACAGACAAGAAAAATGTGATCAGTTAGTTTGAGGATGAATGAATGGAGACATTTCTATGCTCATAACCAAGTTCATAAGTTATATTTAGGTTCATCTTCCTCATACTGACTATTGCTGCAGCTCCTCTTTTCAGCCTCTGTCTGAAACGCCAGGCTTTAGCTGCTGTCACTTTAAGGCCCCCCTCCCAGTAAAGCCCAGTCTGCTCTGACTGGCCAGCTGGCCATCTCTGTTGTGTTTGGTCACCCTGTTCCAATTTGATTAATTTTATTTTTATTTTGGCCTTCGCTCTCGCTTTACCTCGCTTTTCTGCTTCAGCTTAGAATCCTGTAATGCAACATATTCACATGCACACACAACTTGGTGCTTGCATTATATCAAGAGCACTTTTCTATTCACCCTTGTAGTGTGCAGAACAGCCCTGTTACAATAATTGCAATATTTTGTACTGTATTGTAATTTCTGCTTATTTGCAGAATGACACCAGTCAGGTGTGGCTGTAATAGCACACTAGTGCACATTAAATAGTGCAGGTTCTAGCAGATTGCAAGGCCAGAGATGAACACAGCCAAGCATGCAGCACTGTCAACAAACAAAGCTCAGACTTCCTTTTAAAAGCTTATGTGCAAAATGCATTTTCCATTGCACATAACAAACTGTTGCTTGTCTTAGTTATTCTTGAAAGCCAAAAGGCAAAGTGTTCTGGTTGCATGTGAAACAAGCGCGTGTGGTTAATCCCAGACTCTGAGATTACAGCCGGCCTCACTCAGTGCACACCGCAGACCAGCTCAGAATATTAACCTTCAGTTCACGTGAGGGGAAAAAGAAATCAAGGCAGGGGGCTTTTGCTCTGCTGACCTGGGAGGGAAGAGAATGTGTGAAGACATGACACCAAACAGCTAAAAGTCTTTATCGACTTACACAGATATCTGTAAATGAGATATTAACGGTTTATTTTGGGTAAACAGTAGCAGTGGTATCATCTCATGCTCCCTCTAACATGGCAGGCTTCTGAAACATTAGAATACAGTTGAGCGTTAAGTTTAGGAGAACTCACCCTGTAACTGTCCTCTGTCCTGCTGTTGTCTCTGCAGTCCGGGTGCCACACTGTCGACCCTGTGAACCATTCGCAATTAGCTGCTGCAGCCAAAGTGTCACGGTGTATTAAGAGACTATAAAACAGCGGGGACATCTATCACCGACCTTGCAGAAACATCTCTTCTCCCTCTGTGAACATCTTGTCACATCGGCTGCATCTTGCACAGCTCGGGTGATAGTGTTTGTCTCCTGCCTGCAGCAGATAACGAGACAGGTAAAAGCATCACATATCATCACATACACACACTGCAGAGAGTGACTCTACGAAGAAACTTACCTCAAGAACTTTTCCTGTTATAAACTTATGACAGGCCTCACACTGTATCCCAAACTTAATCTGGTAGTCTCTCTCACAGTAAGGCACCCCATCTCTGGAAGACAAAAGATTTATTATAAAAACAAAAACATCATCCTCTTCATATATCAGCTGCACATAGACTTTAGCTGTATTCCTGGTGTCCTGGTTTATTTTCTAGTACAGACGCACGGCATAGAGACAGAATCATGAATATGAGAAGGTGTGCATGAGAGATTTGCATTTACTTGCTGATGTATTCTCCGCTCAGCACTTTCCTGCAGGATTTGCACTTGAAGCAGCCGAGGTGCCACTGGCCGCCCAGAGCTAACAGAGCCTGGCCGTTCTTGATGTCTCTACCGCAGCCGGTGCAATCTGAAAGCACACACATACTCCTTGAGGGTTAAAACATCTGAACAGGCTCTTGTTCTGTAATCCTAAAACAAAATCATGCTTTAAATGAAAGAAAATCTTAATAAATGTTTAATACATCAGATATTAGACAGACTGATTCGACAAATTCAGCATATCATTCCCTACAAATGTAGTTTGTGCTTTTTCCTACTTAATCCTCTATTGATCCCTGCTGTATCTGCTTTATGATGAATTAGGTCAAGTTGAGTTGGAGCCTCGGTTTCTACTGATTCTCTTAATCCAAACAGAGTTGTTGTCACTGTCCCGGTTTGTAAAGTATGATCAGATTTGAAAGGTAACTTTGGCTCACTGCTGTGGAAAATGAATCCAGTCCTGTGGGGGAGGGCTGACTGGAAATAGGGATGATGGAAGTTTACTTGAAAAATGTCACACTCTCTTATGTTGAGAAAACACTTCCTCATACTGTATGGATTTATTAAGGGGCCGGGCAAGACCAGCGACAAGTTGTGCACTATATGCAAATGTTGGGCATCATGACATCACAATTATGCGAAGATATCCACTTTTTAACATCTTCCATTCACAAACCCACACTAGAGGAAAGGAAAAGGTGATCGTAAGTGTCCCTTACAGCTTCATCACTCAATATACTTCAATATAAGCACACTCACTCCCATATTTGCTGCAAAAATATGAAAGGATGCACTCACTCTTAGAGTACTTCACGTCGGTCGGAGCAGGAGACACAGGTTGAATGCAGCGCTGACAGAGGCAGTCTTTTCCACTGAAGGTGACACAGTCCCCAGCGGGAAAGGGCTGCCTGACAAACAGAGGCAGAGACAGAGTCATATCCCACAATTCCTTTCTCTCTCCAAATATGATTAAAATATTGAATGTCTTTTGTTGTTTTTTCAGTTACTTGCAAATGGTGCACACAAAGCAGGCTGGGTGATAAGTCTTCCCCAAGACAGTGACCACCTCCCCCTCCACGAACTCCCCACAGTTGGTGCAGAGCGTGCCGTGGAGCCTCTGGAAGTCCAGCGGACAGAGGAAGTCGCTGCTCTTCATGAAGAAGCCGCTCTGGGCCAAGTCACAGCCACACACTGCACACAGGGAGAAATTAACAGAGGGAGATCAATATTGAACAATGATGACCGACCAAGCAGATGAATACTGGAATGGATATGTTTGCATATGGCCTTTATGCATTTTTAAAACTCTTTTCAATTCAAACTTTTCATGCTTCAATCTGTAGCCATGGTCTCATTTGCATTCAACACAATAAACACCTTCTATCGTAGCATAATCTGGATATAAACTACTAAAGTTTTGTTTTATAATCTACTGTTTGACTATTTAACTGCAGTAATTTACTCAAAACGTATTCTTTGGTTTTCTCTACAGGACTTTACTAGCATTTGGCCAAGGTTCTCATATGTTTTTACCATATGATACACTTACAATGTAGAAATTAACACTTCAGCCAAGGAGGTTATGTTTTCATTTGCATTTTCTTGTTTGTTAGCAGGTTTATGCAGAAACTACTGGACAGGTTACCATGAAAGTTGGTGGAAGGGTGTGGTATGTGTCAGGGAGGGTGCATGTCCAGATCAGAGGGGCCGATTCAATCGGGCATTTTTTCCATTGATTTTGCAGAGAATAATTTATGGATCTTGAAGAAAGAAATCTGGTATATTTAGGTGACTGATTTTCATTTTGTGTGCTATTATTTCTTGTGCATTTTAATTGAATATAAAGGGAGATGTTGGACCCTGGCGGAGGTATAAACGTTCTACTAAGTACCAGTTTAGTGATTTATTTGGGTCAGTTTATATCGGTACCGTTTTGCAGGCTATTGTTACAAGAGATGTTAAATATAGATACGTACGTACTCCATCAAAGGGATGGATTTATGTGTTTGGAGTCATTTGATAGGACCAAACCCGTTTCCGGCACAACAATATGCTCCGAGGTGCCAAGGACAGTTTCATGTTTTATGTTTCTCTATTTCTGTCCTGCGTTGACACACTCACAATGGACGTGGACGCTCTATTTGAATAGCTCTATTTTAAAGCCTGAATACAACAAGCACAAACCACTTCCACTTCCCAACAACCTTAAACTGAGATTAACAACTGTTTGACTCATACGTCCATAGAGCAAGGCACGTTCTGCCATCGGACTCACATCTTCAGGTCACCCCACTGGTAAAATACCTCTCTGCTCTGAAAGTCTCTTTGTTTCCTCTGCGCTGAAAACATCGTCACCACGTAGTTAAAGGGCTCCAACACCAGAAGCTTGTCAGTGTCGATTAGTGGGGACAATAGGCTGTTGAGGGAAATATGTTTTTCAATGAAGCCCAGTAACTATGGAGAATGAGTGTTTGTCAACCCGGGAGTTTTTCACTACCGACCATTGTGGAGGTAGAATGATGTGTAACTAATTGAATTTGACGGCACAAATAGACGAGAAGGGGATTCTGAACAGTTTTAAAAACGAACCTGCTGAAAACAAGCTGTTTGAATCCAACCATGTAAAGGTCTTTTATTTAACTTAATTCATTTCAATGTTAACCCAGAGAAGGACAGCTTTGTTTTGCCTCCATGTTTTCATCCCTGTCTATTTGTTGTTTTGTTTATATTTGGATGATGCAGAATTGACTGTATGGATTACCACAAAATGATTTGCAGGATGGTTCAGGGGTTTAGTTGTTTTCTCCGGAGATAGTTCATGGATCTTGATGAAAATATTTTCACTGATATTTATGAGTATGTGCAATTTGGTGCAGATCCAAATAAAAATCGGAATCTGGTGATTTAAAATGTGGTTACAAGAAACTATTGGGCCTTGGCAGAGTATGAACTCTTTCTTTTCCCAATAAATAATTTGGGGAAAAAAGGGATTGAATCAGTATATTTTAGATTTTCAACACAGCACATGAGGAAGTGTGTTCATTCGATTTCTCTCAGGTTTCCTAAGTGTCTCAGACACCCAGAGGGAGACCACGGCTGAGCTTGATAACACATAAACTCTTTTCTGAGAGAGATGTCATTGCAGGACACCTGCTATCAACCTATCTCTGGTATACTCACCCTTGCAGGTGAAGCACTTTATGTGTAAGTGAGTATTCTGGACCCGCAGCACCTCCCCTTTGCATTGTTGCCCACACCTGAAGCACTGGATCTCCCGCTTCCCCGCTGGAGAACTCGGGTGGATGCCATCCGGAGTGGGCAGCACTGCAGGGCCACAAGGGAAACAGTTAAGTCAAATGAATAATCACTGATAGAAACCTCGTGGTTGAATGACAGGGATCAAATCAGGGGATTACCAAAGGCAATAAGACTGGGTAATATAATTTACTGCACAAAATGTCATGATAATCCATCTGATAGTTATTAAGATATTTTGGTCTGGACCAAAAAGAAAACACATTTCACTCTGTGTCCACACAGCATAGGTTTACATCCCACTGGGACCTTTCAGTGCCTACATAACTGAACATAATGTGCAGGCTAGCTTAATTTGGCACAGAAACACACACACACACACACATATACACAAATAAAATACCTACACACAATGTGACAGTCATGCATAGATGTTTTAATCAAAGTGATTACAACCTCACAACAAAACAGACAAGAGCTCACAAATAAGGTTTTAACACAATCAAAAGGAATAAAGTAGTCCGATGCATGTCTGTGTGTGTCCAACCCCTGTGTCGTATACACTGCATCGTGTGGTTTTAGAGACACAAAGCTCAACCTCCCTCTTTCTCCTTCAGTCTCGTTGCAGCAGAAGTGGTGGATGCCTGTGCAATCTAATCACGGCCCACTTGAGAGGTCCTGAATGTGATTAGCAGCGGAGAGAGAGGAAAGAATGTGGCACGGTGTGAGCTCTCCGTCTCCCGTGTGTGTCTGTGTGTTTGTGTTTTTGTTTGAGTGTGTGTGTGCACACTCCCAGCGTACAAATACCCGAGCTCAAGCAAGAATTTTAACTTTTATTTTTTTCCATACACATTGAGCCACAGTAAAGTCCATTGAATTATCAGGATTTATCACTTATGAGACAAATAACAACTGGAGAAATAATAACTTGATCTGGATGAGTTGTGTCTAAACTTATTATTATTTCAAAACTCATAAAAGTTGGAATAGGAAATGTTTTCCGGAGAGCTGTCCTGGTTACCTAACTCCGCCTCGTGAACACCAAGAAAATTGAGTCACGCACCATTGGTATGTGGCCCCGAGTCTGCCCCACTACAGGAGATTTGTTACTATAGTAACAAGCATGTACTAGCACACCAGATAAAGAGAGCATGCCTCCCCAATATAGCTGAAGACACAAGAAAAACCAGTCTGGACATTAGGCAGTGTGGTGTTCACTGATGACCTTTCGCCATGAGCCATCTGACTGGGTAGTAAACTGTAGTTAGTGATGACTTTGTATTTGACTGAGGCTGATAATCCCCAGAACAACAGCTAAAAGCTTCTGAACAGCCTGGTGAGTTCAATAAAGGCCTCACATGAAGTGCAACATTACACTTTTAACTGTATCCTGAAGAAACAAGCTGAGCTGCTCACAGAAACAGAGAAATGACATATAAATAATAATAAAGGACGATTAAATAATAACTACACACTAATTAAAATTATACAAAAAATGTATGAGGCTTTTTCCCCAGACGAGGAAACATTTGATCCTTGTTTAACCTTTACTGGATTACAGTGATCTGCTCTCAATGAACGTGACTGTCCAGTGGCTGAAGAAGTTAAATGCTGTGAACAATTGTACATGACATTTTAGTACTGGCAGTGGAAATCTTGTACATAACACCTTTCATGCAGGTAAGTGCAGTTCAAAGTGCTGCACATATGATTAACAATATGATAATAAGACAGACAGAAGAAAAAAAACAATTAGAACCAATTTGAGATTAATGCTCGCTGTAAAATGGAGATAAAAATGAATAAATAGACAAATAAAAATGAATATAAAATAATAAAATGGTTGATAATAGTTAGGGATAAGAACTAAAATAGAAAAGAAAAGAAAAAAACAAGAGTAAACAGAAGCTGGCTATTATATACTTTTCTCTCCTTGGTTTGTTTCCTCCAAGTGTAAAAGTCAAATATCAACCTGCACCCTAACGTTACCCTTCAAATGTTATTGTTTGATTACTTTGAAAATTTGCGATACTTTGATTGGTTATTTTATTTGTATTTATATACCAGCATTTTTTCCTTTCTCTGTTCTTTTTATGATTGGATGGGTTGCGATTGTAATTATATTGATTATCGTTTCATTATAATTGTGCATGAATATATAATAAGTGTGTTTAGTTTCAGTTTTCGTTCAAACAGATATGTGGAGTCCTCGAACGAAAAGATTCCAAAATGTCTCCCTGTCTTTCTTGGTCTCTCCCAGAATGTGAAGCTGATATCCTGTCAAGTATTAGCAAATGGTCGATTTAGAAAGAAGGCAAAGGGTGAGAAACCTGAGACAGACAGCTAATCGCACACAAAGCGCTATCTCAGGCCAGAGAGAGAGAGTGTGTGTCTTTGTGTATCATGATGTATGATGTATTATCAACAAAAATTTAAATTCAACTATAATTCGCTTGTCTTTATGTTATATGTTTTGAAACAGTATTCTTTGTTTGTCCTTTGATTCAAAGCACAGAAATTAAAAAACGTTTTCTAACAATGACATGTCAAATAAATGTAAATGTTCATATGATCAACTTCCATTCAGTGGCAGCAGAGTAATTTCATTACAGGTGACGCCACTGAATGGAATGATATTTTCCACTGCACTGTTATGTCATGTATTATCATTGTGCAAGTGAAAATAACTTTGTCCTGACTGGGTGAATAGCCACAGCAATTTAATCAACATAGATCATCCGTTTGTTCCCTGTAAGAGCAAAATAGAATAATTGAGGCAAACACAGTTTAATTACAGAGGTATTCCTAAAATCACATGCTGGTCTTACCTAAGCATGATGCTCTTCGATAGGCTACGACAGCTGTGAGTGCCCTTTTCCCTACTTGGCAAACGTAGTTTATTTAAATGTCTATATGTTGTTGTCAGATTTGGGAATATTTGGTTTGTGAGGCCAAATAGATTAAAAATATTAAAAGAACTGTCTATAAATGTACAATTAATGTAGTTGTTACTTTCCGAATACACACACTAGAGTGATTACCCAGCCAAATCTCAGATTTATCATGTAATAAGAATGTGGAAAGAAGATAATAAATTGCTGTGGCTCAATTTGTGTATCGAGCAATTCAAGTCCTACACTAACTAGAACTAATCACATTTCCTCTTTATGTTGACAACACAGAGAATGCTAAACACATTTGAAACAAACAAAAGTATGAAAGGATAAAGTTGGTAGATTATTGCCGTATATGAATGATCACAAAGAAGAGCTCCAAAAGTTTTAACAATTTGCTAACAAATCCAAAGTATATGAAAATAAACAAATATATGTATATACTGCATAACATACACAGTAACACCCGCACAGATCCGCTCTCATCCTCATACACACACAAACACACAAACACACATACTTAGTATAACTCTACCTTTCTCTTTCATGTCAGTTGCTTGTTGCTCTTCAGTGGGAGAACTCAGTGCAGCGGATCAGAGTGAGGAGAGGAGCTAACTGGGCTGCTGGTGTAAAGGAGAGGGGGGTGGTCCAAAAACACAGAGGGCAGGAGGGATTGAGTGTGTGTGTGTGTGCATCCGTGTGTGGTTGTGGTGGGGGTTCCCCCTCAGAGGACAGTAGGAGTGGCGTGTATTTATTTATATTCAAACACTTCAGACACAGGGCAGAAGGCAGTTTTCAACATGTCATTCCTCATTATGACAGAGGTCAATCAGTTCTAGTTACAGTAGATGTATTTTTATCAGGATGAGACTTTGACAGCAAAATAACCTGCAACCTCCACATGCAGCCCATTGATCTTTTAGGAAATATACAGTTTGTCTGTTTGCCTGCATGGTTGGTGTCAAAAGATGCTGTCAGAGGTTTGTCATAGTGATCAATCTAATTCATATGTCCCAATTCACCCTTTGAGATTCTTGATGTTTTTGTCTCATATCTACAAAATACCTCTAATCTCCAATTAACAGCACAAAATCATCAATATATCGATCAATGCAGGCACCTTCTAATCGATAAGAGCCATTATAACCACATGAAGAAGAGAAGTATTCCTTACTTGACACCTCTGCAGGGATACCGGCCAGCTTCTCACACAGGATGTAGTCGTTGGGGTTGATGAAGGGCAGCTGCTCCATCATGGACTGTTTGGGGATGAGGTAGAGCACCTCAGCAATTTCCCCGTCCTCGATTATCGACATGCGCCTGACGGAGTTCTTCCTCTTGACCCGGTCCAGGACGACCATGTCGTTGTGGCTGGAGCCGCAGATCCGGCCCAGGCTTCTGAGGCTCGGCATGCTGATGCTGTCCAGACTTTCAGCCAAACAGTTCAGGCTACACACCGACCCCAGGTGAGAAACCATAAACGCAAACCTGGAGATGTGAAAGGTCTTAAGTTGCTCTCTAAGACTTTGTGACTGACTCAGCGTGTGTGTGTGTGTGTTTGTGTGTGTGTGTGTGTTTTCCGTCAGGCAGTCCGAGACTAACTCCTAACACACGCCCCTTAAGAAGATTAAGTCAGGTATATTTTTAGGGTTTATCTTCACAGTAAAGAGAGGATCTGAGCTCTTGGAAGTCTCGATCAGGTAACCTTCTCGCCTCCACTCCTGTGACTTTGAAAAGTATGTCATGACAGGGGATGCATATCCTGTTGGTAATCTTGTGACTTTGGCAATTCTTTAAGCTAGTTCATGGGCTGTGCCTGTGTTTTTGATCATCCAGTTATGTTTTGTGTTGGAAATTTCAAAATAAAGAGCAAACCTAGAAATGCCTACGTGTATTTATAAAGAAGAAGCTTTTGCAAAGGGGTCGACCCAGAGCTCTGAACAGCTCACTGTCACAGAGTCGCTAAGAAGCAAAGTGACTTATAATGAGAGAATTGACCTTGGATGAAGCAGGAGGTTGCGCTGCATGTCATAGGAGGGGGAGAAACACAAGATAAGATTACTGGGACAAACAATTAGTACCAAAGAGATATTTGAGACTAGCTTGCAGAGAAAGGGAATGTGAGGGGGAGATTTCCAGGACAGTATACATGAATAGTCTTTACAGGTCAGACATGATCTGCTCCAGCTTTGACCGGATTGTGACTGAGCTTCAGCACCAGATGGACACAAAATGATTCATTTTCAAAAGCCCTTCATCACCGCTGACTATTTACATGGAGATTGATGTTGTTCTCCAGTCATCTACTGTTATTCAGCACTGACTGAAGTCTCTGTGAAACAACGGAACTCGCCTGATTTAATCTGGCACAGAGTTGGGGACAGGACGTTGGCACCCAGAACATGGATCCTCTGAGAACTCGCTGTGCTTACGTATTTTAGGACTGCAGCCTTATTGAAGGTGCTCTCTATTTTTTTTAACTGCAATGCAAAATTATCGTAGAATTTTTATTTAACAAGGAATATCCCATTAAGATTTGATATATCCTCTGTTAGAGTCGTGGGAAAGATGGGTAAAGCTAAGTGAAAAATATGGAAACCCTTACACAGAGGTAACAATGTATTCTATGCGGAAATTTGATGAAGTTGACTGACAGCCAAAACTGGAGCAGATAAAACATTACTAAGAAGAGGCTGATGTCTTTTAGTGTCACAAACTGAGGGAAGTCAACAACAACAGTCTCACACTGACTACATAGACTGTAATTAATCCACTGCAAACAAATGTGTGGTGAGCTCCACCTACTGGTTGTAGTGAGTCTAACATGTTTGAGACTTAATTTACCCAAGAACCATGAATTATCTGAGAAATCAACATATGTCACGAAGAAAGTGAAAAACAAATCCTGGATCTGCCCCCTGATCTTCACCAATATCAAATGTGTTCTTACCCGACCTATACTGCGTGCTGCTATAATCTGTCCTGTAGTTTACAAGAGGTAATAAATACAGTAAGATTTGTGCAGACAAGTGTAGCAGTCCAGTTGGTAGCTGGGTTGATGAAAAATGTAATTAAAATGTTCAGTATCAAATGAGTACAAACATTTCAGAGAGAGATAGTTGGCGTTTTCTTTGTGACTTTATTCCAGACCACATTATTTAACAAGAGTCATCAGGAGATGATGTATCTGTACAAAACAATGAATCAGCAAATCAACTGGTGCAATCACAGTCAACTAAAGTCAGAATATTTCCTTCAGAGATTAAGAACAGCTGATTAAAAACCATACAAATAAAGGTACATGCAATATGATCTCATATAATTGCAGATGACAATTTTCATATAAACAGTTAAGCATGCTAACTGATAAAGTTAGCCCACATCCTGTGAGCTGCCTCATGCTTTTACGGTCACTCCAGTATATCTGTATAGTGTTTATTTAGTGTGTAGGTATCAAGTATTCAGGAATCCTGTAATTCATGCCAGTGATAACATGTAAATCCCTTTATATCCATTCTATATACGTGTCGTGTCTCTTGTTTGCTTATTGCTGAAAAGTTCAGAGTTGAGAGCCAACACTGAATCTTGCCAAGTCAAACTCGTGACCATGAATATTACAAAAAGTATTTAATTTCAAGAAATGCAAAAATATCAAAAGGCACCAACTCCCTACCTAAAATAAACGATAAGAGAATTGCGTTATAAAGAACCTAAAGAACTAAAATACTGCATATTTACAAGAGCATACAAACACTACTTGAGTTTATATACTGTTTGGCAGAGACTTGATTTTAGCCTTTAATTCGTTCAACTGTTCCAGAACCCACAGTATGTAGAACCAAATCAGTTTTCAGTTTTCAGTAAGGTGTACAATGAACCCAATCTAGTCTGAAAACTGGTACTGGTACAGAAATATAGTTTAAAAAAAAGAAGGTTTCAACTTGGTGTTTAGTGTCAACGTGAAGTACTCATGAGTTGATTGAATTAGATCTGACCGCCTCATCGTCCTCATCGTTGTTAGGCTCTTCCTCTCCCTGGGTGAGTGGCTCTCTGTCCGAGTCGCTCTCTGTCTGCCCTGACTTCTTAGTCGTCTTGTTCAGGGTCCCACCCTGAAGAAGAAACAAACCTCAGCTGAACACACCATGCACCGTGATAGAGTCAACACAAACACACAAAGCACATATTACACAGCTCAGAGGCAGTTTACATTCCGTCTCACCTGTCTGTGGTCGACAATGTTGAGTAGCACTGAGGTGACGATGCAGCTGATGGTGTTGGCCAACATGAAGATCATCATCCTCTGCCAACGCCACAACGGAATCTTTGTTTCACTGGGCAACAAGATCCACAAAGCGGAGCAGGTGAATACATTCGGTCAGTGCAGTGCAATGAGACCGTGATCTGAAAGATGACCTACCTAGACTTGGAGCCTAAAATCTGTCCGACAACCAGATTGGACACCCCGATCCCGACCATCTGTATGGAGGTGGCCAGGCCCATGGCTGTTCCCAGGGTCGCCTGAGGCACAACGAGGGGAATGGATGGCCACATGCTCGCCTGCCATACAGTACAGAAAGGAAAAAGGTCAGACATGACACATTGATCAAATCAAATCATAAGTAGACAACAATAACTTCTTTTTGTGAGTGCACTGGAATCAGATCAGTACTCTGTATCAGCAGATACAAAAAGTCCAGGTATCGGAATCAGTGTCGCGAAGAGGAAAATGTTGTCAGAACATCTCTAGTTCTTTGTTAATAGAGGAAAACTAAATGAGTGTTGTGTTGAGTCTGTCTGATCTGAGCTCACAGCAGCGAAGGAGTAGGTGATTCCCAGCCATATGGTGCAGACCAGAGGAGCCACGAAGGTGAAGGCCAGGAGTCCGAACACAGGCAGCGTGAGGACGGCACAGGCCACCGCAAAGATGCCCCGCAGACCCACAAAATCCTAGAACACACACAGACACACACGAGAAGGTCATGTTACTCTAACTCACCTACTTGTTCTACACTGATTCATATGAATTTTCATGTGACGTTTGAACAACTTTGGAACCGGACACTTACTATGAGAATGCCCACGATGGCTGAGAGGACCAGTGAGCTGTCATAAACTGCCCCCGCGATATAGGACGCCTCCTTCTGACTGTAGCCATCGTATTTATCCTGAATGAACTTACTGGACAGGAAAAACACAGCAGTGAGGGCTTTGTCTTCCGAGTTCTCTCAGTTATATAGCCTAGTGATATTCATATGTTCAGTCTGTGGAGGTGTCGGGGGTGCACCTGCACGCAGTTCAATCCCATGCAAAGCAGAGCGCAAGTTACAAGTACGAAGACTAGAGAGTGAAAGTGAAGTTCTTGAGTGTGAGAGAACTACAGCTGCAGCTTCAGGTCAGGCTGTCTGTGTGGACGGTAAAAACTTTATGGATGATATCACAAGTGTGCGAGGGAGAGAGTGAGCATGTATGTATGTGTATGTATATATTCACACATATTCAGTTGTTGTGCGTTACCTGGCATCTGCAATGAACGGAAAGATGCCGTTGTAGAAGAACATGATGGTGAGAACCAGCAGCCAGTATCTCAGCGACAGAAGCCTAACATCCTGAATTCTCTACACACAGAGAAACAAATAAATTAGTAAGTACAATGGCTTCGGAATGTACTGCATGCACACAACTAAACAGTAATTGTTTTGAATATAAAAGAACAAATGCTTAACTTTTTTAACTTTATTCTTACTGTGCAATATTTATTTATTTCTCATTTCCCTTTCATGGGACTACTACAGGATTATCTTATTGTAATCTAATGACTTTGGAATCAGGTTATTATCAAAGATAGTGTGCGTACCACTTTGCGAGACTGCTCTTGAATGGCTCCATCGAGACCCAGCTGCTTCATTCCAACCTTGTCCAGCGTACTTACAATAATTGCTGATATAAAGCCCAGCACACATAACAGCGTACCTGGAAAAAACAAGGGGGCCATGTGGCAAATGAAAAAAATACTCTTTAATGACATTTTATCATCATTAAGTCATGCCATACACCTTGAGGTGGACTTACCCCCCCAGAGGGTCCACTGCATGCCGTATTTTTCCTCAAAGTTCTGGGTGAGGAAGAAGTTCAGGACTGAACCCAGGCGCGAGAACGCCAGGGTCAGACCGAAGGCCAAGGCCAGCTCCTTCCCCTTGAACCAGAAGGCTGTGATGCGGTTCTGAACGACTGCAATGAGGAAAAGAGAGGACAGAACGGTTAAGAACAATCTTCAGAGGTGTCGCTGCAAGGAGGTTTGACTGATGTGAGGCGGCCTTACTGGTCAGAGATCCGTTGCCTGATCCAAACAGCAGTCGGCCTGTGAGCATGAGCGGCAGCAGATAGGGCGTCCCTCTGAAGTGGGAACCCAGGGCAAACAGTGACGAGCCCAGAACACACAGGAAAGAGAAGAGAAACACGCCGACTGCACGAAGGAGGACACAGAAATCAGTTCAGCACCACTGTTTTGTTCTTTTGGCTTTCGTTTGTACACACTGATTTGGAAATGAGATGTAAATTAACTTACAGCGGTTTCCTAATTTGTCAATCATGAACCCAGCGATGATCACCACTACTGCATTCCTGTTGATAGAGCAAAAAAGAAAACGGAATCTCTCCTCTGACAAACCATTCATCAGGTTACGTGCAGTTCAATGTTTGTGTGTACATACGTCCAGGCATAGATAGCATAGAGAAGATTGTACTGCTGAGGGTTCATCCCCAGTCCCACCACACAGTCCACTGTCCCATTGATCACCGTCGCATTGGCACATGTCAGGTTCTGTCAAATAAAGAAGAAAGTTAGCGTCTGTCTCACAACAAATTGAGGGCGGATGTTGAAATTGGAACACAAATGGAAATGTGAGGAAATCACTTGATACTCATTGTATCTTCAGGTTGTTATATTTACCCCTTGGAACTGATCCTGCAGAACGCTGGGGATGTCGAAGCAGAAGTAGGAGCCAAACGTCAGCAGACAGTTGAAGAACAGCACGCCGAAGCGATAATACGCTGGAAAAAGTAGCAAAGAATTGGATGACTGGGTTTCCTGGCTTATCTCACGGAACTCACTACAATAATAATGAGTCCAAACAGGAGTATTTCAGCATTTCATCATTCAAGAAATTTAACAGACAGTGACATTTTGTACCAAACATTATCTAACAGAAATTAAATTTAACATCGCCATTCAAAAAAAAGATGTATATTCACAAATTATGAACCAAATTTCTCTCAATAAAACAAAAGAGGACCACCTAAAAATACTAAATGGGGCGTAACCATTCAGTGACTTGTGAAGACAGAGATTTGTTGCGATAACAAATGTGTTTTTATGATAGAAACTGATTCTCCAGTGCATGTATTCTGAAGCTCTAGGTTCATGAATGGCTTTCTCCCAAAATGTTACAACGTGAAAACTTCTCCCAAAAAGGACTTTATTTATGGACTTATCGTGGACAATGGACTACATTGGTAAACACTGGTTTAAAAAAAAAGCATAAGCCCTTTAATTTAAATTAAACTATTCTTTATTTATTATTTATTTATTTATTTCATGTCTGCTTTGCCTCTTTTTTATCTTTACAGCTGCATCTGATCATAGCAGATTGTTCATACTGAACTTGGTAAGCACTGTTTTAAGTTCGCTGCACCTGCTGCCTGGAATACACTACAAAAAACTCTCAAGTTAAAGGAGCTCTTAAATCTTGAAACTTTTAAAACTCGTGTTAGAGAAATTGGAGCGGCTTCATACCGCACTTGTTCTTGTTTTAGTGTAAATCCGGAACTTTAGTCCTGTTGCCTTATCTTTTTCTTTTTTTCTTTCTGTGTTATGTGATTTCTGTGTGTCCTGTGATTGTTTGACATTTTTGTATGCTGCTGTCTTGGCCAGGCTGCCCTTGAAAAAGAGATAATTGCATCTCAACAGGACTGACCTGGTAAAATAAAGGCAAATAAATTAAAAAAAAATAATTAAGAATAGTTCATTTAAAAAAACTTTTAAATCTGAATGAATGACTGTGGAGAAGTCGGTTATGATTTTTATTTATTGTTGTTGTCACTATTGTCTGCTGTTTATGTGTTGTTCCTGTGTAAACTTATGGTTTGTTAAATTACAGTTAAACAAGTGAATTGCAAAATGTGGCACAGGGTTGAAGTAGCTTCCCAGTTAGTCACGTGAAATCTTGTTCACCGAAACAGGGAAACTTAAACTGCTGAGCTGGTCGATCTCAGTGACCCAGTTGTTTCCTCAGAGCAGAATCTGGAGGTTTAGCTTAGCTTAGCACAAGTGTGTAACTTAAGTTGCTGTTTTAGAGATAAAATAACGCAGAAGCCAAACGTACCTTTCTCAGCCGGCTGCGCCATTGTGAGGAAAACCACTGCTCGATATAAAAGAATGCGTCAAATCACATCGTCCAATGTTGTTTACATGAGCTGAAGATCTGTGTGAGGCTGCTCAGTCTACCCACAATCCTCCGCCGCTTCCGCCCACCGCAGATCTATAAACTACATGGAGTCATCTGCTGCGGCGTACTGATGATGTAGAAGTCTGCGCAAACAGATAGTCTGCCTCTGCTTAGTGAAAACTTTATTTACAAAAATATAAATAAGTAAAATGGGCCTTTGATACACTTCAGATAGATATTTTATACTCACACACATAATATGTATATATACACACACACACACACACACACACACACACATTATTTTAATTTATATACAGTTTATTGAGAGTTCACTTTACATTACACACAGTCTGGGGTGAATTCATCTTACTTTATATACATGCTAATAATAGTTAATTTTCTCTTTACATACAATACAATTTGTTAGGAAACCAGGGCATGTCTGTTCCTATATCATCTCCCTAAACGGACTCATACTGAACAGCGTTTTACTTAATTGTATTAGCTTGCTTTTTACTGACTTACGTTTATCATATTATTATTAGTTGTATTGTAGCAGTAGTAGAAGTATCAGCATTATATCACTTGTTGCCTTTAATGTTTAGTTTTCTAGTTTTTATTATATCCTCTTATTAAACCACGTTGTAACGAGTGTTAAAAGGTTGGTATAAATACAGGCTGCGCGTTTCGGAATGCACGTCCCTCGGCGGACACCATCGAACACAAGGGCGATGTAAACAAAGCAGGTATGAATCGGGTGTAAACATCCTCTGATCGCGTGTTGATGCTAGGAAATGTCTGTTTTGCGCAGGGTGGACGCTTGGGAAATATCTGAATCCGAAGAGGAAGCCGACATCAAGACGAAGGCTCAGTTAAACCACGATGAGATCAGTCAAACCACAACAACTAGCTCTCAGTGCGGAGATCAGCTTCCGAGTTCAGACCTCAAAACCTCACCAGCAACGAGAAGGGGTTCACACCGAGCCTCTGCTCCTCTGCCACATCATGGCTCTGACACACCGGGTCCTTCGAGGAAACGCCGCAGCAGGGAGGAGGTGGAGGCGGACAGGGAGAGAGCCAGGGAGAGGAGGGAGGCGAGGGAGAGCCAGAGAGCATCCAGAGCCCAGGAGAAGGACGAGAGGAGACAGGAACAGCAGCAGAGGAGGGAGGCTGCGGAGAACCTGAGGAGTCTGAGGCCGGAGAACTGCCTCAAGAGTCTCACTGTCTGCATAGATCCAGGTAGAGTCCCACTGTCTGAAAAGATCCATATAGAGCCTGCATAGATCCAGGTAGAGTCCCACTGTCTGCACAGATCCATATAGAGTCTGCATAGATCCAGGTAGAGTCCCACTGACTGCACAGATCCATATAGAGTCTGCATAGATCCAGGTAGAGTCCCACTGACTGCACAGATCCATATAGAGTCTGCATAGATCCAGGTAGAGTCCCACTGTCTGCACAGATCCATATAGAGTCTGCATAGATCCAGGTAGAGTCCCACTGACTGCACAGATCCATATAGAGTCTGCATAGATCCAGTTAGAGTCCCACTGTCTGCACAGATCCAGGTAGAGCCTGCATAGATCTGCATAGAGTCTGCATAGATCCTACTCTGGCAATAACCTAAATGGTCCACCTACCTCTATGAATCAGTGTGTTTTTTGTCCAGCCCTCCTGCAGCATGACGGCTCAGACCTCCTGCTGGGAACCCTTGCTGCCTACGAGTGGAGGTTCAGCCTTGAGAGCCAGCAACTTCCTAACAGCATCACATGGACCAGAGACGCACCTCAGGTGAGCGCCTGATCATTTTCTCAACAGACATTTGGATTAATGGGATTTGGTTGGTTTGATGTATTTCTACGAACACATTCTTATTTAAGTTCCAGTTTCTTCAGTGTGATCATTACAGTTTTGTCTCCAGCAGGGCGGAGGCAGCTTGGGTTCGCTGGAGGAGGATCAGACGGTGTTGTTGCTGGGTCTGACTGACTTCCTGGACATGGTGATATCTGTGAAGAAAGTGAGCAGCTGTTCCGGTCACATTGTGGCCCATAGCAAAGGACTCTAGTGATTTGGCCTCATTGTTGGATGTTTTTTATGGTGCTCATGCTTCTTGGTCTCTGCTTCTGTTGCCCCTGCAGATGCTCAACAGTGGAGGGGAGGAAACAGGGGTGGGGTCTTTTCTCAGTCCTCTTTTGGAGCGTCTCAACCGTGATGCCAAGAAGGTGGTCACTCTCTTAGTGACAGACTCTCAGCAAGATTACAGGTCAGTGTGTCTGTGACTATGGCCTGTATTGGACAGAGATACAGATGTTTAATAACTTGTGTGTTTATTTATCACCTTCAATAAGAAGCGTAATGTTTTCACCTTGACTCATGATATCTGAAAAGAAAAATTTGAATGTAGTGGATTTGAACTGTGGTTTTATATGAGGGAGGTCTTATTTTTCCGCCACTGTTCTGTTGTAGCATTCATTTAAACACTCTGACACTCTTATTGTTTTACTCACCAACAGGACAGAAACATGTGGTGTGCCGTCTGGCCTGGGAATTGAAAGGTTGGACCTTGAGGAGGTCTGTTCACTTTAAATCTGGTCTCAACTTTGAAACACTCTCTCATTCTTGTAAGGATTCTTGCTGTCTACAGAAGATGTGAGATTTCTCTCTATGCATCTTTCCAGGTTCTTGTTTACCTACAGCTCTGCAAGAATATCTCAGTGGTCTTCCTGGATGGCTGGCAGGAGGTCACTAACCATGTGTTTGCCGTCACCAAGGCCTTATCTAAACGCCCTTACAAGTATGCACCTGATGGAGTTGATGTCGCATTAACCGAACGTGATCTACTCGAAATCCCTATCGGCCTGTTAGTTTAAATTGAATGTTCTCTTTTGCTGATGAGATATCATTCATTGTCCTGACAGACTCCTGACCGAGCCAACAGAGCTGCCCTTCTGCGTGGATGGATCGTGGGCCAGCGGAGCTCGGGTAGAGAGGGACGGCTCGGGTCTGATTCAGGTCTGGAGCAAACAGATCCAGCAGCTGAACAGAGTTAGCCCTGGTGTGGCCTCCACTGTGACAGCAGCCTATCCGTCTCCTCAGCTGCTGCTGCAGGTAGACCCGAGTGAACCTCAGTGTAGTCCTACAAGAATGAATACACAAAACATTTACTTTGCCTTAAATTCACATGTTGTTGTGTTTTAGACGTACCAGACCTTGGGGTCAGAGGAGGAGAGGAAGGGGCTGCTCGCTGGTCTCATAGTGAAAGGTGGAGGTAAAGATAGACGACTTGGACCAGAGGTGTCAGCCAGAGTGTACAGATGCTTCACAGCTCAGAACCCCCAGCTGGTCCTGGACTAATTTGTCCACTGGAGAATGACATGGATGCGAGGATCTACTCAAATCTGGTTTCTAATGACACGTGGCTGCTAGTATATAAATGTTGATGTTTACAAGCTAAATATATGGCTAAAAAATCATGTTCTCCAGTAAAATAATATTTATACTTGTAAATTAAAGAATTATATGATGTGTAGTAATTTAATGCAGTATTCTGATAAATTATGTGTAAATGCAAGCTGTGCTTTGAGAGTGACACCTGTAAACTGAATATTTTTTTTACTATGTACAAATCAGTGAATTAAAATGAGCTGCACACATTTTTCTTTTTCCATTTATTTCATAGAATTGCCTGAGTAAGAAAGGTCATAAACAAAGCATAAACTGTAAAAACACAGTAGCAAATGATCTTGTAAGCAATATCACAACCACTGTTGACATTCAAGCCAAGTGATGGTTACAGAGTACAAGCACAACAACAGTAATTGCATGGTATCAAAAAGCAACTCCATCCCCCTGGCGTCCATTCCTGTGTGAACATTCGCAAGATTTTCTGTTTGTGTGTGTGTATGTGTGTGTGTGTGTGCGTGCATGTGTGTGTGTGTGTGTGTGTGTGAGTGAGTGCGTGAGTGTTTCAATCAGAGAAGTACATTTGGCTCTTATAAGCCCCAGAATCCCCCTTTCATGGACAAAGTTATTTAAATGGTATAAAATGTCTAGTTATAAAAGAGAAGCAACAATTTGCGCATGTCAACTCAAATATTGGCTAAAAGATAAGATCACTCTTTTCTTCATGATCTGTGTCAGGAGACATTGATGGCAATAGTAGAATAGCTGTCTGCCAAACAACTGAAAGTATGTTTTGACCTCAACTCATGTCCAGCGGCATCGTTTGCATTGGTAATCCTCAGGCTCTGAACAGCAGCTATCATAGTCGCTGCTGGGAGGAGTTGGAGGGCAGTGGCAAGTGCATGGTTGAGTTTGATGGGACGTCTGACAGGGGCACTGGTATGAGACCGATTCAGGGAACGGACTGGTGCAGGGGCTCCGGGATGTGCAGTCACTCAGGGGCGATACCGGGCTCGGTGTGGGGGTGGGGCTCAAAGGCAGGCTCGTCTCATCATGGAATTCCATAGGCAAGTTCCTGCGCTGCTCCGAGGCCTCAGGGCTGCTGCTGAGGGTGAAGACCCAGCCCAGTTTTACGTGGAGGAGCGTGCGCAGACCTGGGGGCAGCTCCAGTGCACTGAGTATGTCTGGGCAACGGGGCAACATTTGGTGGAGCCGGGCGCAGCAAAGGTACTGCAGGGAGGTGGGTGTATGACAGGCACGGATCAACTTCATACTGCTCTTAGCTGCTGTGGAGGACACCATCGGGTAAAACTTATTGTTCTGGAGCCTTGTGGCTACAACACCTGTTGTAGCAGAAGAGAAGACGAGAGTAAAAAGCTGTTTTCTCACAGGTGCTGCTTTCATTATTGGGGAACACGTACCTATGCATTGCCGATTCTTGTAGAAGGTCAGGGTACCATGCCAAGTGTCAAGGTGCACTCCGATGATGGAGCCGTGCCCAAATTGAGAGGAGAAGCTCACTTTGTCCCCTTTGTGCTGGAGGAGACCTGGGAACAGATATAGATATAAATTGACTTTCACTTTCCTCAATGTTTGATTATTTAGGTCAACCACCTCCACAGACTTCTCTGATGACTCAAGGTGTCTAACTCGGACTCTCTAACCTGTGTAGGAGAGCCCCCAGCTGTCTTCATCATGGCCCAGCAGGCTGCCAAAGTTGTACTTGAACTTCTCCAGGTTGACCTCTTTTGTTCCGATTCCCACCATCTACCCCAATCAAACCACAGAAAGCAAAACCTCAAAGGACAACAACAGGAGTTCTAGCTCACCAGTAGGTTATGTTATTGCAGCGATACTCAGCATTCATCTTTTCAAACACTGCTCATTTGTCATGATTATATGATTAAAAGGACTGCTCCACACCATATCGGTTCCATACACCGGAGAGGTCATCTTGACCTCCCAGAAGTGTTGGCCATCTGTCAGCTCCTTGGTGCCGCGGATGGCAGCTGTGCCACAGCTGTAGTCGGAGTGGAAGCTCACTTTCCGGTTGTCACCGCTGAGGAGGGCGCCGGAGGACTTGAAGTGCTCGTCCCATACCCAGTCAAAACCTGAGAGCACATCAGACATGCATGCTACTGTCATGAAACGTTCATGTCTCTCTATTTCAAACTTTCAAATGAATCCTCTACTTTAGTGGATTCATTTGTAGATGCTAACATGCTAACATGCCAAACTTAGACGGTAAACATTATGCCCTTTAAGCAGTTAGCATGGCTATAGACACTTCGTCTGGCGATCCTGTTTGAAACTCGGATATCTTCGTTGTGTTTTACGCGACTAAAAACATTACCAGAATCTGTGGAATTTACTTTTAGTCCAGCATGGTATCAATAATCAGTCGACAGTGTCAGCAGCTAACACACCAGAGGGTCAGATAGGCCTTGGGACAATCAACAAAGTCTTTCCCGAGGTAAAGAAATCAGCTTAATTTATATTTTGAGCAACAATATGTTTTTACTGTCCGTGTCTTTTTTACAGTGTATTCTAATTTGTGTGATCTGATTTACTAAAAGCCAGATATAATATACATATATAATATATGAATGCAAAGGCCATATTGTGAAACAAGTGTAACACAAGTGTTGGTTGATGTGGTGTATTTCAGCATTTCTAAGATTTCGCTCACTCTGATCCTCCTCCCCGCAGAGGCAGTCACTGATGGCAGCGATCCCCTGGCTTAGCTCTTCCTGTGGCTGACACTGGCAGAATGACTCCCCTATGGACGCTGCTGTGCCGGGTAAGGCCACCACGTCAGAGACAGCCTGGGAACTCACAGTACGGTAATCCACTTTAGCCTCCGTGTCGCTGATCTGGTGGAAACAAACAGTACAAACAGCATCACGTAAGTCCAGGGACGTGGTCATTGTCCAGAAATGTTGGTTCGCTCGAATGGAAAGGAAAAAAGCTTTTGGATTATATTTACTGTTTTATCCATTTCACTTTCAGGTGCCATTTTGCAAAAAAAAAGAAGAAGACCAGGACAGGGGAATTATAATCTTGCTGTATTGCACTCTAATCCCAAGAGTCAAATGAGAGCCAGCACCCGTATGCCATGTTTCAAACCATGTCAACTAAAACCTGTTCATGCTTCCTATTGGTGAGAGAAGTCATGTGAACCTGTAAGTAAAATTAGACCCTTTCCAAAAATACCATCCTTCCCATGGGAGATGTGACCATGTCTTACACGTGGCCATTTCTGACTGGCCACAGTCTCAGTGGAAAACTACTGGTACTCAGGTAGAAATAGAATCTCTACACAACCGCAGCTCCTCTTTGATTTTCTTCAAAGAAAATGTAAGTTTCTCTTCCACTAACAGTCAACAAGTACAACTTGTGTCTCATTCTCCAGTTATTTGTATTTCGATCTGAATTTCCCACATTTCACACCACCTCCTTTTAAATTCCCACTTCTCTATTCATGCTTTCATCTTTTGTTCTACCCTAACACCCACGCTGCCTCACCTCCGTCGCGATCTGGTCTTCCCACTCATCTCTGTCCATCATCTGGATCTTTGCCATGGCATCTGTCTCTCGCCGTGTTTCGCTCCTGGCCCAAGGCCGAGCCCGGCCGTTTCTGCCTCTTCTCAGCATGGCAGCTCTGTGGACGGCGACCCACAAACCCTGTGACAAGCTGGTAGGTATCGGTACAGATTCATTGGTGATAGATACTAATTAATATTCAATCACACATTTCCCCAAACTAGCAGCCTATATTCAAGGAAGAGAGACACAAATAACTTTCTGTTTCAGACGGAGGGAGAATTCGGGGGAATTCTCATTGCTCTAATTCTACTGAATATGAGTTGAGCTGCAAAATGACCTCAATAACAAATTCAAAACATCTGAAACCATTGAATATAAATTTTGTTTGCATGATTTCATTTTCAAAGATGAGGTTTGACTGATAACATTTGGGTACAGTGTGTTTTCTCCCCCAAAATTACTCAAAAATTCTCACTGTGTTTCCCAAGTGACTTACAAACTGGTTGGACAGCTAAAAAAAGAGTAACAAATATTCACTAAGGCACTTTTCCCTCAGTTCAGTATGTTTAGGTTCTTAATCAGCCCTTACAGTCAATAGGAACCTGCAGGATATCATTTAGAGGGAAATGTCTCCTTCAGACTGATCTCTGTGTGGTAGCTCGCCTATTTCCATCCGTCCCATATGTCACAGTTGGCAACAGGAAGGGTTTCCACGCACTTGTTTAACCTTTAAACCCAACCCTCTGCTCTGCCACACTGGTAGCATTGACGGCAGCATACACACAAGACACAGATAATGCCGTCGAACCTAGTGACTGCTATGGATATCAAGTAGAAGTCATAGATTTGAATACATGCCTGTCCTAATATTGACTGTGACACTGGACTATAGAATTTTATGGCAGTTTACATACCTGTTGCGTTGGTAATGGTGGAAGTGGATCCAAAATCATGTGACAATAATTGATAGATTTTGGAGAAGTTTAAGTCTCGTTAAGTCGGTTCCATCAGGACAAACAACAGAAAGTGACAAACTGCATGTCCTTCATGAAGACTTCTCTAATAAACACTGAGCAGACAGTGAGGCTGTTGCATTCCACTGAAAAGAACACGATTTGTCATGTAATGTAAACAGAAGCCTCATTCTTAGTTGACTGTTGTCACACTCTCCTCTTGGGCTCATTGACCCTAAGAGAGAGACAAACACAGGCCGAGTATGTTTGCTTTTGAAAACACATGTCTGTGTTGAACTCTTTCCCACCCGTCAGTAATCATTACAATCAATAACCTTTGATTGGGTTGGATTTTCTGAAAAGTAAGAGAATATTTTTGTAACAGTATACTTGATACTAAGTGCATTAGATATATTCTATAGTATAATAACCATTAGTTGCCCCATGAAGAGTTTTTGTTTTCCCAACGCCCCTTGACCTAACATGACGTCTCGGTTAATGTCAGTGCCAAACGCAGCAGCAGGTGCTGGGGATACACTCCAACGTTTTTGATTAGTTAGTCTGGAGGTAGTCTCACTATAATTGGTCTTTAGCCTACATACTGTTAATGCATCATCTGAACAAACCAGTCAGGTCAAATTACAGTACCTCTATCAGCCAGTGTGCGAGTGTGACTGTGATCTGGATGGGTTCTGTTAAAGATGCTGAAATTAAATAATTCAGGTGTGAATCATTGGATGTGTCCTGCAACAGAATCTCATCTTCTATTCACTACACAAAACACTGCAATCTGCTCTACATAGCATCATACATACATAGTATCTCTCAAATATCTCAGCCAAAGCCCTTAATATGCAGCTTCTTTCATCTAAAATCTGTTCATCTACAGTGCAGCAGGGATTTTTCTTTTTCCGTATGGTACCTTACCTTACAGCAGTCTTCCTGTACACTGTCTTGCAGTGGCTCATTTGAAAGTCGGTGTGCCACTATAACTATAAGTGACTGTGTGACAGTTTGCACACTGTCCCACTTCTCCTAGCGAGACGTAAACATTACCTCTCCACGCCCTCGTCTCCTGCTTATTGGATAGGGCCTGTGAGGAGGAGGGTTTTATGGTAATGTACTTAGTTACCTTCACCTAACTGGAGTAACAATCTAATCTGAACTTTGGCCTTTGTGAAAATCATGTGCTGTGCTCTGTGGTAATAACATAGGGGAGTGACATGCTCTGAAACTTGGTATTTGGTTATATTTACCATTCACTATACCTAAAATTCTAATGTATAATTCCAACCTGTATGTTGTTAGTTAACATTTTTTTGCTGCTGTTAGTGTAAAGTGTTTTGATTTCCAGTATATTTGGGAGAATAATATATCTATACATATACCTATATATTTATATCCATATATTTCTCTCTCTCTCTATATATATATATATACCCTTACTTGTATATATCTACGAATACATCTATATCTAAATAGCAACATTGTCATCTACATCTTATTCTGCATCTACATCTAGATCTATATAAACATGTTTATTTATATATTTGTTGACGTTTGTATTATCAACAACCAGTAAACCAGCCACGCTAATGCTGATTATGATATTTCGTGGAGTGTTCGAACGCACCATATTGTGCCTCGGCTGCCTATTGGTGGCGCTTCGCAAGAGGCGGGACGCAGATGAGAGCCGTGCTACACAATTGGAGAAGAAGATGAGCTCCCTCTGACGCCACCAGGAAGCGGCTCAATCCGGTGCTGCGTGTGCATGTTGTAGCCCCAAGTCTAAAACATGGAACAAAACAACGGTAGGTGGAAACAACAATTCTACAAAATTATCAAGATGCTTGAGTCTGACTTGTAGCTTGTTATGTTTTCATTACCTGTGTGTGGTAAATGCTAAAAGATGGCAGCTAAGAGAACCCGCTGCGTGTAGGGTAACAGCTTGTATAACTTGTTAGCAGGAGCTAACTGGAAATAAGCTCAAGTTGTACATGATAAACTTTGTCAGATTCTAAAACGCCACTGAGGTAAATAGCGAATGTAATAAGAAGCTGTTACATCGTGACCTCTGACCCACTAACTGTGTTGAACCCGTGACCCCGGGCCCCGACCTGTTTCTGATAACATCCTCTACTCTACTCGGGTCGCCATTTGCACATGAGACAGAACCCTGATGTGTTTGGTGACCTCACCGTGTTTCTCTGTTCCGCAGCAGACGGGAATCTGTCCCAGGTTCGACACGTTGTGTTGGTCCTGTCCGGGAAAGGAGGTGTGGGAAAGAGCACCATCACCACAGAGTTGGCCCTGGCTCTCAGACATGCTGGCAAGAAGGTGTGAAACACGAAGAGAGGCTATAAAATATGTACATTGTTTATTAAAGTCCATTTATTATTTCCCACTAAAGGGATAGTTCACTGAAAAAGGCGAATTCACTCTTCATCTATGCCGATGGAGGGGTGTGGGAAGCGGTTTAAGTCCATTTACATTTTTAGGGTGAACTTTCCCTTTAAGCAGCTGCTGTCGCTCTCATTCTGCTTTGAGTGTTTTTACAGTTTTGTATAATTGTGCCCACTATTCCTGACTCGTGTCAAACCATCATCATCCTCAGGTCGGCATCCTGGACGTTGACCTCTGTGGGCCCAGTATCCCGCGCATGCTGGGCGTGGGCCGGCCTGATGTGCACCAGTGCGACTCGGGCTGGGTGCCGGTCTACACCGACGCCCAGAAGAGCCTCGCCCTCATGTCCATCGGCTTCCTCCTGGACGACCCGGATGAAGCAGTGGTGTGGAGGGGCCCCAAGAAAACAGGTGGGATACCCTACTGTTGTTAATAGAGCGACCAACGTATCTAGGTTGTTGTCTTATGTTTGCAGCTTCTTTTGATTTAGGATATTTACACAATAGACTTTTGACTCTTGGAAGAATTGCACAATACTTGTAAATAAAATCACCAGCATGATATTCTGTATCTCTCTACTTAAGCCCCGTGCTGCATGCCTTGCACTTAAACTTGATCCATCCACTTTGGCTCAGTAGTTAATATCTCTGAACTTCCTGTCCTGCAGCTTTGATTGCCCAGTTTGTGTCAGACGTGGCGTGGGGTGAGCTGGACGTGCTGCTGGTGGACACGCCGCCTGGAACGTCTGACGAGCATTTGGCTGTACTGGAGAACCTTAAGAAACACAGAGTGGATGGAGCCATTTTGGTCACAACACCTCAGGTACGCACAAATTGACCCGTGCAGAGAGAACCTCGACTATTTACTGACAGTTCATCATCATGTTTAAAACAGCTGAGCGTCACCACAGATTACCTGTGTTTATAACTAGTTTATAATTATCAAGCCTGCCTCAGATGCCTGACTTTGAGTGTAAATAGCCTTTGCTGGTCTTGTTTGCTTCAGGCTGTATCGACAGGGGACGTGAGGAGAGAGATCACTTTCTGTAAGAAGACGGGCGTACGAATCCTGGGCATCGTGGAGAACATGAGTGGCTTTGTGTGTCCACACTGCTCCGTAAGTAAACTCTCATACCATCGATTGGGCAGAGCAGACATGAAAAATACTAATATCTGGGTATGAACCTGTAGTCACATGTGTTTCCAAAGCCGTCTTCAGACATAAACTCTGAAAGATTTTGTTTTTTTGACTTTCAAACGAATAACGCAGCAGGAGATTCTTCGGGGCAGATACATTCTCATGTGAGCTCATTTTCTGGGCATTTCACCAGGGGGCGCTGTCAGGAAATGTTTCATCTGCTTTTGTCTGAAAGCAGCTCAAGTTTATAAGGATGATTACAAATCCACTGCCTTTTGTCCATTTTAAATATGTAAGTTACTAGATTACATTTTTTTAGTTGAGGTTTGTGCATCATGTTTATTTACTATTCTCTCTTTCCAGGAATGCAGCAATATTTTCTCGAAGGGCGGTGGGGAAGAATTGGCCAAACTGACAGGATCAGTCTTCCTCGGTAAGAACAGCAAGATAGAATTACATGTAATAGCACCTTGCGGCCACAGGGTGTCACAACACACAGAGAGTGTGCGTCTCTCCCTGGTCTCTCCTCTGCCTCCATTCATCACTGCTGTGCAGCCAAAATGGTCGATGTTGATTTCAGTGCAGTGGCAGCAGGTTTGAAAGAGGAATAATAACTCAAAGATATGCATAAATCACTAATTCTCAGTCAAAGCAATAGATTTTTTTTTACGGTTTCCCTCGATGGTTATCCGCTTTGTGTGGAGATCAATCTCTGGAGTAATGATGCGGCTAATTCAGCTGAGCCTGTGGCGGGGAGACTGCATCTGCCACTGCAGCATAGCTTTAGCCAGCAAAGGAAACGGTACCATGTCCCCTTGGTCCTTTAGACGGTGTTAGATGTTGATGCTCATTAATTATGGCATCACGTAACGATGCTGTTCATTTCAGTGACTGATTAGATGTGATATTTAGAAACTACTGCGATGGCGTTATTTGGATAATACATAAGCTCAGTAATTAACACTCGTCTTCTCCATTTCAGGTGCCGTGCCCTTGGATCCTCTGCTCAGCAGCAGCATAGAGGAAGGCAAGGATTTCACACAGTCATTCCCCGACAGTGCCACCTTCAGTGCCATCAGCAGCATCACACAGACTCTGCTCGACAGTCTCCAAGCTTGAAACCCGATATTTAAAGATCTGGATCGTGCTCACACATCAGTACAAAGGCTCTGTAATTTGTACAATGTAATGCCGAGTTGTGTTATGCTGTTTTTCTATGTTGCATTCTTCCTGTACAGTTAAATAAAAAGTCTACCTGCCCGTGTGTAGTTCTCACTCAGTGCTGCATTAACCAGCTGTCACAGGAGATTAATATAGTACAAAAGCAATTTTAAGGAAGTACTCTAGTAATAAATCTCATACTGCTGGTACAGTACTTAAATGTGACAGTGAGATGTGCAGTACTAGGAACTATATTTTTGGAAGCCAGTCAAATCTAAGTTGGAATCTTCTTTAATTCGATTGTGAAAACATTCACATCCGACACATCAGGATAACTTCAATACCAGTGGTAACACAGGGTTGGAGATTGGTGCTTCAGGAAAACGCAGCAGCTCCATTCTCAGAAAAGTCACTCCAGATCAAACCTGACCAGTCGTTATGTGAATTCAGGCCAAACTCATCAATCTCACCAATTTCTGCTGCTACATTTGATACCTTCAAGTCGTCTTGCATCATTTACACACGTACATGTAATTTAGTTTTTAGCAGGAACTACACGTGAAACTAGCTTTTTGATCTGGAATAAATCTTCTGAAAGTGGCCTGCTCGTCAGCGTCGTATCCAACAGCAACAGAACACTGAAACCCATGCAGGACTTTGAATGGCTGGAATGTGGAAGAGATGGAAGTACAGCCACAGATGAGCAGGGTGGTGGGGGGGGTGAAGAAGATGGAGAGGAGATGGATTTTTTTGGGAAATTACACTTGTGAGACCCAACATGGGACACACACACCTTTAATGCAAACAGCAGTACTACAGGAAAAACACTGAAGTTTGAGAACGGCTGCGTAATGATTAGAATACAGCTACACATAAAACTCCCACTCCACCAGCAACATACTAAAGGCAATCTTAATTACTTAACCAAGAATTACATCCAGAGGAATTCCAACCACTTATCACAATTAACCCACAGTGCATTAAATCTATCTATATAGATATTCATTTGTCTGTATATATATATATGTATAATATATCCTGGGGATTAAAGACTTTTGCTGCATTAAACAGTTCAACGAACAATTTCTTATATAAATAAAATCAGTGGAAAAAAAAATCTTAAGTCCATACACATTTCTCTTTACAAATAGATCCTCAAGATTAATGCAGATATTGTGACAACTCCCAAGTCGATATGGGAGGAGAAAAGCTGTGTGGCCCTTTGGTCAGCGCTCTAGGACCCGGAGGCCGAGCTGCCTCAGCCGGCCTCGTGGCCTGAAATAAGTGGAGGGAAAAAAGGAATCTTCTTCATCAATTTGTTTTTGGAAACACACACACGCACACACAAGACAGACAAATCACTACATTGCGCATTTACAAGTTGACTATCAAATTGGGACGACTGTACATGTTGTTGAGATAAGACCATATTTACGGAGCCGTGTATTCATTTTCCCCCACTTCCACTTCTTTTCATCTTGTGTGGCAGAATTTTTTTTACAATTATTTTGCCTCATTTTACTCTTTCTCCAGCAGCAACATAAAGGACAGATCTTTTAGTGGAGATGTTTGGGTGTTTATTTCGTGGAGAGGATCAGGGCAACGATGAGCCCGTAGAGACCCAAGACCTCTGCGAAAATCAGGATGAGGATCATGCCCACAAAGAGCCTTGGCTGCTGAGCTGTGCCTCTAACGCCTGCGTCGCCCACGATGCCGATAGCGAAGCCGGCCGCCAGCCCACTGAGGCCCACGCTCAACCCAGCTCCCAGATGAAGGAAACTCCTGGAGACACACAGAGTTCAAGTAAAATGGATTAACAACAGGGACAGTTTTAACCCAACATGTGAAAGTCAGAGCTCATTCATTTTTCGTCTCCTCACTCATGTGGTAAAAGCTGCTCAGTTGATCACACCTCTTTGCCATAAAACCTTCTGTCAAAAGGTGTTCTGCCCGCATTTGAAGTATTAACATGGGAAGTGCACATGTATACAAGGATGGACGACATGATTGTTTCCCAGAAGCCGAAGGGCCTCCATTGCCACCAGGTGACGGGCTG
This sequence comes from Pseudopleuronectes americanus, assembly GCA_038501795.1. Classification (NCBI taxonomy): domain Eukaryota; kingdom Metazoa; phylum Chordata; class Actinopteri; order Pleuronectiformes; family Pleuronectidae; genus Pseudopleuronectes; species Pseudopleuronectes americanus. The sequence goes on from CM076735.1 coordinate 9,166,352, forward strand.
CAGTAAAGGTTATATATACACAAGGTCCTCCTCGATGTATACTTATGTAAGTGCACTTTACTCAGGGTGTTTACCTGCAGAGGAGACCAGTGCAGTCGTTGACTTGTTTAACCACTGTGGCTGTGTTCATTGTGATGAACAACTATGTAATTCAGGACAACAGGGTGGTTGTAACATGTTTAAGAATGTATGATCAATGGAGCTATATCAAAGCTAGGGCAACACAGAGGATGCTTGTAAGTGTTGATATTAAATTACATTAACACCACTTGGGACTTATAGAAAGCTGAACGAGTGCCACACCACTGCTTTAGGGCTCTAATTTGCTTCTGAATGCAAAACTTCGAACTTTGGGTGGAACTTAAACCTATTAATTCAACTCACTTGTAGAGGGTGACCTTCTCTGAGATGTTGTTGGCAATCAGCACTGCTACTACCAGGCCGTAGATGGCTATGATACCCGCCATGACCACAGGGATGATGGACTTCATGATGAGCTCCGGCCTCATCACGGACATGGCGGCGATTCCCGTACCGCTCTTAGCTGTGCCATAGGCTGCTCCCAAGGCTGGTGGGGAAGAGAAACAGAACGCAACTTCAGTTAACCATGAGGCAAAAAAACAAGGCAGAAGTGAAATAAGGAATGAAGCAACAATAGTAAAAAAAACAGTTTCTCTTCCCTCTAAAAACACAATGTGGCTTGACTTGGGGAATTTTGCCATTGTTTGGAAATACCAGATCAGGTTCTCTTTGACTGAGAGAGAAACTATGCAAACTAAAATAAACAAAAACAAATCTGCAGTGCCAGTTTGCGCCTAATTTCATTAAACTGCATAAGTTAATTTAATTTTACAATTGACCCTGCTGCAGGGCTGCAAAGGACTCGGAATGAAAAAGCCCATTAGGCCTCAGCACACCAAAGACTGCTGACGTCAGAAGAGAAGCAGGACCAGGGAAGGACTAGCAGAACACAATCGTGCAACATCTGCTGTGTTCTATATCCGGTTCGCACTAGTCTCATGAGTAACACTGCGACGTGATGGGTGAGGAGGGGAGCAAAAAGCTTTGTCAGCATGTTCACTGTGTGGCCTGTGACGGCGAGGAGAAATTCTAGTGCCTCCTACGTCACACACGACACAAAAGGACGAGAGTGAAAGAGAAAATCAATAATCCCTCTTCTCCATTATTAGAAACAATAAATGAACAAATATAGAACAGCAGCCATCGACCAAGAACTGGTTGTAATTCTGCACAGCTTCCAGGTGAATGAGAATTTCAAGCAACGCCCAACAACGACTGTCAAGGCAAGGCAGTGTGTCATGAATCAGACGTGTAAGACTAGATATCCCCCTGCCAGAGGGACACGCGTGTGCGCTTGCGTGTTTATTTCATCACCCAAAAGATAATGGGAAAGCTTGGAGATTACACTGACCACAGCATCTAATATATTGGTCCTCACATTTCTATTAAATGGGTCATCATTTTGGCAGTACTTCCACTATGAAGCACAGGCGGTATATTCTCAGAGAGTCGGGAGACGTTTCCCCCGCTTTCAGTTTTGTAGATGCTGCGTTGATGCTAAATATAGTCTCAGTCCTCTGCAGGTCCTCCATCGCACTCGCAGAACATTTCATGTCTAGCTGTTACTATGTCACTTGTGAATGGCCGTTAAAGTGGCTGCATACAACAACCACTAAATCATACATAATAGGAACAAATCATTTTAAAGCAATAAGCAAAACAGAGATTAACTGTTTGATTCTAACTAATGTAGGTTTCTGGGCTTTTTATAACCAACAAAAAAAGATTACGTCTGAAATTTCTCTTGAGATATCAGATATAAAAGATTGTCTTTTTTTAAACTTTTCTTTTAGTCCTTTGCTCAAGGACTAAATTGTCAAATCCAAAATGATATAGTACATCGCATCAAGCAAACTGACATCGGCACGAGGAAGCATTCAAATAAACCTTTGCAATTCAATATAAAAACTGGCCAAGATCCAAAAACACACCTTCTCATTAAGCAACAATTCTTTAGAACAATATTCTAGCAACAGCCAAGGTTTCCACTAAACAGCTGTTCAAGTCATTCAGCCATCCATTCTTAATAAGATACCTACAGGAAAGTTATCCTGGGACTCCATTCTTCCTGTGTAATCTTGGCCTCACTGATGTGTGACAGGTGAGGCCTGACAGACTCTCACAATGACATTCTGTCCTGACGATTAAAGGTTTGATGTTGCGGCAGGGCGACATCTGCAGTAGTGTGGAGGCACAACCTCTGGGTTTTAATCCTAATCCCTCAGCTTAGGTAAAGAGCTTTTTACCCCCTTTTTCTTTGTCCCTTCCCAGCAGAATATTTGATGTATGGGATGCCCTTGTGACGCCATGTGATGTCAGAGCAGGCGGTGCCTCCAGCTTGGGAGGGGTCTGCGCGCAAAATGCCCAAGCAACAGAAAGGCGACTGATCGGCCGTGGGAAGTGAGTGAATGAGGAAGCACTGGATTTAAGGAACAAATGACACAAATCAGGAAACTCTCATAGATAAAACCATTTCCAGTCTTACAAAATAGGTCTTACAAGTTAGTTGTATGTGTAAAACATGAGGCTGGATACAGGAATTAGGAGACACACCGACAAATCTCAGGGATATCGAACATATGGACTGCCGTCACCGAGTAAAACTCTTCAAGTAGCTGAAAGCATTATAAAAATAACTGCCCAAAATAATTACTTAAAATATCCAGTATCAGTCATTTATCCAGGATATATTGCTTCTACATACTTTTCTTTGCAGAGAAGGGTAACAGACGAATTCCAGTACAGCTATCATGGAAGTGTTGATGAGTTATAACACCTTGTGAGTGTCACCTGCTCTGAACCCGGGATCACTACAAGGCACCAGAGGGGTAAAACAATGCTGCATCACCTGACACCAGAGGATCACGGCAACTTACAGTCTGTTCCGGAAAACAGACCCATTTCTTTAAATTACCCTTCTCTCATTATAAGGATAAGGAACATTAAGTGTGTCATTGACTGACTGACGGCAGTAATCTCTAAATCGCTGTCATATTCCTTTGGCTTGTGTAAGGCTGACGTTACAAAAGCACAATCTACAACTGCATGTCAGTGACTCCACTACACACCGTAACATCGATCCTAACAAGCTGAAGCCTGAATCATCAAGTGTCCCCATCCATCCCACCACTACCACATCCCTTCTTTGTGCCAGCATGATCCCTTCCTTACTAGCTAATTCCCCAGCTGTCACTCCTTCACCACCGCAGACCAGTACTACTATTGACCTCAGGGGACGCCGCCACCGTCATCCTGCCCTTGCCCATCGCTAGACAGTAAAACAGAGCTGACAAGAACAGGGCTGGCTTTGGCATCCAGCTGCCGGGTAGTGTTGAATAACATAAAATCATATAGTTTTATCATTGAAGATTTTTCTAGTTGAAATATAAAGCAAATCTATGACTTTTTCTAGCCAATAAAGGGGCCAATTTATAAATTCTATTCACAAATTTCTGAGGTTGTCTTGGACAATATAATCCATATAAAAGATGCGGATAACAGTGTTGTACAAGTGTGGTTTTGTGCTGGTCATAATAAAAAATCTTCTTTTGTTAAATGTCAAAATGCTGCAGATGTTCTAAGCCACGAGGAGCATACAGTTGGAATGCTGATTGCAAAAATACCAAATAGATCAGTTTGAATTTCTGAATGTTCATCATTCAACCAGCTACGGTCTGGCGGCGCTATGAATCATCTGCACTCATGTGATGCACTTCAGAATGCTGGACAAACCAGATACTGAGTTGTGCAATTGTCTCTATTCCAGATGAAAACTGAAAGAGATTTGCTCATTGATTGTAATGTGAAGTTTAAAATCAACAACGTGATTTCTAAAACTTACAAATAAAATTGAAAAGACGTTGCATATTGCTTTTAGAAGTGTAATTGAAATCGTCATCTTGAAATATTCTATTGGCATATAGCACAGTTATTTATGATAGTGTGTTAAAACACTGTCAATACCCTTAAATAAGCGTGTGCATCTATGAATTTGTGATGAAAAAGCTCTTTATAAACACAGTATATTTCAAGGTATAATTCTCCACCAGGAATGAGCCAGTTCTGCCAAAAGGCCTCGAGATACAGTGGGTCAAACTGTAAAACTGTCATTTAGTAGCTTATTGATTTCCCATTGTAGTGGCATCCATCCCACCAGTAGACCCAGTCAGATGGAAGCTTTTCCTGGGTTGCAGTGTACAAATGGCACATGATGTGAGGCCTACCTTGAAATAAAGGAAGACTAGGAAACAGATTCATAAAACCAGTCTCAAAGTGCAAGTTCAGTGCCAAATCAGACTAACTATTTATCTACACTGATAGCAACAGTGATGATGATCTTTTATCGTCTGTAAAATGAGCCACAAATTGATCACTTTGGCGTTTTTATTAATAATACTCCAGACCAGAAGCAAGAAGGCAATTCCAAGTCAGAAGTCTCATCATGTGATAGTCATGTGACCTTGTGTCATTCCTTTGAGCAATAAGGAAGTTGACTAGCTGATCCTGGTTTCCAGTTTTCATTTATGATGTAAAAATATACAGTTTTTATCATGAGATGACTCAATGATCACTGATTTGACAGATAATACATTATTGCAGAATAGCAGAACATTTTACGCAGAACGATGTCAACTCAACTCATCAATGGTTCATGGTTTCTACATTAAAACTACATTACATACAACATATCGCAGGAAAGCCAAACGATTTTTGATGTTAACCCCATTAACCCTTCATGCAGATGTGTGGTTGGTATTTTGCAGAAAATGTGGGCATTCAGCCCAAATCATCTGCTGAGTGCATCAAGCTAACACGCAGCTAGCGGTGAGGGGATACAAGAGGCATTTCGACAGCGTGAAGCTGTCAGATTCCGCGGTAAGAACAACATGTCAGAACGATCCGATCGTTTCGACAGAGTCACTGTTTTATCATTTCCGTTCAAATACAGTATTGAGCCTGATCACAAGGGATTTAAGCTACATTCGAGGCTAACTAATGTAGTCGTCATCAGCTAGCCAGCTAGCCTGGAGTGGTCTTCACTGCCTGGCAGTGAGGTAGCAAGACTGACAACCATTATCGAACTAATATTTAAAAAACACTAGCTAATAACAAGTGAACCATAAGTCGCTAGCATCGCCAGCTACGTCTGAATAAATGACAGCTCGAGATTAGCATCGCGACGTTAACCTTAGCAGAGCTAGCGGGTGGCGTTCAGCTCCAATGGAAGCACCGTGGGTGACAAGCCGAGGCACGAGCACCGGTGAGGATGAGCCTAGGGTTTTCCACACAGCGACATTTTGTATTTAACACACAGCTCCAACATGATAGGTGGTCGTGTTGTGATAATTACCGCTGAACACCATGGCTGCAGAGGCACCCATCACTGCGAAGAAGGGAGAGTACTCGGGGGATTCGGTCGCCATTCTTCCTCGCTCGGTATAAAAAAAATATGTAAACTAAAATTACAAAAGATTAACTGTTAATGGCGGGTCCGAGGAGACTTGCACTTGGCTTAAAAAGGTGTCGAAGGCCACAGTCTTGAGTTGCGGAGGGAAACCGTCTGACGCCGCCTTACAGTGTAAACGAGCGAGTCACGACTCTTCCGATAAATACCCGGCGCAGCGGCACAAAATGGCGAAGCGGAAAAAGTCACCTGACCGGCCGTACGGTGGAAACCTATCATCGGCTGCGTGTGTGTGTGGGGAGGAGACAGCACAAGGGGGCTCGTTAATTATAGCTACGCGCACATCGCATTTATAAAACAATAGGCTTGCACAACGGGAGTGTTTTCATATTTGTGTTCATATTTCCTCTTTTTTAAGTTTTGAAGGTCACCCCTATCATACATCCAGTTGGTATGTTCCGCTGCAGGCTCTCGCTTTGACACTGAGGCATTCACCCTTCAGAGGCAGGGGGATCAGAGGATGGGGATAAATAAGACAACTCCTAAGAAAGAAAATGAGTTTGTCTTCATTTATAAGAAAATCAAGACACGGGATTCTTTCAAATGTGGAAATATATTAAATTAAAAATTCTGACTATGTGTGATTTATGCTATAAGATAGTTGTTTCAAGTGAAATCCCCAAATGTTGAAACTCCTGGTATTGCTTATTACAGTTCTGCATTTTTGCACCAGGACTCTACCATGCAGCATATGGTGCTTCACAGTCAGCTGTGATGTGATGCAGCAGTGAGTGAGAGAATTTGAGCCTGAGTGTGTACGGTTTAGTGTGTGTGTCTGTGTGTGTGGTGGGGGTAGGGGTAGGGAGCCGAGAACCAACCCCCCCATCCCACTGTACAGCTCCCAGCTAGTGCAGTGGGAGATCCACACAGAGGAGGGGTTGGAGAGAGCTATATGACACTGTGTGTGTGTGTGTGTGTGTGTGTGTGTGTGTGTGTGTGTGTGTGGGGAGATGCAGACAGGGAGAGCTCGTGCCATCCCCATGCCTCCTCCTCTTCCTCCTTCTCCTCCTCCTCCATCCATCCTGCCTTCTCTCTCTCTCTGCATCACCCAGGCCAGTCAGGACCAGGGAAGGACCCCTCCCCCATATTCACTGTAAAGCCTCTTCAGTCAAGATGCAGTTTCTACACCGGCATCACAGGCCTCCATCCTTTCAGACACGTTACTCAGGCCAACATCTCTCTCCAGCTGCCAAATGCAAGGTTGTATTGTGCAACAAGAATGGATCATTTTGAAGCAGGGATGGTGTGTGTGTGTATGTGTGTGTTTGTGTTTGTATGTGTGTGCGTGTGTGTGTGTGTGGGCGTGTGTGAGTGTATGTGTGTGCGTGCCTGTGGTGATGCTCTCAAAACAAAAAGGTCAGAAACGAATAAGTGATATTCACTTAATTTTCTCTTTCTCTTCTGACTGAACGTGGATTGATCAAGGACTCCTTGGAAGGATATGGATGCAGCCTTTGATGCCGGGTTGCGATGGTCATATCTGGGACATGCACTCAACAGACATTTGCAACCAGCTCATTTGCAGTAATAACATAGCCTGTGCACCCATACGTTGTTGTTTTCTGTTTGTTTTGGGTGGGTGGGTAAATCTATTAGGTGGATGCCCTTGTCCTTGTGGGGTTATTAAACCAATGAGTTGTAATTAGTGGAGGATATACGAGCAGAACACATTTTGAAGGCTGGTTTTGCTGACGTCATTTGAGGAAGGAAAACAGGGAACTATGATGAATTCTCAGCAGAACATGATTCAATCAATATACTGAAGATGTTCCGTATATAATAATTTATTGAAGAGTACAATGTAGATCTGGACAAACAATATTTATCCTATGTGGTTCCTTAATTTTTCAGTGGATTTGATAAATATGATCCTAACAGATTATTTTTGTACACACTCTGTGTACAGAACATAACAGGATCTATGAAGAAGGGATGTCACAGAGCTAACAACTCTCAGTTTTGACGTTACAGTTTCTTTCTAAGTGTATTGTAGAATTCATTTTCCAGTCATTACAATTTTTTATAATATTGTGCGAAATCTTAAATCCTATATTAAAAACCCAACTTTGCTTTATTATCATGAATTCTGCAGGACATCTAGGATTCAGTCCTTAAGGCAGGTTCGCGACATGAATTCAGTGATTGGAAGATAGACCCTTCACTACATTGCAATATTCAGTCAGTGAATCCAGGCAAGATGTCAGGCTCCTCCTTGTAGACTACAGCTTAATCCCCGTCCACAGCCCCCTCCTCGTCCTAGGGGTGGGGGCTGGTCAGGCACACTCCCACCTCAGTGTCACGGTAAACACTTAAGCATCTTACTCCTTGAGGCTGGAAAGCGTGGTTTTCAGGAGATGCGCCAGACCAACACCCAAAGGAGCAGCTAAATATAGAAGTGCATGTGCGATAAGCCGAGTGTGAATCCTGAATGAAGAGCACAGCCTTGGCAAGATGGAGTCAATGCCACTTACTGTACTGCAACAGGGAATTACTCCAGCACTTTGCGATCCAAGTTACTTAATTTCTTTACATACATCCGGCCGAGCCACACCCACTGCAAATGAATTGGCTATAGAGCTTTGATGTATTAGCATAGACACAGATTTATAACAAATGCAGCGTGTGTGACGTGGGTGTTGTTAAGTAATCACTTGGATGTATTGAGCTCTCTAAGACAGCTGGAGACTGACAGCAGACGTTTTTTATAGATGTACCTGTTGGTGCATTTGACTCATTTCTGCTTAATATTTTCCACTCATGCAGCTCAGTGTCAGCTTCCACAAAGTAAGAGACGGGCACCAGACGTTCAAACTAAAATAGTCAGGGTCTGCTCAAGAGTGTGAGTAATGCAGTAGTCACAGAGTGTTTTTAACCCATATAGGTCATATGACACATTGTCATTTCATTCATCTGATAAATTGGATCTTAAATCTTTCTGAAAAATTATGTGTGATTAAAAAACAAACAAATACAACTTACAACTAATTTAAAATTTGGGACCAGATAGGCTAACTGTAACTACTTGGAGTGGAGCAAAACAAAAGAAGAGGGGGATTAGAGGGTTAGAGGGTAAGATTCATGGTCAGCTGACCTGAAAAGGCATCTGGCACATTTCTGTAACAGAAATGTAACCCTCTCTGCAGCGACAGAAATGTGGTAGAAGCGAGAGAAAAGAATAAGTCAACAGGGAGACAATGAAACAAAGATGGAGTCACTCTACTGAAAGCATATTGCTGTATTTTCACATGTAGAACACATCGATTGATGTTTCACTGGAGCACATATTTGAACACAGAGATACAAATAGGCTGTAGTACTCCAACAGTGCACAGATTTGGACTTTTGTTACTATTCTTACAAGGGAAAAGGACGGAGGTAACAGGGAAAAGGGTAAAAAGAGGAGAAGGATGAGCAAACTGCATTTATCTTTACCGCTTGTAAACCAATAACACCTTGACTTTTAAAAAGACTGTTACTCTATACAAAGGAGAGACTGACACTCATTCGAACGAAAACTTTCACGTATGGTGCAAAATGGCAACACTCAAACTCACCACTGATATCCACGAACATGTACCACGTTATTAATTTAAAAGATCTCCCACATAGTGATGGTAAATCAACGTTTTGGGAAATGCAACCCGACTTGGCAAAAGCTGCCCTGGTACAACTTTAGTACATCTTATTGTTTCAACATTTAAAAACACTTATCATCAAATTTACTGACTTGACTTTTTCTCGTAAACCTCAGTTTATCAACATGTTCTGGTTAATGATATCTTCTTAAGGACTGAGAGATAGCTGAAAGGGAATTTGGCAGAAAGACCTAAACCACAGAACAAAAGGTACTGAAGTCAGAAATTAAAATATTGCTGCTCAGCATCAACATGAATACACAGCCGACATTAAAAGAACATCTAGATAAACCTTTATCTAGAGTTGATCTAAACACCTCCTTCATATGACTGCACACAAAACGCTTAGTATACAATAATTAAAATCTGTAAATACAAAAATAAACACAAAACCAAACAAATATATCACATTTTTTCACATGTGGAATTTGGATTAGCTGCGATAATAAATAAAAAATAGTTAATCATATATGAATTTGTAGGACGGATGTAGTTCTGTTTACATATATGGGTTTTCCACCTCAAATACTGCTGGACATAATCAGGATTTATGCACCTATGTGTCTATGTATGTGATATGTATGGATCAACATGAATGTGTATTGCGTGTGTGTGTGTAGTATTATGAAGCCATGGCATCCTGGAAACCCCAAACTTCCAGCAGTGCAACTTGGAAGGTCTCTGCACATAGGGGCGGGTTGTCAAAGGTGGCACAGCTGCCGGAGCGCCCGTGGTTCAGTTCCGAGTCGATGAAAAGAGCGTTGCCTTCACCTCCCCCTGGTCAAACATAAGAGCACAGAATATGTGGAAGTTAAAAGCAACGGAGATCAATGTAAACATTTGATCCAGTTATTGTTGGTTACACATTGCAATTCAAGAAGTGGACAAAAGACATTTTAATGAATCATGTACTGTTTGTCCTGTTATCATAACCTGCTTGGGCTGCATCTACCTGACATTGATTGGTTTAAAGACGGGCCTCTGACTGTGTTGCCACTTCTCCAGTTTGAATGGAGAATACATATGGTTATAATATATCTATATTATAAATATCATTATGATATTGCTACCAGCATCACCAATTTCAGGACCAGTACTCAATACTAGTTTAAATTGGCCTTCAAACATCAAACAACAGAAGGGAAGGCTGGAAGCTATCCTGCGAGTTGGGGCATTCCCTTATCCTGCATCTACTTCTTCTATTCTTTGATGCTGTTTCAACTTCCTGAAATTGGTCCTAAAGTCAGAACTATCCAATCCCATTTCCCACGGCAAACGACTTAAAACCATGGTTAAGTTGGATCAAGACTGAGACTAAACATTGAAGTCTGAAAGTCCTGACCAAACAAGTTGTGTTTAAAAGCACCCATTATCTAAATCCAGCCAGTTACCATCAGATAAGCTAAATAGGCAATAATAAGATGCTTTAACAATCCACTCACCTATGATGATGGAGTCAAAGTTTCCAGCCATGAACATGGAAGTATTCCTGGAGTTAAGGTTGAAGTGACGAGCGGAGAGGAAGGGCGACAGTTCTCCTGCAGCTTTCTCCGGCTGCTGTAAGGTATGGTTCTCAGAGTTCTGACCCTCAGAGGACGCCGTGTCGTCTTCACCCTGGACCTTGACGGAGGAGGCCAGCTCCGGGTGGCGGATCACCACCCACTCGTAGCGCTCAATCTCTGGCTTCAGCTAACAAGGGAAACAAAGTATTGACTTCTACTGCACGGCAGACATCAGCAAATTACACTCCAGGGCATCACACATTAATCTAGAAAGGTGTGGGCCTTTGCCAAAGCCCTATCTTGACATGTTAAAAACAAGTTAAACAAAATAAATTCTGGATCTGTTCATTTATCTGGATCTACAAATTTACTAAGTTCTTCCTTGGATCATAAACCAACCCTCCTCAAAATTTCATGGAAATCAGATTAAGTTGTTTTTGTATAATCCTAACACTGATGAAAACATAACTATCTTGGCGGAGGTAATAAAATAGTATTAAAAATGTATTAACAAAATAAATACTTATTATCTTAACAGTACCAGAAGAGATACTAGTATGACAACCTTGCTACTGTTTTATCAATACAAAGACTATATGTCAGTAAATCCCTCCTCGCCCTCTCCAACCCTCCACTGCACATCTGATGGACATGAGTTCCTGCTGACAGCCTCTTGTGTGTGTCAGGTGTGGTGTCAGGTGAAGCCCCGGTCAGATACAGACTGGATCAGATTACAGGAGTTTCCGATGTGTGTGTTTGTTTAAGTATTAGTGTGTGAGATGATGGTGTTTCCTGGTGTGCAGGCTCAGACAGCCCACTGCTGTGCATCCACACAAATAGACAACTAAAGGAGTTCCAGTCTCACCCAAAACTTAATGTGAGGCTGTTTGTACAGAGGGAGACGAGGACAAGTCAGTTCGCTGAACTGTGACCCACAAGGCAGGCTTTTCAAATGGCAGCCTTGGATGCTGCTTGAGGCCAGGGACACTTCCTCAAGAACACAATAAACCAAAGTGGATAGTACCCTCTGGTGGTTAAAAAGTGTTACTGATCAGAAAAAAGACATCTTCACTCCAATCGATCACAAAAAGCATCCGGAAGTTCAGCTAAAAGGGGAAAGATTTATTTCCTGCTGAATGCAAGCCCGTAAATTAAGATAGTAAAATAAACTAACCCTAAAGACGAAGCATTCCCCTGTGCCAAAGAAACTCAATTTGTTGCCTCCTCTCTTCCTCTCCTCCCAGTCTGTGGATAGGAAGGCTCCACATACCTGAAGGAAGAAAAGGAATTAGCATGGGTAGAATCAATCTGTTGGATTTGCTCACATGCATTGGCTTTATTTTCTAAGATACTTTAAAATTAATACAATTAAAAGGTTATTGGAGGTTTGATCCACGTTGACAGAGGACAAGAAATATTCTGAAAATCAGAAAGCTTTGCTGGACCTTTCTACTAATTGAAAGAAAAACATTTACTGACTGCGTGTACGTCAGTACCAAAGGGCTTGAATTACACCACACACACACAACAGCTTGATTTTATAGGGTGGATTTTACTGGTCGAACATGACCGCAGTAAGCAAGAACCATTTACTAACAGTTACCCCATTTAAGTGTTGCAACTGAAACAGGAAGTGTCTGAGACAGAAACAAGTCCATGAGAGTGACACCAACACTATGTTGTTTTGACTCAGGTTCAGTAATTCTGTCCCAACCAAGGTTGAGAACATGTAGACATTCAATTTAACTCTGCCTTTTGCTGTCTGTAATAACTAGGGACAAAAAACTTAATATGAAGATGGCTTATTGATCCGAGGTGCATCAATATTCACACAATTATCTGGTGTGATGACATTAGGGCGTGTATTACTCACGTCTCCATCGGTGGTCCGAATGAGGAGCAGAGTGGGTTCGTAGCCTTCACAATGTGAGTAGAATCTGGAGGGAAACGTGAGCGTTTAATTCATTGCAACTCAGTGAAAGCAATTCCTCAAACTGAATCCAAAGGCAAAACCTGTTTGATGAAAGAACGCATAACCGACATGTTCTTTAGATCATATGATTCACTTCTGTAAAAAGAGGAAGTGGCTAAGAGGTAGGTGAAATGAGTATATGTTATACTTGCACTTAGATTATTACAGTTTGTACTCTTTAAATTCATTTCAGTATGTATATTAGTGTACCTACTAATTTGTGTGCAATGAAAATGAAAAGGAATCTGTTTGATAGTTATACAAAACAGAAATCCCCCAAAGCAAATCAAAAGATATTTATTAAGTCTAATATAAATAACTTGGTGTAAGATGACAGCATTTGCCAAAAGCTGCATTGATTGTATTGAGGTAAGCATTGGAGAGAGTACCTGTTCAGGCTGCAACCATGGGTGGAGGTGGTGAAGACGAGTTGTGGTTGACACAGGGCAAAGCGCTCAGGGATCCACGACCAGATGTCTCGCATCTCCTTGGCGCTGACGATCTCAGAGGAGAAGGTGTCTGGGTTAAGGGCCAGCTGCACGTTCCGCCTGGAGACGCAGCGAATGAGAGAAAAAGCCAATGGTTGGTGACGCATAAACCTTTGAAAATCTTTTGAAGCAGATGATGGTGTGAATGTATTTATGGCAGACATGTAAGAGTCTACTGACACTAACCATACTGCTTCTCAGAGCTAGGGACTATTTGGCAAAATCAGAAATAAATCTGGAGAGGAGCATAGAGAAGAGGACCCACCTAAAACTGTAAATGAACCAAAGCAGTGAGCACAGGAGTGGAGCGCAGACGAGACAAGATGGTGGATGGAAAAGTGCGGAACAGACCAAACACAATGGAAACAGAAACATGATGTTAAACAAGGATGCAAGGGCAACATCAACCATTATCCAAAGCATGCAGGAGTAAGAAGCCTAAAAGAAAAATATTATTGCAAACAATGAAGAGGAAACTGCTCACTCCATAATCTATCATATCACCCCATAGAATATAGTATAAAAGAGTCTAAATGGTCTAAATCAATAGTCCAGGAACTGTGACTTGTATGTAATTAAGTTCAATGTCATTCACGTGAGTAATTATAGACTTATAAACTAAATCTAAATTCTAAATAAAGTTGAACATACCGATGGTCACAATTCACTATGTAAAAATAACTATTATTGACTATACCGCTTCTGTTTGACAGTGATTCCCTTCTCCTGCAAGGACTTTTCATTTGTGAGCTGCAGCAGAGTGATCTCCTTGCGGCTAAACAGGCGGATGGAGAAGGCTTTTTCGAGCAGCTTCTCAGGTGTGACGGTGGAGGCGATGCCCTTGATGAAAGCCTGAATGTCCGCCCTGACTTTGCTTGAATCCTGCTGGTTGCTCTGGCCCCCTAGGGCTCCCGCTTTGTGCTTACAGTAGAACTTGAGCAGGGCTATAGCCACACGGTAGAGAATCTTGTATCCCTCCACTAGGTAGACGTCAAGCACCCGGACAACATGGCTGAAAGGCAGGTCTCCGAGCACCCAGCGTTGCCAGTCTGAGTAGACTTCCATCACATCCTGGGCTGTGGCTATAACTAACTTGTGGGCGGCTGTGCAGTACTTGTTGGCCAGGTCACCAAAAGTCATGCATCCCGACTCGTAGGCCAGGAAAGTCTGGTCGAGCAGCCGCTTGCCTGGCTCGTTGCAGGCCAGCATGCGGCTGACGTGCTCAAAACACTGAGCCTCGTCCACGCTGAAGTGCAGGAGCAAAGAAGTAACAGCCGGAAGTGACGGGCAGTGGGAGATATCTGGAAACTGTCCAGCCAGGCAGTTGATAATTTGATGAGCTGATGCTACTGCCTCCGGCTTCAGGCAGTACCTTGGCAAAGGAATACCATCCACAAAGTCTGGTAGTGGGACGTGGGAGGAAGGTTTCTTAGTAGCTGAGTTTCCCATGATGTCACGATACACTTCTGCATCAGGGGTGACTGTACGACAGGGAATATCTTTGATAAGCTGCTGGTAGACTTGTGCTCGCAGTTTGTGGTTTTTGGCCCAGTAACCCTGGCGGGCCATCTGCTTGAACTCTTTCAGGTCTTTGCAGTCTACCTTGGTGGGCCCGCCACTCTTGGCCAGATCCCCCATTTGGTTCCAGTCCACAAAGCTGCCATAGTCTTCTTCAGCCATGATGCTGGAAACTTGCTGGACTGTCTGACTGTGAAGAGAGAGGAGTCACGCTTGGGTTTTAAAAAACCTTCTGTCCTCCACACAGCAGATAACTAGTTTATTCCTCTTCACTGCCCCATGCTGGTTACTGAAAAACACAAAAGGGACAATTACAAAATGAATGTGTATTAAAATAATTGTGTTGTCATCGTTCATGAGTCTTATTAAAATGCTAGAAATAATTTTCTTTTACATATTTATTCCATTGAAGGTCATTTGAATATTCAGGGAAAAATGCGACACAGACCGGACACAGTAAATCTCTACTGTGAAACAGCATCAGCCAATTTCACTTATCAGATTAAAGATTTAGTTAAGATCTTCAGATCTGAAAAAAGCTTCTTGCATTTCATACATTACAAGTGAAAACTAAATCAAATACATCTGTAGCCTGAATGGAATGCATGGCAAGACTATCTTAGTGTTGCCTTATGACACAAAACGACTTCAGATGACCTCTGATGCGAAAATATTTCTCGAACAGATTCAATTATCCGTGCAGAGTTAGATACTAAAGAAAGCGCCACTATTATGCAGTAATCACGTAATTTCCCGCAAGTGCTTATCCACCAGATACATGGAGAAGCATTTCCTGTGATTATTTGCTGTGTGCAAGTCACATAGAGTGGTAGTCGTGCAATCATTAAACAATTCCACATGTTTCTCGACAAGTCACGAGAAGATGCACGTCCAAAGATCATTTGCTATATACTGAAAATAGTCATAAAATCCTCAGACCATTACACAACGTCCTCTGAGTCACATGGAAGAGGGCACGTACCAATTCATGCAGTTATGGTGAATCTACAGCGAGACTGCATATCCTACTTAGAGAGAATGTTTATATACATGTTTATTCTATCATTGACCGTGGATGTAACTGACCTGAGTCAGATTCAATTAAGAAGCCAATATAACTCATAATATAATATTATATTATCTTCTTATATACTCTGCATAGTGAAGTCATTTAAAATGCTGTTGAGTATAATTCAAAACCCAACTACCGTCAATACATGCTATGGTAGTTGAACTGTCCAGTCCTTAAACCTCATTGCATGATATTTTAAACTGGGTTACCTTATCTCATGGAGACAATTTGCAGTAATGCTCAGCCGCTCTATGGATCTCTGCTCCCACAGAGTAGCACAGCATAGCCACATCCCAGCTGCAGCTGCTGTGCATCCAAGTGGAAGCCTACAAACATGGCTCCTCAAAGGTAATGGAAGTTCATCCTAAATGAGTTTAGCCTACTTAGCTGATTTGGCGAATGCATACGTATTTAGGTCTTCACCACAGTAAACTGACAGTATAGGGGCACCGAATAGACTGTAAGAGTATATATCAGCTTTCATAAGGATGCTTCATCCATTTCAAATATTACATTGGTACTGGCTGGATAATTAAACTGACAAACAAATTTATATTCATATCATATCCTCTCTCCACTCTGTGTGTGTATGAGTGTGTATGTATATACACAATTTGTATAATTGTTGTTTATAATCAAACATCATTAATAAATACAAAAAATACAGTATACATCCTTATGCTTTCATCCTGTATTATTCTCTACTTACAATATCCCATCTGTGGTGAAAGCTGTAGATCATCTACATATGCTTCTGGACAATCTGCTGCTGTCACAAGTGGACCTCCCTGGACATGGACCTTATCTCACAGTGTATCTCATCTCTTGTGTTTTCCTGGTGCCTCTGCAGACTGGACAGCTTCAGGTGAGGCAGCAGCAGCTGACTGAAGGATGGCAGTTTGATTTCTGACGAGCAGATGCAGACATTAGCACCCAGGAGGCTAACGCGTCGCCTCAGGTAACGGTGCAGTGTTTGCAGGTGCAGCGAACTGACTTCACATGCAAGCGGATCTGCTTAAACTGTCCTTTCAGTCCATTAACATATTAACGAGCAGCCCAGATGACAGCGGCTGAAACTGCATTCAGCACCCAATCTGTCAAGTTAGCATTGCTAACGTTAGCTAGCCGCGGGGCTGCTCCTGTCAGTGAGCGACAGGGGCTAACGAGACCTCCGGCAGGAAACTAGAGGACCAGGCACACATGAAAATACACTGAGAGGACACGACAGGTAAATTAACAGTAAAACACAGCCAAGCTAACAGCGCTACACCAGCTAGCATACATGTTACCAACCACACATGAATGTAGGACGTGTTCTGCGGGAGTTAGTTACTGATTTCAGCTTTAATAATGAGACATTATGCATTAAAAGCA
Organism: Pseudopleuronectes americanus; assembly: GCA_038501795.1. NCBI lineage: Eukaryota > Metazoa > Chordata > Actinopteri > Pleuronectiformes > Pleuronectidae > Pseudopleuronectes > Pseudopleuronectes americanus. The sequence continues at coordinate 9,183,458 of CM076735.1, forward strand.
CAGAAACTACAGCCCGGAACCACAAGACACGACCTCCGCTGCACCTCCACCTCAGACTGACAGGCGGAGGAGCAGCGGTCAACGAACACAGCGAAGGTTCCTCTTACCTGGACGCGAGATGTCTTGAGACGTGAAGCCGCGCTCATGTTGGAAGGTCTCGAGCATGCGCACTGGCTTCAGCCCGTCGTCCAGCTGCAGCCACGGACCCTGGAGACCACGCCCATCGCCACGCCCAGCACGGGAGAGGAATCCAGATGTGACCCTCATCCGCACCCGTACCCCGAACAACTCACATCTGGATTTAAAGTGCACTGAAGCTTCGAAGTAGTTTATCAAATGTATCGAAATGAAATGTTGGTGAATCCCCTCAGATTGAACTATGAGATGAATTGGACAGTTTATAGTTAGATTGATTTGGTTTAGACATTTTTACATGAGAGGTGCACTATTTACAGTTAGTTGTTTCATGCCTGTGAAATATGCAACTCTTTTCTTGTGATATATATACCTGTAAAGACAGGCAGCAAGTAAAATATTTATAATTGTCTTTTGTAAAAAACGTCTGGCTGCCTTTCTTGCTGCTCATTCTTCAGAGTTGATGAAGAATGTTGTGGTTAATACAATAATTAGCTCAATGAGTATACACTGTCTTTATTTTGCGTTTATCACAACATAGATCTTTACAGAGAAGATTCTTGGTCTAACGCACATGAGTCAAACCAAATTGATTCACCTACAGTAGAAGTATTTCAGTAACCAATTGAAAGAGAACAGTCTAGGTCACTGTAAATCTAATTTCCATTGCGAATCAAATATTTTAACAGCAGAGCCTTTTAAATATTATGATTGAATTTGCAAGAATCCGATGATAATGTATGTTTTCGTTCCAAAAGAGATTTTATAAAAATCTGACCATGTGCATAAACAAAAGGCAGATGAGGATCTGTCAAGTTTGATGGTTATGGAAATGTGAATTGTTACACAATTTTACTTCATACTCTTTGTGTTACTATCAGCTTCTTATTCCACAGACATCCACAGTGAGATATCAGAGCACCACAAGATATGAAAACCACCAGAAGTATGTCCTCTATAAGGTTATGCTACACTGCTGTGACCGTGGAGAGGCTGCACGGCAGATCACAGCATCCGATTTGTCTTGTTTACTTGCAGTCTCGCTCTCTCAATCGAGTGATGGTTCCGGGACATAAGTCCTGAAGCGAGGGCAACAACGTCGCCTTTGTCCAGCTGCTCAAGGCAGCCACCAAAACAACTGCCTCAACACATGACACTTATTACTGATAATTGAATCGTGGAGCCGCCATTGCCTTCCAGTAAAATGTTGTTTTTCCTGACAACGCCTGATGTTTTTCATGTCCTCGTCTGGGATAGCGGAGGAGAATCAAGCCTTTGCTGCAAAGTGCGTGACATCAGAAACATTTTCACTAGTGACATCTGAAAGTGTAGCTGTTGCAAAAATGTGTTTGCTTGTACCATTTTTTCAATTCTCCTCCTTCTCTTATCTCAAACTGTACGACAAGGTCAGGTCTTTCTGAGATTGAACTCGGAACCTGCAGATGGACTCACAACACATCAAGAACATGAAAATGAGTGAGGACGTGAGGAAGGAGCAACAGTAATTTAAACCTGTTTGTTAAGTTTGACATTATCCAACATTGAGTCATGCATATTCAAGCAGCTCAGGTCCTTTTGTCTTGCAGAGTGCACAGAAGTGCAGGTGCTTACACAGGTGTGTCATGTTGAAATTGTAAAGAATACCGTGTCGAATGAAAAGAGCATTTACCGTTCAAGAGAAGGAATGAGAAAGAGGAATTGAATAACATAAAGCTGAGAAATTTTAATTTCTAAAACCTAATCCTGCACAGTATTAAAGTTCTGCATGCTATGGCTTCTTGAGTCATTTGAAGATGAGTTCCACAGAGCCAAAATGGCGAATGCAACCAATTCAGTGTACATCACACACCCTGTGCTGATGTGTATGGCACAGAATGGTGCAGGAAAGATGGCAGCTGCTGTGTCACATGAGTTGGAGTGTACTAATGCTGCAGGAACACCAAATCATTATGTAGATTTCATACTCAAAACCTGAAAACGGATCAAGATGTATGCTCACAAAGTACAGGCTGACATGTTGTGTATAAGTGTGAGCATATTTGACTGTGATGATGAAATGCGAGGGAGCATGAGGGAACGTCAGGGCGTGTGTGTGTGTGTGACAGAGAGACAGATGGGTGTAAAGCCAGTAAGCCTGAGGTCCTAGCTTATGAAGGTTTATGCTCATCAAATCCTTCCGCTCCCACTCACTGCGTGACATCAGTACAGTGACCAACCACCAACCCGGCCTCGGCTTCCCTCCCACCCCTCCTGAGCTCACATGTACTCACACATGCGCACATTTGTGCATGTATGCAATGAGGTGTCAAAGTGAGTGTGGAATTCTATTTTCTGTGGTGGCTGTGGGGATAGAGTGGGTCGTCCATGGACCATTAAATGTATGAAAATCCTTTTCTTAAATTTGTATAATTTCCTTGGAAAATGGTGAAGTGAAAAAAAAGAAGCAAAACTGCTATAAGACGATTTTTTTATTCCTGTGGAAGTTTCTCAAATGTGAGAAATTGGATGGGGTTCTGTATTTCACTGTAAATCAAGTATTCAGAAAAAGTAAGGAAAAATATATGATGCGGTGGCTTATCTTAAATTATAAGATTAATGAATTCATAAAGAAATTAATCAAGAATGTCATTTCTTGACCAATTTACATTTGGTTGCATCTCTAGGATCAATTAAAGCTCCCATCCACAAATAGTAGTTGACCAGCAGGTAGAAGGAGCGTCTTCCGGTGGTCTGATCAGTTCTTTCCTTCCTGTGTTCGACCTGGCTTCCTCCCTGGAAAACCTCCGCTCATCTGGCTTACCTCAAATGACTTAGTCAGTCAACCAGGGGTCAGTGTTATGGCCGCCTTACTTGTTGTGGCAGGAGACGCTGAGGGATACAAATCTCTAAATCAGAAGCTGATTGTATGGGTCTATTTTGAAGAAATGTTCCCTCTTTGAATGATCTACATGTCAGCTGACTGAGGCTAATCCAAGTCCCCAAGTCACTTAGGTGCCCTGGTCTCCTGCATCTCCGTGTAAATGGGATGTTGTTAGTTAGTTAAGTGGTGTTGAAATGTTCAGCCTTCTGTTTTCAACTGTGATCTGTGTCCTTGGTCAACAGTTCACCCTTTTTAGAGGCAAACTTCAATTAGATCACAATACTAATAATGGTATAATAATATAATAATCAATCTTTTTCTGTATATTTCAGAATACAGTTCACTTGGTTTGAGGAATGATCTGTCACCTGAGGACAGTCTTGGCAGGGACGTAAGCAGCTCTGAAGGATACTTCCTTGTGGCAAGTGTTAGGCGCAACAATAGAAAATTCTTGCTCCTCACTTACAAATCCCTTAGTCATGAAGCCCAATCGTATATAATAAAGAGCTCACAGCATCCTATTATCCCATTAGATCACATCATACCCTAAATACAGACTTTTAGTTATGCTGCTACATACTTGGGCTGCTGGGGGAACTCCCATCATGCACTGAGCTCTCTCTCTCTCTCTCTCTCTCTCTCTCTCTCTCTCTCTCTCTCTCTCTCTCCTCTCTCTCTCTCTCTCTCTCTCTCTCTCTCTCTCTCTCTCTCTCTCCAGATTTCCCTGACTTCAGAGCTGACACTGTTAAAAATATTATTAAAAAAGTACTTGCTCATAGTAGGAACTGTTGGGTTTCTCTGTAAGGTCACTGATACGTGTCTTGAGATGAGTATGATGTTCTGGCCTACAACTACAACATCTTGGTACTATGGCGCCCTCTTCAGGCGTTTACACTTTTCACCAAAAAATAAACTTTCCTCTTCATGCATGATTGATTGAATACATTTTTTTGAGTACTGACACAAACAATATTATCTATGGAGAGTCAATGACGTGTATCTTTACTTTAAAATTTGTTATATAACCTTTAAACAACTTAACATAAAGCTTCTCTCGTTATGAACTAGAGCGAAACCTCCAAATAAATCAATCAACTCCAGTTTGAAGTATCTGTTATAACTCCCTAAGTCCTTATAACATCTTACTCTGTAATTGATATTTATACACTTTCCTCTGGGTATTTCTTTAAGTCTATTGTCTGCATTAACACTGTCATTAAACTGTGTTGTGTATCCAAAGCCAAAGATCTGCACCATTTGAGCTATTTAAATGAGCTCCCCTCTCGAGTATAGATTCAAACACAAGGCTTAAGTCTAGCCAGCGCGACTGAAAGAAACTGCGTCACCCAATAGCGTGGGCTCCATTGTGTGCGTGAAAGGCCCGAGCAGCATTCGGGGTATTGTTTTCTTTTTAAGGGGAGTCAGGTTACCTTGACAACCGCAGGATGCCTAACCATATGCGCCGGGACAGAGGAAAGACACGGCCGGAGAAGGAGGGAAAAGAGAATGAAAAGAGAGACAAAAAAAGGAGGCAAGATACTTCCCGGTCACCGACTTTATCTTCACAGAGTTTGTGTGTTTTGACAACAGGCCTGGTGGCTGCCAGTAGGTTGGGATGGAGAGCCAAGGAGGTAAGGATGTGTGTGTTTCTGTGTATGTGTGTGTGTGTGTGTGTGTGTGTGTGTGTGTGTGTGTGTGTGTGTGTGTGTGTGTGTGTGTGTTTGTGGTGGTTTGCAATTGAATCTGTGCATCTGTCCCACACTGATGCAGAGCAACAGTTGGTCAAAACATTATAGTTTCCTTATTTATTTAATATGTGTGAACTTAATGTTTTATTATTTTGTATGACATTTCTTGGGGGAAATTGTTTATGTGGACCAAAAAAACTGAATGAATTAATTAAGAAATGAACAATAAATGTATTAATGGTGCACTTCCTGTTAATGTGCTTGTCTTGACAGTGGAATCCAACAACCTGTAAACAGAGGGCCATGCGTGTTGCACTACGGCCACGCAGGTAAGACTCATGATGAAGACATGATGGATAATAACTGAACAGAAGATGTACAGTAGAGATTTTCAATGTCTTCCTTTTGTGTAGACTTGGGTCATGTATCACCTGGAGCAGATATGAGGCCGAATATCTGGTTTATTATGATTCCTCCTGTGCCTTTTACAGCCATGCTTTCTTCTCTCTTGTAAATTCCCTCCAGCTCGTGCGTGTGTTGTCGTGATGAGTGCTCTGACAACTTGACAGAAAGAGGACTGAATGGAAATCATTTGTCTGGATGTGAATGTGGAGCTTTACAGGCTCTATGGGAGCAGTGAAGCTGTTAGTGTATGTGCTTGTGCCCGACTCCACCGTGTTTGTCTAGTTGGGGGCTGGTGCGTTTATAGGCCTGATGAAAGTGAAGTGATCGCTCTCTCTGCCCTTGTTAAACTGAGGGTGTGCGTCCAAGTGAGCAGCGAGTGGACACACGCTCCACTTATTTGTTTTGACACACTTTGGTGATGGAAAAGTTAAATTCTCCACATCTTAGTGTGTTTGTTGAGAGGCTGGAGTCAGGCCCTATGTTTTTTTTTGCATTAGTTCTGCTCTGAATCTAGAACGATTCTGGTAATCCTTCTATTTGCACAGGTGTATGTGGGGAGACTTTATTTTGATAAAAACTGATTTAAGGTAAGGGTTAGATTGTTCAAATGACTTAAATTAAACCAATAATAGTTGAGAAATGGTTTATTGTAAGGGATAAATAGCTAAGAATTTGTTTAAGGAATGAATGGTTGAAATAGTTTAGTTAGAAATGGCATCATACAAATTGCATAAAACAAATGTTACAATTAGTTAAATAAACAGATGTGAGAGAAGACAGGTGTTTCAGTGCAGGGATACCTGAGTTCATGCTGTGGAGGTCACGTCAGACAGAATAGGGAAACAAACTGACAACCACTGATGCACTGAAAGCTGTTTGCTGTATCATTGAGGAGGCTTCACTGTGTATTGTGCCCTCTAGTGGTTGCCTGGTGCTCTGCCTGTGCCTGTCAGCTCTCACACTGCTGCTGCAGAGCCTCTGGGTGCCACATGAGATGACCATGGACGAACCTGCTGGGAGGTCACCAGAGGACCAGGGTAACACACACACACACACACACACACACACACACACACACACACACACACACACACACACACACACACACACACACAACACACACACACACACACAACCACACACACACACACACACACACACACACACACACACACACACACACACACACAAATCATTGTACATTTTAAAGTTGATGAATATTTTCTCTGTATTGTGGAGATCATGTTGAAGTTTGACCTAAAACTCACATCTCCACTGCATTAAAGGTCAGCAGTCTGCATTACTACCCTCAATCGTAAAGGTGTTGAGCTTTTCCCAAAAATAAATAGTGTCCGACGTATTGTACTTCCCTTACCACAACTGTAGGACAATTCAAGGCATTTTGCTATAATGATAAGTTCCTACAAGTGTCCCAAGTATTGCAAATCCCTAACCACAAAGAGTGGGACATTTCTAGACATTTTACCTCAATGATAAGTGCCTAGAAGTGTCCGTCTCAGTCTGATTGGTCGGTACATTTCTAGGCATTTTTAGTGTCCGACGTATTGTACTTCCCTTACCACAACTGTAGGACAATTCAAGGCATTTTGCTATAATGATAAGTGCCTACAAGTGTCCCTTGTATTGTCCTGCCCTAACACCAAAAGTGGGACATTTCTAGGCATTTTGCCTCAATGATAAGTGCCTAGAAGTGTGTTCAGCTTTTCCCAAAAATAAGTTCCTGCGGTGTATGTGTAAGAGTTTAAACCCTTGTGTGTGTGTGTGTGTGTGTGTGTGTGTGTGTGTGTGTGTTTAATGTGAGAGGACCACAGAGCTCTAGTTACAATTTAAAAAATGATGACTGATTTCCATCTTTATCCTTCTAAAACATATATATTTCTTGTGGAAAATGTGTCTCCGTATAAAAATGAACTAGTGACATTACTGCCCGACACAGAATATGGAAAATACAAGTGACCATAATCACTGCTTCATTTGCAGGACCCAGAGTTAAGAAAACAGTGTTACATAACACTGCTATTTCATGATTTACAGAACAAGATTTCCTATTTGGGAGATTTAATATATGACTTAATACACTGTGTTTATATATTTATACCTAAACATTGGAATGAGGGGAGCGTGATCCTGTACATACAGTATGTGTTGTATATAGTCACATATTCTGTATTGTATGCACTCGGCTTAACTAACCGACTAACTTTACTTTGCACAATCCAGTCCTCTAGTGTTTTTACAACCTAGTGCACAATCCCTCCCCTGAGTACAAATACACAGCAGCAAATTCCTACTATGTGTAAACCTGCTTTTTATATTGAATTTTGTTTCCTAATCTTGTTTATTTAATAATCATTCTTATACAAATACACAGCAGCAAATTCCTACTAGGTGTAAACCTGCTTGGCAATAAAACCCTGATTCTGATTCCCCGCAGGTCAGCGCGGTCTCGGCGTTCGCAGACTGGCTCTGCGTTTGGAGGCTCTGAGCACTCAGGTGCAGAGGCTGAGCAGAGAGAGAGATGTGACCCAGCTGAGCAGAGAGGACCTCAGTGTGATACTGCAGAGGTCCTCAACAGCACATCACTGTTTACTGATCTATACAAATACAGTGTTGGTTAGAGGTCGAATAAATGCGTGTGCTTTGCAGCTTCAGACAGGACCAGCAAGGCCTGGCCCGCTTGGTGGAGAAGGAGCTCATGCGAGTGGCGCAGAAGCTTGATCAGCTCGGCCGGAGTCCCCAGCATCACCATCGCTCGAACACTCCAGCGCCGCAGGATGACCTCAGAGCACAGAGAGGTGAAGACAAGGCTTTTATCACATGTAGTTAATCTCCATTGATGGGTTTTACTCATCTTATCTTGGGGAGGTTTTATTGGTTTGGGATTATACCATCAAACCATCAGAAAGGGAGTCAAACCGTCAGAGAGATTAAGTTTTCTGAAAGACAAAGAGACAGGGTTGTATTTTTTTTTAATTTGGATAGATAAGACGTGTATGAGGCTATTTCACACAAATCTCGTGTGAAAGTTTCATTTGACAGTTTACCTCACCAGAAGAACCTCATTGTCCAAATCAAATCAGCATTTTCATGGTTTGTTCCAGTTATAACATGCGTCAATGTTGTGGCTACACCAAATAAATACCCTCTCCCTGTACGCACCTTCGATAATTGGACAGGCTCGGAGCCAAACGCACAGTTGGTAGACTCAATAGAGGCTAACCACACAGTGAAATTAACAAGCTGTGATGGTGGAGGGTGTGTGTGGGGGGTTAAAGGGGAGTGGGTGCAGGTGGTTATGGGGGATGGAGTCCTCGAATAGAGATTTAACAAGTCCCAAAAGTTTACATCTACACTGCGACCCTCCTGTGAGGTGTCAGGTGAGAGGTGGGTTACAGAGGGTGTCTCACACACACACACACACACACACCCATGCCACCCGCATGCACACATGCACGCAAACACACACATCCTCCATCGCCAGCCTGTTCTACCCTCACCCTCCTCCCTCTCACATTACCTCACACCATTAAATAGGCCTGACTTACCCAGGAGTCCTTTCACCAACTTGTCTGTTCGTACTGTTGTTTTTGCAGAGGGAGAACTTTTGCTTTTTCCATTTTGCCGCGTTCCTATAGCATATCACCGTTTTCGTGCTTTCACACCACAGCTATTCCTGCAGGTTTTCTTATCTTTTTTTTCCCTCTCTCTTTTTTATTTTAACTAGGTTGTTTTACACCGTTCGGGGCTGTGTATGTTGGCAAACGCTCGCATTGTAAAAGGGGAATGTTTGGTAGGAGGCAGGTGGGTCAGGTGTGCGTGTGTGTGTGTGTGTTCAGCAGTTGATTGACATTTGCAAGAGATGGTGGGGGGGCTTTACTGGAAATGGCCTCTGAGAACACACTCTGCCCTCACTGCCTCTGTATGTCTTTCTGGTGGCTGCTGTTCACTGTGTGCGTTACAGTTGAGAGATTGTATATAAGAGTCATTACCCACTATCCTTCATTACCCAGAGTCGACTCTACAATGTTCTTTTTGTTACTAAAGCCGTGACTGTGGCGTAATGACGCATCTACTGACTCTGAAAACAAAACTGAGTGACGGTTCATATCTTACCCCAAGGGCCCAGTGAGTGTGAGGTGCCAATGGATGCTGCGTATCCAGTCTGTGCCGAAAAAGTGGAGGTGAGAAAGTGAAAATATTTGTGGTAGCACAAACTTAATGGCTACATGTGTGCATACTGTATTGAATCTCCATTTTTCTGATTTGAACAATACATTTGTATTATAATTTTAAGAACAAAGTTTCTTTAATGTGTTCTGGAGTTTTTTAAAGTCTAAGGTGCTGAGTAAAGTTAGAACAGTTTTTATTCATCCTACCTGGTTTATCTGCAATGATGATTTTATAGTCAATGTTTTTCATAGAATTAAATTGAATTTGTTATATGAGTGTTGACTTTTGTGGTTTAAATATAGATTTGAATGATTTCAAAGGTTTGTACAACAATCAACTTCATCTTCAGACCCACATTTTTCAAAGTAAAAGCTCTGTAACATTGTGCTCTTACTTCGAGAGCAACTGCTACATAGAATAGCTCCTGTGTAGCAGGAAAAAAATCCAATCATGAAAATGCTTTGGCAGCGATTTTGTCTTGAGGTTTGCCCTAGTTTGCGACCACTGCTGTAGCACTTTATTTCCCCAGGCCATTAATAATACACATGTCAAGTGTGAAGTCGATAAGATGAACGGCTCTCGACATACAGACAGACATTTCTGGAATTAGTAGGTAGATGATTAAGTTTGATCTGGATATACCTTTTAATAAAATATAGCATGTGTTTAATATTGCTGTCTGCATGACTGTATTCGTATCATTATAAATCTGTCTGGTAGTTCCTGCAGGTACGCTGGCAGTCAGACCCCTGCTATGCCTTTTATGGGGTGGATGGCACAACCTGCTCCATCTTGACTTACCTCAGCCAAATAGAAGATTTTTGTCCCTCGCGATTTGGAAGGAACCACTCAGCGCTACCATGGCACAGGAAACCTCCCTCCAATCCCGAGAAGGTACAATCACAACGAGTTCATATCTCTCTCACCGTACCGTGGTCTAGTTTACAAAAACACATCAGATTTTTATAAACCTTTAATCGTAGGTCATACGTGGCACAAAGCAACTTTCTCTGGAATGCTAATCTATATGCATCTTCTTAGATTCATTGGCTTGTAGCTTTATGCTTAAATAAATGTGCATTATGTTATAAAGTTCTTTTTATTTTAAATTGTTTGCTTCACATTCTGATTGTACACAGGCTGTGATACGTACGTCTCTGAGCCAACTGTACGAGGTCATTGGCAACAGCAGCAGTGGACCTGCATTAAACTTCATCAGGTCCAGAGTGGAGAGGATGTCTGAGCGCTGGACACAGGCTGGTGTGAGGATGAGGCAGAGCAGCAACAGGACGGTTGCGAGTCGGGTGAGGGTGTAAACAGCAGGTCGTTCTAAAGAAAAAGCTAAAATCACTGCGTAAAAAATAGGGGCGAATATAGATGCTAAACATCTTTGAATTTTTTTACATCTTTACTTATGTTTTTTGTGATAGACTTTTTTGGAACTTGATTTCGACAGAACCTTTCATGAAGTTTTCATGACAAAGGAACAAAGAAGAGATTAGAAGTTGTATTAAGAGCAATGAAAAAACAGAAATGAGAAGCGTCTCCTCTAAATACCTTTTGTCTGATCTAGACTTTGAAACCTTCTGTCATGTAGGTGCTGCTGTATCCCGGTGCCCTGGCTGGGAGTGCTGGTCGGCGTTTTGAAGCCATGGTGGAGAGAGGGGGTCCTCTAGGCGAGCTGGTCCAATGGGCGGACCTCAGCGCTTGCCTGACAATCCTGGGCCACAACGTCACCGTCAGCACGTCACAGCACCAACTCCACAGGTGACATTTAATACTGGACCCCCCCTGCTGCTGATTGTTGATTTCATCTGAAGAAAATGATAACGTCTGTTTGGAAAGTACAGATTAAGTTAATTTATCTTATATTTAATGTATTCATGTGAGTTTTTACTGCAATAAATAGGGAGGTAACTTATTGGTATGATGTGTGTTTAGCCTGATAGGTGCTGCTCCAGGCCGAGGCAGTTGTCCAATCCAGAGGCCGCTACCCTTTGACCTCGTCTACACCGACTACCATGGTCTGGCTCACCTTCAGGGAGCCATGGGACTGGCTTTCCAGCATTACCAGTATATTTCCACAATTACCAACATACAGTACACACTCATGCTTCAAGTAGATCAGTTTGGCTCTACTTACTGAATACTTAAATTGTAATCATTATTTTATATTTAAGATAAATGTGTAATCTCTATTATAAAGAACTTAAATGTTAAGGTAAATCAAGTTTTAGAAACAGTACCCTCCGCCTAAACTGTTACTATCAGAACAAAATGATCAACCATATTAAAAACAAGAACTCTCTTTGTAGTTTGTGTTAGTGAGATATTGTTCTAATGTAAAGCAGACACAGTGTTACTTCACTGCATTTTTTTTTAGATAATAATATTTTTGCCGTGATAATATTATTCATGTTATAAGTACAATAAGGGCAATTCAGGTTAGTTGTACAATCACATGAGGATGGCAGCATTACACACCACAAGTTGTTTGTGGTAATGTGATAATTGCTGAGTTGATAAATCAAATATATCAAAGATTTATTTTGTTATTATCTTGTTCCTTCATCACTCCATAGGTGCCGCTTCAGAATCCTGGACTCTTTTGGCACCGAACCGGCCTTCAACTTGGAGAGTTACGCAAATAGCCACGGATACAAAACATTGTGGGGCAGATGGGGTCTGAGGCCTCTGCAGTTCATGACCATGTTCCGTGAGTCGCTCTCTGTGTGTGTATGTGCATATTCTGATTTTACTGACATGGTGCCAGCAACATGTTATTTTCTTTATACAGTGCAAACACGTGACCCGGTGTCTGTGCGGGGGTAGCTGCGATAGGAGACAGTTAACATATATAAATACATAACTTGCTGCCACAGTGTTGGTTCTTTCACACACTCCCCCTCTCAGCATCCTCACAGTGAGAGGATTTATAGCCAGGGTTAAATAAACCCGGTGCCCAGACAGAGCTCTCATTCCAACACCTCTCCCTGTCTTCCGTCCCGTCCCGCCGGGGGATGGAGACAAGCTGGAAGCTCCGGGCCGAGAGCCGCTCTCCATCCCTCAGCTTGAAGCCCTGTTTATTTGTCCTGTTGAGGAAGAGGAGGAGGAGGAGGAGAAAGAGTTGGCTGTTAGCTGATGGTGGGGAAAGGGCAGGAACAGAGGTAGACAGCAGAGCAGAAACAAAGACATAGAAAGAAGAGGATTAAGGGAATGAGAAATTATTAGAGAAAAGCAAATGTAAAACAGGGGAGAGAAAGATTGTAGACCAAAGATTCCACTAAACACACACTCACAGCACTTAAATAAAAGACACTTTTCATTGCATAATGTTGATGATATCTGTGTTTTGTTGCACATCTCTGCTAATCTGATAGGTGAGTGTGTGAACATAGACAGGTGTTAGAGATAAGGGGTTCTGAGCCTGGAAATGATTCTGAGCTGCTGTAAGTGTCAAGGAGACGAGAACTGGCAAAAAAGAATTTAAACAAAGTAGTTAGTGACAGGAGAGGATGACACACACACACTAACACACACTCACACACACACATACACACACACACACACACACACTAACACACGCAAACTAAAGCACACACCTTTGCTGGCACATTCCTAGTTAAAGTAAATACTCATCTCTCACACCTTCCTCAGTGTGTCTTAGGGCAGCTGGGGGGCAGGCAGTGGCCTATCCAAACAGCCCTGAACCTAAACCATCTCGAAATCTAATTTCCTTTAACAGCTGATTTATACGGCACGGCGTACTTTCGTCTCTCACATATTTTTAATCTTAGTTGTTATTCATCCACGACCTTGGATCTAACACCGTCTGTCCAAAAGGAATTTTTGAATCCAACATGTTTCTCTTTTGTGTTGTGTTTGACAAAACACAGCTTGTTGCAAAATTTGAACTCATGAGATAATGCATTAATGAAGTAATGACATCTTTTTTCTGTTTTCATAAGAAAAAGAATCTCATCTAATATCAGAAAAAACGGTCATTATAAAAGAAAATGATCCTGTTCATTCCCGAAAAACAGAGCAATTTTCTTTCTCATGAAAACAACAAATTATCTTGTTAATTCAGAAAAACAGGACTGAATTTGATTTTTTTCAAGTGAATCCGATATGCTTCCATAGATCTGTGCACCATCTTTGATTAAGATTAGTCGTAAGGAATTTCACTTTCAAAATGAGTCTTATCACCCACACCTAAAGTAGTACTTATGAAGTATATACATATATAGATTTCAGGGCAGTTTAGTTTAATCTCAAAAATCTTTTTTCCCGAACTTCCTTAGTGAATAAAAATTGTGTAATTGGAGACTTCTGGTCTGTATGTATGTTGAGACCACAGTCACTCTTTAATCTTTTTAAATAATTAACCTGCTTTATGTTTCTGTCAGCTCACACTCCTGATAACTCCTTCCTGGGCTTTGTGAGTGAGGAGGCAGCGAGGGCAGACGTGAGAGAGGAGGAGCTGGAGCCTGAGACCTACAGGAAAGACAGGATGGCAGTCGTCTATGGAAAACAGGACTACATGTGGCAGGTACCATAACCTCAGGGGTAACATGTACTGTGTGTATGCACTGCACTGTAGAGAGATGGAGTGCAGGCAGGAATCATCAAATACTCTGTGTCCAGGGTAAATCGGAGTATGTGGAGGTGATAAGCGAGGAGCTGGAGACCCACGCCACGGTCTACCAGCCTCCAGGACACTCATCTAATCTGCCCGGCTTCATCACCAACCACGGCCTGCTGAGTCAGGAACACTTCCTACGACTTCTCCGCAGAGCCAAGGTCAGATTCATCTCAGAATAGAGAAGCCAGGGAATCTGACTCACATCTATTATATGATCTTGTGGGAGATTTTGTGAGATTTATCTTCCCTCTGCTGCACCCTCATTCCCTGCAGGTGTTTGTAGGTCTTGGTTTCCCTTATGAGGGTCCAGCTCCTATTGAGGCGATAGCTCTGGGCTGCGTCTTCCTTCAGCCTAAATTTGACCCTCCACACTCATCAGACAACAATGACTTCTACAAGGGCAAACCCACCACAAGACAGGTAACTTCCCAAAGTGAAAGAACAAACAGATAGGAATACAAAATAAATGTTTTTAATCCCTTTACCACTGATTTATTGAAAATCAAAGACAATAAATATCTTTACATTGCAGATCTCCTCCCAGCATCCTTATGCCGAGGAGTTCATTGGTCGACCGCATGTGTGGACCGTGGACATGGCCAACAGGACCGATGTACGAGAGGCACTCAAAGCTATTTTAAGCACTGAGGTAGGTTCCAGATAAGGTTAAACATCATTTTAGCTGCATTGACATTGAATTAAAGTGTTCATGTGTTTGTGTTTTTTCAGGTGAAGCCTTTCACCCCCCGAGAGTTCACCTGTGAGGGGATGCTGGAGCGGGTTCGTGGTTACATCACCCATCAGGTGCAGACACGCAGGGAGAGCTGGCATCACATGATCGGCTGCTCCCACACCACAATAGACTCTCGAATGGGCCTGATCTCACAGAGTCATAGACGACTCAGACATTATGCAATCTGTAATGAAGTGTGTGGAAAAACAACATGATGTAGCAGCAATGTCATCCACTGGCGACTTATCACTGACAAGATTGTTTCAAAGGCTTTTATGCAACACTGGCTACTGATAAAAGAGAAACCATCGCTTGTTGCATTGTGCATTATTGTTAACTGTCTTTCACGTTGTTTTCATGAAATCCCTCCAGGACTTCTGCAGTAACTCTGTCCCTGCGTGGCCCCCGGAGAGCGCTCTGAGGATGCACCTGGGTCCCCTCGGCCAATCGTGCGTTAGCGTGTGTCGACGCTCCTCCCTGGTGTGCGAGCCTGCTCTGTTTCACCACCTCAACAGTCCCTCTGCGTTTACCAGGTGAAGGATCACCAGATGTAAACTCCAGATGCACGATACTGTACATTTACATTAGATAAACTACAGACAATCTTCCAATCAGCCACAGCCCTGGTCAATGAGTGTGTAAAAGTGACGGTCTCTTGTTCTTTGTATCCTATTTCTTTAACTCTTCACTATTTTCCACTTTCATAGGCTTGGACTTGGCTGCGCCAGCATGGGGCAGGAAGTCAACCATCTTTTTCCCGCCTACAACCCTTGGGGCAGATACTGTGGTCTCCAGCAGGAGCCCCTACTGTTCAGTTGTGCCGGTGCCGACCCTTCACACCGCAGACTGTGTCCCTGCAGAGCTCACCTGCCTGGACAGGTGGCGCTGTGCCCTGACTGCATCTAAACACTGTGAAAGTAGCTAGAAGAGAAGAGGGGAGGATAATATGACGTGAGACAAACACCAAAGAGCCACTTGGAGTATATGTTGTATAGTTAAAGATTTGACCTCAACTATAGACTGCACTATAGGTCATAAACCCCACTTTCTCCATGTTAGTGGATGGGACATTGATCAAACTAAATCGTCAAATTCATGTGAAATACATTATTTCTCAAGGATGTCTTTAGCCATTTTAGGTAGAAGATAGGTTCAAGTGTTCATGTGACAGCCAGCAACCTTGAGACATGATTGACAGTTGAGATAGACCTGCCATTGGTCGAGCACATGTATCGATGGAAGGATCACTCATCCCTCGCTTCTGTTCAAACTCTGGCTACCAATGATCATACTTGGCTAAATTACTGGATAGTGGGAGGAAGTGGAGACGTGTTGTAAATCTTAAAATACAGTCTATGCTCTCAACCAAAGAAAAAGCAAACTGTCCTGCCATTGCTAAGTTGTGTGGTCTTGTTGACCTACATAGGCTGAAGATGAAGTATTATCTCAGAGTATTTATATCAATATGCACATGAGTTGAAACTCAGGGCCCCAAAGAATCATCTCAGTCAGCATCACTGACATTTAGTCTTTTATAACAGAACCCATCACAAACAAATTAAGCATTTGCTGACATTAAGGATTCTCAATTTTTCATTATGATGTGAGAGAGGTTGTGCCAAGTTATGAATGTCACTGAGTTTGTCCGATTCATTTTGTTTTTGTAACGACCGTCATTACTCAGGAAGCATAAAATGAAAGACTGTCATTAGTTGAAATGTCAAGGGACCAGGATTCAAGGCCTGGTTGTTCACTGTGTCGAAAAAAAACTAAATGCCTCTTGTGGTTGTTGTATCTTTTCCTCGATCCCTTGAGCAAATGAAATGACAGCAACGTGCTCTCGAGGGAAATATTGTTAAGGTGTGTTGAAACGGAGGGAAGCGGAACCAAAGACCTAAAAAAGCAGCTCAGCTCTCAGAGCTTTAACTTCTCGTCTCCTGCTCCACATCACACAACAGTACGGTGCAATTCAATGTTATGCTGAATAAGTATCCAATCAGTCATGCGTTTACAGTAAGTGGTCAGTGTTGCATGGGATTAAAGCTCCTCAGTGTATCGCCGGTTGCTGATATTAGCCTGGCCCTCGGAGGAGCGAGGGTGACAGCCTAAGTGATGAGGCTCATTATCTGAGTGAATCATGGATAACCTTTGGAGGCCTCCGGGAGGTCACAGCCATAAGACGATGATTATACTGTCATATACACCAATGGTTCCCAACCGTCTTTGACTTAGGAAAACCCCTCCGCTCTGTTTTAATCCGCCAGTAAAGGCAGACCTCATTGTTTGTCTTTCAAACACAAATTTTGCATCATTTAAACTTGGGGGGAAAAAAAGTCATCGAGGGCAGGATTAATTATGTTTTCACAACTTGTTTTTTCTTACCAGAAATTACATTTTAAAAAGATTTTTGATCATTAACGATGACTCATTTTTGCCCATGCGTTGGCTCCAAAATGATTCCCTCACTGCTTCATGACTTTGAGATTTGTCGAGCCCCCCCTGAGATGTGCACCCCCGGTTGATATGATGGAAACTTTACAGTGACTTGGGAGGTTTTAAACTTGTTCATGTCAGAAGCCTCAAAAGGTTACGCAGACTTTCCCCATCATCTATCCCTGCAAACAGCTTGTGAAATGATAACAAGCTAAGGCCAAACCACATCCCACAATCAGTGGTGTGAGTGCTACACGTATACGGCACAGCTGTTCGCTAAGATGGCTCCAGCAAAGGCAATGAGCTGCTTTACTGGAGCAACTGGATCGATGTGAGGTTTTTCTTGGAAAGGACACACTCATGAATGTTAATTGGCAGAAAAAAGGTCTTTTCTGCACCGATACGCTCCATGTGACCACAACGTTATTGTCACTCAGGGATCAGACTGCTCACGGCTGCGACAACAGAACCGCTCGACAAACTGATTGACGACTAAATGGTCCACGAAAAAACAACTTTGAATTTTGATCGAGAAATTTGTTTGGCCCCCGTCATTTGTGACTTTGGCCTCATTTGGTGAACAAGCCAAAGATGATGTAAAATTAACTTGTGTTTGAATTAAAGGAAAAATAAAAGTTGTTTTTGACTCGATGGGAAGTCCCTGAAAGGGTGTTTTTGGAAAGTGATGAGTCATGTTAATTAATATCAGTTACATGTGCGGTGGCATATAAAAGCTGTCAATCACTTCCCAGGGGGCTGATAGCAAAGGGTCAAACTAAGGGTTGAAAAACAGCACCGGGTGTGTACGGAGCAAATGTGCAAATGTGGACAGACAAAGATTTTAGTGTTCCACATGACTACCTCCTGACCTCATGGTGGATGGGGCTTTCTGAGATGGTGTTTTGCTTTGAGACAACAGTGATGT
The DNA here is from genome assembly GCA_038501795.1 of Pseudopleuronectes americanus. NCBI lineage: Eukaryota > Metazoa > Chordata > Actinopteri > Pleuronectiformes > Pleuronectidae > Pseudopleuronectes > Pseudopleuronectes americanus. The sequence goes on from CM076735.1 coordinate 9,201,473, forward strand.
GGATCATATCTGTGTAGAACATAGAGATCTGGGTTGTGTGGTTATTAATGCTAATTGTTCAACTAAGGCTAAAGATACTGTAAGTATATTAGGCTAGGCTAGGCAAGGTTAAGGTAAGCTAGGCAGGGTTAGGTTAGGCTAGTCAAGGTTAGGCAAGGTTAGGGTATGTTAGGCGAGATTAGGCCAGGCAAGATTGATGTCGTCTAGGCTAGGCAAGGTTAGGTTAGGCAAGGTTTTGATAGGCAAGGGTAGGCTAGCTCAGGTTAAGCTAGACCAAGTCATAACATAATGCACTCACTTGTGCAAATTCGTGAATTCAAGAGTAGACACCAACTGTTGCAAGGAGATTCTCGTTACTATAAAATAAGTTGGGTCCCCAAACTTTTGTAAAACAAAACTGTGAATTTATGACCAGGCTTGTTTTTAAATGTGTGTATGGCAGCACAATATGCTGATATTAATTAAGCATGTATGTTTACCATATTCCCATGTGGAACCAAGGAGGGGATTAGGGGTTCTGTCACTACCCTGGGATATTAATACGCTTAAGCTCTTAAAACAAATGACATGATGTTGAGTATAAGCGGATGATATGAGATATATACAAGTCTGATGTATATATATAATATAAATTCATGGATATTTGTTGAGGTATTTTATTCTGGACCAAAAGGGACATTGTCTTCCATAGAGCTGCTGACATGTCCAAATATACAGTCCAATAATAAATAATGACCAAGTGTAGGCTTTGACATCTGCACTGCGAAATAACGATATAGACAGTTAGAAAATAAGAAATGATGGATGGAGGACAAAATAAAAAACCCAGGAGAAACCAGGAGAGGAAACACGAACCAGCGTCGGGGTCAGCCAGACATCATCGTGGAATGTTTGTGCTCGCACAGAGGTTCAATAATGTTTATATGAGTGCTTTTTAATTTTACATGAGAGACGGGAACTCTTTTCTGGCACACGGGAACTCTTTCTCCTATACCTTTTAACTGTGGAATGTGGTGGCAAATCAAACTTTCTCTGCCAAGAATAATGGCGGAGATCTCATAGTAGAAAGCAACACCGGACTTTCACTTTAACTCAAACGTCCAACTCAGAACTGAGATTTAGCATTTTATTCAAAATGTATTTCTATGTCCCATGTTACTAAATTAAGCACAAGCTGGTGATGACAAAGCAAAAAGGTAGGACAAAGTTTACAAGTTTAAGTGCAAAATGATAGGTGTTCAATATTAACTACATGTGACACAGGTCGTGAGATATTATCGTCATAACTCACCCACGTCTTTATTTTCCTTTTCTTGAAATGTTGCCTTCAGGATTTGTAGTTGTTACTGAGTTATATTTGCATGATGGTGTACAATGAATCACACTGTTTACACTGCACTTGTGTTTCCCAGGTATCACGTCCTGTTAACATCAAACTGAATATACCGTCGGCACAGTTAATGATGGTGTAGACTGTTCCATTAGGGAATAGGCTTCACTCTGCAAGTATTTGTACTTTTAATACTTTAGGAATATATAAAAAAGTCTTTACATTTAGTGAAAAAGTTAATGTGGTACTTTTTTCTTCTACTTGAGTTAATTATTGTATATGTATTTGTACATTTACAAGGAAAATGTTAATGTACCTCATCAATCGCTGGTCTTTTTCTAATTGTATTAGGTTTCCTTCTTATACTCCTTCTTGAACACCTCTTTACATCCATGCTCCTGCTTCTCGTGTCTCATTACCACATGTTTATCCACCTTAAATTCACTTTTGTCAGCTTTGAACTCAAAATAGTTTGAGGTGGGTTTTGTGCCTAATGTACCACTTTCGATTATTGTTTTAAAATTTCTGAAGTGTTGGTAACAAGGAAAAGCAAAAGTCCTGGTTTAGGGAATTTATTTTAGCAATGATTTACTGACGACCTGTAAATGAAGATGGGTGTGAACCGCGAATAAAAAAAGCAACTGAAAGCCACTAAAAGATTGTTATTAAATCATGTTCAGGCCCAAACCTTCACCTCTCCAAATTTGTTCATTTGCAACAGCCAGCTGTGCCCTAAAGGGGGCAGTGTGGTCAAGCTAAACCCTCCAGCATTGGCAACAGTCACAAGCCTGAGGAACCTGCACAGTGCAGTGAATGACAGAAACATATTTTTAAAGAGAGAGAAAATGTGTTCATGCACGCTAGACAATAGAGAGAGAGACTGTAGATGTACATGTTTTTGGACAAATGGAGACTCTCCCACGCATCTCTACAGGTAGCTTTCAGTTTCTTCCAGCAAACACACACTTGCAAAAGCGGGGAGGGAAGTGAGCGGCTTTACTACCATAAGAAAGCAGCTGCTTTTATTGAAACCTGTTATTGGCGTGCCAAGATTACACTGAACAACAACAACCCTCCTCCCTGGAAGCCAATAAAATGCTGACAACAAACACTTGGTTTGCCTACAGCGCCGTTAGAAGCCACAGAGGTTGGCCTTAATGATACTTGGTAACGATTACAGACCATTAAACCAGATGAGTAAAAGAGGAAAAGAGCGACAAACGAGAGAGAGAGAGGGTTGGGGGGGTGGTAGAGGAGAATAAACCGATCCGGATCAGAAGTTGTTTCCAGACACAATGTGACTAGGTGACTCATGGGCATGCAGCCGCGAAGAGACACACTACTTTGGTGTGTGTATGCTGTGGAAGTTGTCATGCGGAGAGATGGATAAAACAGGGGGAAAAAGCTCTTCCTGATGTGCTGTTGCATCCATCAACAAACACACACCGCAGGCTGCAGAGCTGTTGTATACGCTTGAGCGGTCTGGGCATGGCACGGGCCTCTCGGTGATTTCCCCCAAACGTCTCGTGTCAGCTTTCTGGCGATTTCACCACACCTGAGTAACCCGGAGGCAGACCGGATCCAGTTCATTTCTCCTGTGCCTCCACCACTGTGTGTGTATGTGTGTGTGTGTGTATGTATGTGTGTGTGTGTGTCCAGAATGCAGCTAAACCCGTTGTCTTTATGTATGAATTCCTATGAAAGCGTTTTGTGACCTCTGGGGGGACAGGAGAGGTCGTCCAAGCTTGCGGAGAATCTCTGCCAAGGCAACCACAACAAGATTAAATTTGATTTCTAAAAGTTCTTGAAAAACATGTTGCAAAAGGTACAATATAATTTTTGCAGGCATCATTCTGCCTATATGCAGCTGACCAGTTTTTCCTTTGAAAGGATATGCTTCTCCTCTGTGCTGCACTGGTGTTTCTTCAAATTCCAGACCCCAATTCCCACATCTCTTCTCTCCTTTACACTTAGCGCACATGCAGGCTCCAGAGGAGAAAGCTGTGAAGAAACACAGAGCGACCAGCTAACGCCGCCTAGCCGCAAGAAAGCCCTTGTCATCTTTCATCCTACACCTCTGAATTGCCTTCATTTTCTTGGGGCCCATAAATTGGCTCTTATTGTCCCATAAATGGCTCCTTTTGGGCTGGATTTATAGTTAGGGGTGGCAATGGGGTGTGCGGGGGGGGTATAAAACCCACCTTTTGATGTCCCCTCTGCTTTAACAGGCCGAGCAGACACGCCTGCACATATGCTGCACGGTGCTTTCTGCCCCACATCGCTGCAGCGTGCACACCGGCACATTAAAACATATTAAACAGCATTTCTGCTTTCGGTCAGAGTCATGGGATGTAACAGCCGAGCAGGGTGGTACACGTTAAGCTGTGCAACTTCCTCAGCTGTAATTAAAGTCGACCGTGCAGGGGGGTCTCCACAAGTCTTGTTTTGCTACATCCTTGATCCTGACCTTTTAAAAGCAGATGGTTCAGCTTTTTCTTTTATCACACAAGGAAATAGGGTAGGACAGTTTATTTCTGGGTGGTGTTTTATCTGTAGTTTGTAGTAATAAATGCCCAGTAGGCATTTGGTCGCAACAAAATATTTATTACCCTGCCCCAAAAAAAAACATGTTAAAAAAAATCTTCAGAGACACTAAATCCAGTAACTGGAAGATAATTTTGTTTCTCCTCTCACTTTGGCTCTGCCGTTAGCTCTGGAAGACAGATCGAGTAGTTAAACACAGCCAGGAGGCAGCAGGACCAAAACAGATGGGTGAAATTAAAGCAAAATCCCTCAATAAAACATTGAAGTGTTCATCCAGCGCACACTGCCAACACTGTTGCAGCCAGTGTGGGCGTTTGAACTTATTGGTGAATCTGGAATCTGGGCAGCATCCACAGGCCAGTAGTGGGGAAAACATGGTTATGGTGGTGGCTCACCATCGTGAAATATAATGCACCAGTGTTCAGAGGCAAGAGGCAAAGCAGTTCTTGAAATTTGAACAAGGCCGCAAGTTCATGAGTAACACTTCACGTCCATGACTTTTTGAGCCCACTGTGACTCACAGTGTTCTGGGTCAAAAGCAACCTCAACATGTGGCTTTGTGAACGCCGACTTCATGCAAACTTAAGTTTGTCCTTTTTTTCGGATGTTGACTTTAACTTGCCACAGGTCAAAAAGGCAGTGAGCGGAGAAATACTGTCACCAGGCTAACACAGACAGCACAGCAGGGAGTGATAGATACCTGTCATCTATTTATACTGCGGCAGGTTTGTCAATGAGGAGCAGCTGGGAGCGCAGTTGACAAAAACAGAGGAGGAGCAAAGGGGAGAAACTCAATGGTGACACCTGCTGGGCAGGTGTGGAATAACAGGAAAGGTTATCCCGAAAATAATAGTTTAGTTTGCCTAAGTTTTCTCGTTTCCCCCTTTCTCTGCAACAACCATCGATGTGTCCAGTTTTTCTGTCATTCACCTACACCTCCATTCTAAATTTTAAGTATTTGTTCATTTTTCCACCTCCCCTCTTTTTCTGCCCACTTCTCTCTCTTTCTCTCTGAAAGGCAGATGATTCAGGTGATAGTGACACAGCCAGCTGTATGCCAGTTACCACGGTGATGACAGCTGCCAGCACAGGTGCACAGGCAGCTGGGAAGGCCAGGAATGTGTGTGTTTGTGTGTGGGTGTGTGTGTGAGAGAAAGAGAGAGAGAGAGAGAGAGCGAGAGAGAGTCTGTGACACTGGTATCTGCATGTATAAATGCTTCTGTCTGTGTGTGTTTGTGTGTGTGTGTGTGTGTGTGTGTGTGTGTGTGTGTGTGTGTGTGTGGACCTGGGTGCTGGTGAGGACACAGGTGTTGTAGTGATGGAGGGAGCGTGGGAGCAGGATGGGAAAGGAGAGGAGAGAGGAGCAGGGGTCGGGGGGTAAATCTGACCTTTCACCCCTATGCACCGTCTGGGCAATTCCCAAGATCCATCTGCAACGACTCGGATGTACCTCGACGTCTACCCATTGTCTGGACGTGTGTTCAGTTCTCGTCTCTAATTGATTCAAGACATGGAATCGTAGCAGGAAACACAAAGTGGTTAGAGCTCGTATGACATCAGCTTGTTAAACTGGAGCCCTGTCAGATAAAACATGGTTTAGACATATAACGAGTGAAATCCTGACCATTCTCACACTGATGGGAGTTCTTCCGCTCCCACATTTCATTGATGTTAATGAGTCATCACAGCGAAGCACATTTCTCCTGCGGTGCACCTGTGAGAAAAGTGCAGATGATACAACGGCTGTCCCTTCAAACAGCCTCCGTCTTTTTTCTCTCCCCTTTCTTTTCCTCTCTTTTGGCTCTCTGTCTCTTCTGGGAACATTCCAATCTACTCCTCTCCTGCACCTTCTCCTCCTCACCTCCTCCCCCTCCCAACCCTCTCCCCTCTCCTGAGAGCGGGAGGCCGCCGGGCCATCACTCACCACTTGGTGATAACAGGCACAAAGGGGGCCTTGGTGGCCCTGGCTGAGGCCGCTCGGCATGCCCTGCCACTGGGGGAGAAAGTGGAGGAAAGTCCCCCAGCTCCCTCCAGTCCTCCGTCGTCCCCACCTCCTCAGATGATGAAAACTCTTTCAGTGCGGATTAGGAAGGAGCGGTGCACGCCGGCAAAGGGAATCGCGATGATAAAAGCTGCGCCGCCGCACCTCCACACGTCTATTCCTCTTTCAACTTACGCACTATTTGTCACTTTATACCAATTTTGGGATTCCAGACCTTTTCATGCTGCTGTCATGTTGCCAAGCTGTTGTTACGCTTGATTTTTTTATGGGAAGTTTTAATGGCCTCCCATTTAGCCTGTATTTTGATGATCAAAGGCTAAACTTTTTTTTATGTACTCAAGCAACTCTTTGAGTTTCTCAGACAGTAAAGTTGATTTTCACAGGTATTCCACACATACAGTTTGCAGTAAAACAGCAGGGTGCAAACGAAACAAAGTTTTACTGATTCACAGTGTGTGGTCTCTACTATCTGTGTGGATTGCATTTCCATATTTAAAAAGTTTATGGAAATGGGGTATGGTGGAAAGATGAGGCCTTTAGAGCCACTGTGAAAAGTAGGTGATGGAGAGGAAGGAAGGGAGACTGGATGACGACGCCGGGCGCCACGAGGGCGCAGAACTGAGGGTTTCTGGGACGGGGAAAGGGGCATTAGGTTGGGGAGGGAGGGGGGGGGCGATTTTGTCCTCAGGCTGGCACAGCAACGGTCTCGCTTCATGGTGAGAGAAAATGGGCGCCGAAGAAGGGTGGTGGGAGGGTGCGGGCTCCGAAATTGATTTCATGCCGGAGTCAGACACAGCCCCGAGGAAGGGATAATATGTGTGTGTGTGTTGTCTGCGAGTGCATGTGTGTGTGTGTGTGTGTGTGTGTGTGTGTGTGTGTGAGGAAGTGAGAAGGAGTAAGGGAGTCCAGTGAGAATTCTGAGGGGCACACAATGGCGGAAGGAGACGGAGAAGGAGAGGGGCCGACCTGCATCAAAGAGACTGGATCTGCATGAGAAAAAGCGTGTTGCTATTTTTCTGTTGACGTCGGCAGCAAGCAGCGTCACAAAAAAAAAGTGAGAGTGTGTTGTTTACGGATTCTTTCAGCTCAACATATTCTTAAACTACATTTTCAGGGAGAGTCAGCAGTTATTTTTCAATGATTGTGTGAATCTCAGATTGGATTTATGGAAACCAGAATTGATATATATATTTATTTCAAGGAATAGTGACGAAACCGAGCTGAAACGCGATTGGACTACGTTCAAATCTTGGTTATGCCTAAAGGGATTTTTTTAAATAAAAAACTAAATAAATATTTCATCACAAGAACAGTCCCTTCAGTGCACATCACCATTTATAAACATATTGTTTGCAGGCATCTCAGAACCCGGCCAAATGGTGCAACCTTGAGGAATGGATAGGAAAGTTGGGGATACCATCATTTGAAATTCCGACTGTTTCGTCCACACAGACACATCGCATTCATTTGCACAATTGCACAGTCTGAATCCATCTCATTTAAGAATTCTTACACATGACATGCATGTACAGAGACATGGTCCGTGAGTGCATATCCTCCATTAAGTCGGCTCCCCAGACCACAGCCCTGCACTGACGCCTTTACTCATACTCTTCACACCTATCGTGAACTCAACAACTTTCCTCCGCTCTTCTCCTCCTTATTTGAGTTTTGTCTCGTCTTGGTCGCCCTCTCTTCTCTCCGCCCTCATACTTCTCACTCCATCTTTCCCTTGATCTCCTTTCCTTCCCTCCCTCAGCCTCTCGCCATTCTCTCTCTCTCCTCTGTCCTTTCCCCCCTTCTTGGCATTGGCGGCAGCATCTCTTTTAAGACACATGTCAAGGGAACTGTCTGCCGCTTTCAAAGGCCTTTGTGTCCGGCCTTTCTTCCCCTTAATTTGGTTTCCCCAAAAACACTTTCCCATAGCATGGCTGTCTCGCCCCCTTTTCTCCCAGCTACCCTCTCCTCTCGTCGCCCCCTCCCTCTCATTCTTCCAACTGTCCTAAATACGTTTTACTGAAGACGATATGTATGAAGTCAGGGCATCTCAGACCTCTCTGAGATCTGACATAATTTATGCACATGCGTGTTAACATATGAGGAGGTAATCAGTTAAGTTATGCTAAATCTATTCAAATGCAAATCCGGAGCAAAAAATCTGTCAGATCCTGTAAAGATCAATTTTGACAGATGTATTTTTTTTTCTTGGCGATGAGGAACATATGATCAAACTGTTAGAAAAATCAAGAAAAAAATTCGTAGCAAGAAAATCCCAAAGGATAGACCTAGTTCATTGTACCAGGCCCTCCAGTTTGTCCTGGGCATCCGGTTTCAATGCTGCCCTCTTCCCATGACTTCTCCGCCCGCATAGGTTTCTTCAGGGAGCTTCTTGTCATGGCAACGCTTACCCAAAGCATTGTTCTGTTTGCAGGCTGAGTAAGATGGAAGATGACGTTGGAAGGAACGCGCGTATTTATGTATTTGTTTTGCGAGACAGATGAAAGACGAGGTGTGGATGACACGTGAAAACTTTGTTGTTTTGCGAACAGCAGAGAGTTGGCAGGAGAAATCCATTCTGGAAACAAGTGTGCGGCCCCCCCTGGTGGGTGCAAGTGACGGCATTCGTTCCTAGCATGTGTGCGCAGTATTGCGGTGTCCTCACCTCAGGCAGACACATGTGGTTTTAATCCACCATACACGGAGAGGCTCCTTCACCATATCTGCATCTCTTTCTTCCCCCCCCAAAACCTCTCTCCCGTGTCTCTTCATCTAAATCCCAACGGTCCAGCCTTTGGTCCCATTTTGATTTCTCTGACAGCAGTCTTCCTTTCTTTCCCAAAAACGCATTTTCTTTTCATTTTTCTTATATCCCTTGCCAACATCTTTACTACATCGTTTCACCTTTTCGTTTTCCTTTTTTTCTCCCCCCGTCTTCATCTCGCCTGAACACATCTCTGTACTTGTCAACCGCTCTGCTGTGAAATCTTTGAAAGGTTTTCCTGCAGGAGCATCACAACTGTGTCACGGCAGGGATGCGTTACTTACCTCTCACATCCAACCGCTTTTGGGAGAGTCATGCCAAAAACATCTCCCTTCTCCAGAGATGTGCGATTGCGAATGTGTGATTGTGTGTCAGGGGTTGGAGTTGTTTCCTAAACCACGAGGAGTCAGAGAAACAAACTGTGATTTCTTTATAACTGTCTAGGGACTTAGAAAAAAATACCAGATCTGGAGTAGATAATCTTTTCCTGAGGCCTCCATGCATGTGTGTGTTTGTGTGTCTGGTGTGTGTGTGTGTGCGTGTGTGTGGGGCAAGTGGGTTAGTAATTGTCTATCCGAGAGACAGTTTTAAAAGCATAATTGTGGCCAAGTGTGAAGGAGAAATGGCCTCTTGGTGCGGAGAGCTTTAGCATGATAAAAGCGGATGACTGAAAAGAGATGTCTTTATTGACCCATCCACCTCATGGAAATGATTTCATCCCCTGCTGGAGTCTTCAACGGCTGTTTACAGTAATCCTGGATGTTTCCACAGCTCTGAAGAAAAACAACGAAATCAAAAAAACATCCTCTAGTCTGCCCAGTTTTTAGAGTGGTTTCTATTTTGACAGCCTGAGGAGCGCCAATGCAAACGGTCTTCGTACCTCTTTGAGAGCTTAAGGGTGGGGGGCTGTGGTCTGGAGCTGGACTCCGTCTATCGCAGGATCAACAATGGGATTGCATTACCAAGACTATAGTAACTTTTTAAAGGCAGCGAGACATGAGATGCTTTTACAAAAAAGCTCTGCCCAATTTTATGTCCTTTTTCAGATGGATGATGGTGATTGAGAGTGATATGGAGTAGAGAGCGATATGGCCAGGGTCAGATCAAGTCCTCTCGTGCACAACAAAACACGAGCGAGGCGTGCTACAATGGAGCGGTCATGATGGAGGACATTTGCTTCTAATTGACCTCCACCCTCTCGACTGGGCCCCCCCACTCAGGCGTGCCCTGACGCCCGAGTAACCCCGTGCAGCATCTCCACGTCCCTGAGCGGTGAATAGGAGTGCTCCCACTCTCCCACCTTCCTTCAACACACACACAGTTGTGCACCTTTGGCCTGAGAAGCAGGGGAGAGGTTGTTTTTGCTGCCTGAAATCAACCAACCATCAAACTGCTCACAGCTGGGACCCAGAACCGTGACCTAGCCAGGACCAGAACTGTGAGGAAACTTCCTCCGAGTTGCTTCCTCCACTGTGACATCAGATACGTTGGTGATGGTGGCAATAAATGTGATGTAGAACCTCCACTGAGGTTTGCCAAGATGTGATGAAAGGCTTCCTTTTCCATAATCATTTATAAACGTTGGATGTTGGGCTGCACCCTTTACAGTTTAGAAAAATACCCAGAAACCAAACAGAGGCGCGTTTGATTATAGAATACCTGGGATGGCTGAAATGACTTGAGGAGTTAAAAGCGAGCATGCTCCATTTTTCCACAATAAGTTAAACTCGAGTCAAACAACTCGGTGAAATTGGCCATTTATTTGGTTTCTAAATGAGACAGGCCAGCACTTCAAAGAGATTGATTACTGCTGCCAAGCATGCATGAAATCACAAGACATATTTTCAGTTGCTCTGAAATTAGTCCAGGCGCTGCTTATGAAGGTTAGACCTTTCCTGTTGGCTCACACACACACACACACATACACACGCACACACACACACACATACGTTTGTACATCTATCTTGGTGAGGACACTAATTGGCATAATACATTCCTACCCCAAACCTCATTGGAACCCTTAAAATGAGTCTTAACCCTCAAACAGCCATTTAAAGTGGGTCAGAAAGTGAGGACCGGCCAAAATGTCCTGAATCTGTTGGTTGTAGGATCAAAATGGTCCTCACAAAGATATCTAAACAAACACATGCAGAACAAAGCAGTCAGCATCACACCTACTTGCACACATTCACACACGCACACACAATACACACACACACTCTCAGCTCAGACAGACAGACTGCCCATACGACCCTCCTTTTTTCCCTCTGACTGTTTGTGTAAGTGAAGACTCAAAGTGGAGACCGGAGAGTTGGGATGTGTGTGTGTGTATGTGTGTGTGTGTATGTGTGTGTGTGTGTGTGTGCGTGTGCGTGTGTGAGATGGGGGAGCAAGTAGAATAAAAAGGAGGGAAGAGTCGGTGATCCGACAGCAGTTTGATGGCCGCAGGCTGGAAACAATTTTTTTGGGGGGAGGGGGAGAAGATGAATTTAATACAAATTCCTCCCCGAGCAGCCATGTGTCCCAGTCGACCTGAGCTGCCCCAGCACACCTCCACAGAAACTCACACCCGCCACCCCCCTTCACCCAACTCTCCGCTTTTCGGCTTGCTCGGCTGTCACTCACAGGCCGCCTGTCATATTCTCCTCCCGCCTGATGTGTCCTTGTTTGTGTGCATAAGAAATGCGATGTTTTGAGGGGAGACGTATTCGGGGAGTCAATCATCCCGTGGCCGAGAGTGACAGTCGACGGCCCCACTGGAGGAATCTAGTTTCACAGTACCTGAAACTTGTTTGTCTCGGCAAACCCCATCATGTAGGTCTAAGAAACGCAATCCTGTGGCAGCTCTGCTCCTCTCACGAGGTGCTGTGACTGATCAAATGATATATTGACTTTAAACAGAGCCGAGCAGTGTATGGGATTGGTTTGGTGGAGTCAAAACAAGATTTTGCTCAAAGGGGAATAACTCCCACTTGACGTGCAGTAAGACGGCCTCTCACTGTCTCAACCTGTCTGCTATTAGAGCATCATTTGTTCTACTTTCAAACAAATAGGTCATTTGTGGTTAGGATTAGACAAAGATCATACTTACCAATCATTGTTCCGAAACAGAGCAGGCCGCTCCGACTTCATCATCCACTCTGCTTGTAAAGGGATACCCTGCACTTTTCTGCACCATTGGCAAGCATGATTGACCACAATTAGGCCAATTACAGCCAATTTTAATGACTGGGACAAATTGATGACAGGGTTTATAGGACCAGCTGTCCTCATTTTCACCATATTACTCTCATCAGGCTGGACATCACAGAATGAGCTGGAGGAGCATTTGGAAAGATTGGGGAAGCTGCAGTGTGGAATGTAGCATACGTGGAGTATGTTTTTTTGTATGAATGCAAGTGTCAGGGTGTGTGTGGGTGCTCTCATTTGTGTGTTCGGATCGGTGTTGAGTCACGTCCAGGGCTAATCTGTAGTCACCGCCATGCCAGAGCTGCAGGTGTCCCCGTGCCCCCGTCGATCGCATGCCGCCCTCTTTTTCCCAGGAAAATGCTTTCAACCGGAGTTGGATTACCGCAAAGCAGCGCAGACATCTGAGAGACGCCAGGAATGTCCCTCCCCATCAAAGGGCAGCGTTTGGCCATTTTTATATTGCAATTAAAATGGAAACAATAAGAGGGAAGAGAGGGAATGACTGCGAGGAGAGACTGAGGAGAGAGTGAAAGGGCTGGAATAGAGGGAAGACGTGGAAGAAGGAATGTCAGCACCTGCTACAGCTGCATGTGCTGCCAAAGGGGAAAAAAACTGTTGCAAAAAGAATGATGGAGTACGATTCTACCCCTCCCCTGTATTATTATTAATAAACCCTTTAATAAAAAAGGGAATGACCTCTTTTGACCCTTTTGCATCTGGTTGCAATTGTTGGGGGAAGCACCTCGCCAAGTTCAGGGACAGAAGAGGGAGCAGAGACCTGCGAAGGTAAATCACTCTTACCACTCTTATCAATGTCAGCTGCAGCAAGTTCCAAGAGCCGGGAAACATCCAGTGCATATTACCTGCGGTGCACCGAACAGAAGACAAACACTGTTAGTAACCACCAGATATTTTCCACAGGAGTTGCTAGAGACTTGTAAGTTCTCCACATCAGACTGACAGAGGTGATAACATGTTTTGTGCAGAGCTTGTTTCCATTGCCCCAGAGTGGCTGAAATGAAGCTTATTATCCTGGCGTGCTTATAACTCTGCTATTATTCATTTTTCTGAATGTCAACCAGGAACACCGTAAAGAGGATGACCCAAGCCGTTTTCTCACTTTAAACTCAAGTTCAATGGTATTTCATTTATAGCAGCGATGCCTTTAAAACCACATATTTGTCTAAAAATATGCCTGTTTTTTTATGGGCTAGGAAAACAGTCCAAGCACAACCCAAAATGAGGCATGCAACATGGCCCACACCTTTGGGGGCTTGTAAAAAATGGGCACTAATTCGGTTCTACAAGCCAGCTGTGCACACCGGCTTTGTTTTAATCTGTCGATTTGTGAAGTGCAAGCTCCACGTTCTGAACAAACAGGTAAAAAGAAAATGAGAACGGAGATTTCAGTTTTGATCCATGAGACTAACGTTTCGTAACTGGCAGTGGACAAGTGGTGGAACTAAATTGATCCTTTAGAGTTGGCTGTGACTGCTGAATCCAGATCCCTTAATGGAGTTTCCCTTTATTCATACTTACACACCTTACGTCTACATCCTTTGCACACTCCCTCCGCTCCAAATTTGGCTCCTGTCCTCTATCTCTGGGACTTGTGGAGCTTTTAGTCGGTACATTGCGTGCGACAGCGGTGCTACAGTCTGTGGACGCCCAGTCCATAAAGCAATAATGTGGCTAGTGCAATGTGGAGGTGTGTAGCTGTGTGTGGTGTGTGTGTGTGTGCACTGAGTTACTAAGACAGTAGGTGCACCTGTAGTCAGGCTGAGTGGTTTCAGATCCATCAGTCTATATACATGCTTAAAAGACTTAACCATCTGGCAACTGCCACTCTGGGTCCAGCAGCTCGTAGCTTTGCTTTGCGACACCGACTTCCATCGCCAGCTCCGACACACAGCTGTGTTCTGGCGCCCCATAAACAGAATTCCTGCCTGATTTTACAGTTCTTTCCTTTTTCCTGGTTCCCTTCAACAAAGTGTGGATTGGGAGGGGGTTGCCGACGCCTATATAGGGTTTGAGCTGGAAAGCATCCCGAGGCATCCGCTGATTTGATCAGAGCCACTTTTCAAACATAAGCGACTGACCAGTAGCCAAAATTTCATAACCAGGTGGCGAGCGAGCTGCATGATACCTAAAATAAGTCATTGAGATCATCCAGCTGTGGGCACACGGCTCCTGAAAACATCCATGTCGTGAGAGCAGGTGGATTAAAATGAGCCAACTTCACTCCCTGCACCACCATCTTTGAATCCTGATATGTGTAATCAGATTACAGGTATATGACTTGCTGTTATACATTTTCAAATATAAATGAGTCCATATGAACTGAGTGGCCTTTTAATTGTTTGGTGAACATAGGAATCAGGGGAAGGTCCCTGATTGGCTGGTGCCCAGCTGCGATGCTTCAGAGGTGGCTTTTTATTGGAAGGTTTGTCGGGGGGGAAGCAGGAAGTCCCTTCGGATGCTATAAAGCTCGCTTGTATAAAGAGGTAATCCCAAGATAATTACAGGTGGGGTGCTCTGTATACGGACTCAGACTGAGGGGGAGCCAGCACTACCCAAGGTCAACGTTACAAAACTCCTCTACCTCAAAGCATGGACGATGTAACACTAATAGGCAGAGGTTAACACACACTGTTGCCAGCAGTTTATTTCATGGCAGGAGCCTCAACAGGTGAATTTTCCAAATGAATACCATCTGAAAAAAGAACAGATATTGACAAGCATCAGAGCATGCGCTGTGCATGATCTTTAATCTATTTGATTTATTCCGCAGGGTTTGGGGTTATGAAAAGGCCCCCGGCATATTGGACATGGACTCCATGCATGTGGTTTGACCCAGAGGCTCAAGATACAGTTTCCACAGCCAGTGGTTGAACCTCTCGCACTAATGGTTGCGTTTTTTCTCTACTCTCTCATCCCAGACACGGTGAAATTATCTCGGCTTGAATTACAAACCTCCCCACATAAAACAACACAGTCGCTCGATAATTAAAGCTGGGGGGGAAAAAATCACTTTACTTAATAAATTAATACAAAATAGAGTTTATTTAGCCAGGTTGGTCAAGATAGGAAAAAAGTCAGTTTGATTATGGACTGGAGTTTCTAAGCAGATCATTACAGAGAAGTAAAAATAACAGTGAAAGAAAGAAGGAAGACAGTGTGTGTGTGTGTGTGTTTGGAGGACTTCAGTTTTGGCTGCATCATAACTAGACAAGCAAATGCTCTATGTCAGTGATTACAGCTATTTCAGGGTCACAGTCTCAACAACAACTAAAGTGATAAATTGCTGATTGGTTACATGTTAGTCATCTTTTAATTGCGTCATAGTGGTTTGGCCCGTCTCCGCTATTCTGGGGCAAACAACAATGACAGAGGAAAAAAACAAGACAACCACTCCCATGATCCCTCGCTGCTTCCTGATGGCAGCAAACTAGATCTTTATGATTGAGAGGCACTTTGCAGGCGAGGTATATAACTTCATGTTTAGATTAGATGGTCAACACATGTATTTTGCATTTGCGGTTAGAACATTTATTTTCTTTGTAGCTATAACATAGGATTGACTCTCATGTGTCTCATTTCACTTGACTTTATTTGTTCCTGGAGTTCACTTATTTGTGAAACACTATCATCACTACTATGCTTTTCTTCCTTGAATCCTGTACTGATGAAAATAAACATTCTGCAGGTGGCGCTATTTTCTCTGTATGTGGGCTTACTTTGGACAAATACACTACTGAGTTCCTTTTCTGTTTATTCCCAAAACAGCCTCTGTTGCTATAACCAGAATATACAGAATACATCACATCCTGGCACAGGAGTCTCCCTGGGAAAGATATGCACCACACCGATTGTTTAAGAGTAGAAATACTTAAGCTTTAATTGACTGGCGATAGCCTCTACCAGACTTGTGCTGTATTGGCTCAACAGGGAGTGAAAAAAGTGATGTTTTGTTATTTCAGAAATTTAATAGATTATTTCTTTAAAGGCTCCCACCCAGGCCGTGGACCAAAACCTGAATCATAGCTGTGAACTTATTATCCACTCAGGTTGGGTTTGGAGAGTCAGGGAACAACCAAATATTAAAATATTAAAAATATAAAAAAGAATAAAGAAAAAGTAAATTAGGGCTATTACAGTTGGATCTTGCTCAGAAAGACTTCATCAAGAGACGGAAAGAGGATTTCTTGTGCAAGTAGAATTTTAGGAACATTAATGTGTATTTGAGCTTTTTTATGTCTCATTATATTTCAAAATTTTTAGTTTTGGAAGTTTTGCAAGTCCATAAATAAATATGACTGTATAATGTAACATTTCTCCAGTGTTCAAATATATTTATGTCATATTAAGTCTTGAAAACACCAGGAGTGTGATGGATGGTGCAAACAGGCTTCTCTCTTTCTCTGCGAGCTGATTTTAAACGACAGCGGTTCATGTAGCCCCACCGCAACAACTGCCTTCATCCGTCAGAGCACCGCTGCTCTGCTGTACACCTAATACCGAGTACCAGACAGATGTGTGGCTTTACTTCTCACATAAGTACGGATTCGATTGCAGCCTATGCAACATTTCTCATGGCGGTTGCCGCACTTGTTGCCAGGTGGAACATCTCGCCATGTTATCGGGACAACACCTGATCCGTATATTTCCAAGCAGACTTTGCTTACGATCTGATAAAGACGTCTTTGACATGTACCTTTTGGCACGCTGGGATGGAAACCAGCACGATGAGTGTAAGCAGAGCGACCGGGAAACCAGTCGACTTTACAATAACTGCTGCGGTGAAACCTTTCGGGACGGCAAATGGATTTGATCTACTTGGTTTTGGAAAAAAACAATTTGCAGTGTATCAGTGGAGATATTGAGAGTGATATCGAGCGAGCGCCGTGTTCTATATGCCAAAAGAAGATAAAATAGATGGGGAAGGATGGTGGGGGCAGGGGGGGTGGGGGACTGGCTGTGGGAGAACGGTATTCCCTAAAAACACTGGAGGCCAAGTGAAATTGAGCCTAATTCCCTGGAATGCCGCTTCCGTCTGGACATGTCGATAAAAATAAAGCTTATTGTGATAGTGGGGGTTCAGCCCCCAGGTAGAGTAATGAAAAGAAAACTGGCAGAGCCTCCGATGGGAAAGGCTCACCTTCCACCCTGCTGGCCATGAACTGGATATTCATATGGAAGCAAGCCCGGAGAATGGTTTGTGTGTGTGTGTGTGTGTGTGTGATTAAATTGTTTGTGTTTGTATACATTTTCATGAGTGAGTTGGGTTGTGGGGAATGTTAACATGAATGCAAACATGCACTTACAGCGTCAGTGTGGGGAGAAGCTATGCAGGGGAAAGTAAATGAGGGGTTTGGAAGCACAACGGATATTTAGGTGAGAGTACAGGTGTTTGTGGTGGTGAAAGGGGATGGGGGCTGAATCACTGATGGGGGATTCTGGAGCGAAACTGGGAACAGACTCATCATGTCCACTGGTAATCAGAGAAAAACAACAGGTTATAAAGAAATCGAGTTTACTGTACAAGAGCAGCAGGTGATAAGTTATCTGTGAAAGTGAGGGATGTGCTAAAAGATAAAGAGAGAGAGAGAGAGAGAGAGAGAGAGAGAGAGAGAGAGAGACAGCTCCAACTGGAGATTTTACAAGTGTCTCCCTGAAGGACCTTTACAGGCCTGAGGAGGCATTTAATGACACTGGCTGCATCTGACGTATGCATACTTGTGTACCTGCACACAGACACATACAATAATAACATGATTTAATGTCAAACAATACAATAATATAAATGAATAAGTCTCAGCACACAATTTAAATTTTCAGTCAGCGTTGGCCTAGTTGTTCTATTAACCACAAGTTTAGTATTGTAACAGTGATGGTGTACTATAGGTCCTCCAACTTTGACAAAGCAGTATTGCACCCATAGACTGAACAGAATTATGGACGACATGAGAATTCCCTGCAGTATAGGTCATTAACTCTGCTTCATCCATGTTAGTGGATAGGATGTGGGCCTAGTGTCAAAATCGAAAAAGCAAATGATGGATAAACGTGTATCCAAGGACATAAATGGCAACACATCAGTTATCTTTGTATGATTTTAACCCATAAACGTATGTTCTTTCCCTAAATCTAACCAAGTTATGTTTATGCATAAACACAACTTAAGTGCACTTTGATACCACAAAATACTTTTTATTTTTATAAAAATATTTTTCTTTCACCAGGTATTGGACTTTGTTGTCAACTGCAATGTGACTATGTAATAATTTAACATGTAGCAACAATGAAAAAAGTTGATTTTGTGAACTCAGGAAGTAAAAACAATCACTTAACTTAACATGACAAATGTTCTTCTCTAACCAAAATAAGAAAAAACAGAAGTTGAGAAAAAATCTCACGCCAAGGTTCATGTAGTTCTGGAGGATTTAATCATACAATATCCCTCATTAGACAGAGTTGAGCTCATTATTTTTGGCATTGTACATCAAATTTAAAATACTAAAATATATATTGATATAAAATGCTTGAACCTCACTGTGGCAGAGTTCTCTGTATATTGTTTGCCCGTTCGCTCTCTCAGCTTTAGGCATCATCTATCGTTAAGCTAACACTGCCACCCCATTATTGCAGCAATTCCACAGTCAGTGGCTGATGCTAAGCAGACAGGCAGACACAGGGTGCATAGGAATGCAGGCTCTCTGTATGTTTGTACTGCTGCAGCTGGGCTCGGCCGCAGGTATGTATGGGGCTGTGAGGTGGAATACTGTGTATGGGCGGAGGTCCATGCCATCTGCAGCCTGACTGCGCACTCCGACGTGGGAGAAAAGCTGAAGGACGGACCCGGCGGCGAGCATGGCGGTAAAAGATGTCAAGACAAATAGACAGAGCGGGAGAGAAGAGAAGGGAATCCTTGTGCTGGCCCGGCGAGGCAGCTGTTAGAGATGCAGGCTGGCTTTAGACGGTTGGCAGACACTCAGAGAAATTTCATGCATTTAAAAGACTGACTTTTGGTGTTGAGAGTAACACAACTAAAGCTGTCTGAGGGGCTATATGTGAGAACACAAACGACCACAGTCGGTTTCTCCTGGACATTTTCAAGAACCTGTCTTGCCAGCCCCTAACTAAATCTGAGCAAGTGGACATGTTGATGACCCTTTTAGAACGTGACGGATGCAAAAGTGGAAAAGAAAAATAATATAAATGTCACTATGTCAATTAATTTGAGGGCTTAGATATGAGGGCTGATTAGATGTGCTGTAAAGAAAAACACAAGATTTCAGAATGTCTTCAGTTTATTCCCTTCAGTCCAAAAGCAGCAACCCCCCCCCTGAAACAGCTCTCTTTTCACTGTCACAGGGTTCATCAGTCGCCAACTTTCACCTCTCAGGTAAAAAATAGGGAGCGCTGCACGCATGCAACTTTCCATCTATTGGGGGAGTGGGGGGTGCAGGGTACGGGTATCCAGATGGCCCCTTAATTAAAACCAGATGTTGGCAGTTAAAAAAAGAATGGGGGTAAAACGAGAGGATGCATATATTACACTGAGAAATATAAAGAGCACAGCTAATCTTTTGCTCTTTTGTGGAATAAAAGACAAAAGAAGTTTAGCATATTGAAGAAAGGAGAACTTGGTGAAACAATCGTACTTTAACAGAGGATATTACACATTTTCATGCAAAGTGTTCATAAATATATATAATAGCCCTGAAACATTAATGAATGTAAGATTTCACCTTCTCAAACACAACTTTGTTTTCTTCCTTAAATTGCACTTATTGGCTGAACCTCCAAGCGAAACAGAAACACGCATGTCGGAGAGAACTTTCTCCCACGAGGCGACACAAACAGTCTTGGCCACAAGTCAGCATTAATTCACTCCACACTTTCGACTGGATCCAGCTCCACAGTAGCCGTGCTAACCGCTGCTGAAAAGTCATAACCACGGTGGTTATTGTAGGGCCGGTGTTAGCCATATTGTAGCTCAACACCTCCTAATGACCGTCAGTCTATTACAGCTCACTTTAGATGTGTAATGCGATACTGCTGTTCACACCACAAACCAACAGGTCTTCAGGGGCTTTTCAAAAAAGGTGTCTTGTAATTGACTCCCACTGAATGGCAGCTTTTAACTGACTGCCTGAGTAGCTTGAGTTGCTGACAGATAAATAAGGGAGGAAGAGGAGTAAAGCACACAAGCTCCTTCAGAGGCCTCTGGTGTTTCTGGCGTAAAACAAACAGACTTCGTTGTATGAAATCAAGTTTGCATACGGTGGCGTCCGGCAATTTGTGAGGCTTGAGTACAACGTTTCAAAGAAGAAGAACATTCTCAAAATCCTTCTCTGGTTTTTCTGTGTGTTCCTTCATTTGTATTCTGTCTCATGTAAAATACTACTTTTAATTCTACGATCGGACGGGGCTTCAGGAGTCCGTTGCATTCCAGCGAGCTTACGGAGATGTCTCACCTGGTTGTTATTATACATGCTTCTTTTGTACGGTGTGACCGCCCCACTCCCTTTTCCCCCAATAACCCTCTCCTCACCTCAGCCTTGAAATAATAAACATCACTTTGTCGTGGCACCCTGGCACACACAGCCAGTCGCCTCGCCCCGGCCGGCGAGTCAGCAGTGAGCTCTGGACTCCAAAGGTAACAGTCATTTGTAGGTTTTCATGCGCCGCAGCAGAGGGGATATAGCCGGATTCTGGAGTTAAGTGATTCTTCATGATGCTACGTTCTGAGCTGCTGTGTTTTTGATTACGCACAAAGCTGCTTCATCTCTGCGAAATGGTTCCTCTTGTGTCAGTGGGCTATGTAAACACCCGGGCCCTCACATATGAGCATCGGTGTTGACTTTTCAAAGTATAGGCATGAGAGCAAAATACATACGTAGCCCAAAGGTCATGGGTGACTGCGTGTTGGTTCCAGGAGAAAGGCGAACAATAGGTCACTAAAAGAAGCATTTTCATTTGAAAGAATAAGATGCGGGGAAAGATTAAGAATACTGGTTTCCATAATTTGTAAGGGAATCTCTTCGAGCAGAATCAAGCCAGATTCAATTCTGGTTTAAAAATAAAAAAAATGCAGGTTGAACATCTGGCTCTGTCCCAATCATGATTTGAAGGGGGTTTCCCTGCCCCCGCCCTGATCTCAGGTTTCTGGGATGGCTGGGACAGGTGCACATTCAGGTGCTGCAATACTCAAAGATCCTCTCGATTTCTCCTTACTGACAGTCACATATCTCTATATGCTCTCATATTTTGTACACCTGCATCTCTCCTTCTTCTTCAGGTGTGAAGTGAAGGGCTTGGTCAGTAACCAGTTCCTGACAATGATATGATCAAAATGTGACCTCCTTACCATGTAGTAAAGGGATTTTAAAAGGTTAAGTGAACAATTTGACTGAGATCATTTGTGTATTGCATTAGGTTAAAGATGGGGTTGGTAATTCTGGAGAAGCTAGCAGGAGCAGACTACACACTGAAAAAAATGCCACGATACATCCCACCCCCTGCCATCGGCCCTCTCGTCAAAGCTACAAAAACATGTGTACGCACTGCCTGACATCTGTTCGAAGCCGATTATTCCGTGACTCGCATGCTAATTTCTGGCTCTTGTCTCTGCTTCAGCAGTGTCTCTCAGGCTTAAGACTCCTGTCACGTGCAGTGATAACACAGGCAGGATGCACGCAGGCAGGCAGGTCGGTTAGTGACTGACAAATATGACAGCCAATCATTTAAATTGGTTTATAAGAAACAATGATTGGTTGCTTATTGTTGGCTATCCGGATACGATAGCATTGGACGTATCAGGATTTCAACAAATAAGATAAAAAGTGTTGCAGAGACAAATTACCATCTTAACCTTCAAGTTGTCCGTCTCCTGCCTTCAAAAGACCAAACATTTGACATCTGATTAAACAGGCAGTGGTTATGAGTGTCTGGGCTATGGCGCTGTTATGGAACGTTTTCCAGTCACTCATGTTTGCATGATGAGGCACATTTTCCCCCCTTTTGCAAGGAGCACTTGAAATTAACAATTTACCAAAACACTACACAACACAACTCCAAAGTGCGTCAACGTGTTGCCGAGCATGACTCTTTCATTATATCTGTCAGAGGGAAAGGTAAACAAGAATGGGTCATGTCAGGATGGTTCCTGTCTGTGTCTGTATACCTGTCCAGCATGTCATGCATGCTTTTGAGCCACTGGATCTCTGAGTTAGTGGTTGGTAATGCTGGCCTGATATCAGATTGCTCAAGCAAATTGTAACGGCTTGCTCCTACCTCTGGTTGTGTTGACCTGGCTTTAGCTACTACCACTCAAACTCAAAATATGAGCAAAAGACAGGAAGTGTGGTTTCCTCTGGTTTAACCACAACATTTTACCATTCACGACTCTGCTGAACCCCTGAACTTTGACTTAACCCATAGGAATTTCCTGTTTTACAGATTGAAGCCCATGTCACATATGCTTATTATCCATTATAAGATCATTCCTTATCCATACCATGTATCCTTTGAGGGTTTTAGAGTGGCCAATCCCAGCTGATATTGGACGATATTCTGGGGAACATCCTGTAACCAATGGTCACCAATGTCACCAGCGACAACCCTTCACACTCACACATTAGCTCCTCGTAAACCCAAATGGACCCAACTGGACTGCGAGAGGAAGCCGAATTGCTCAGAAAAAACCTTTCCTGGCACGGGGAGAGCAGACAAACTCCACACAGAAAGACCCTAGCTGAAACTGGATCCAGACCTGGAACATTCTTGCTATGAGGGGACATTGTTATCCACCGTACCACAGTGCCTCCAATGTACTTGTCATGCAGTCTGGAGAACTTCACACAGTTTAAAAAACATTTTTTACCATAAGAAACATGCATTAATGAAGCCTTTACGCCATGAAAACCAGATCTTGTCCTGGACTGGCGAGGTGCTTTATTGGCCGGTGGGTGCGGCTGCCGAGTGGCATCTGTCATCAGAGCATGCCCTCGCTCCACGCCAAGGTGAGTTTATTTGGTTTGATACGTGGTGTGCTGCCCATATTTTCACAGGTGCTTCTGTTGTTGAACCGAAAGCCTGATTCCTGCTTTCCCTGGCAGACACAAGGCCCTGGTTGTCCAGAACTTCCTCTGGTCGATGAGGGGAGGAAAGGTGTCCTTCCACCTTCAAAACAGCAGCTAATCTGCTCTCATTGATTATCAGGGGATGGATTTATTAGCTTTTCTGTGTTGATGAGAACCATTGCTTGGGATAGACTGATAACTTCTGTATGACACTGCTCTATGCTTTTGTTTATCAGGTACGGTTTGACATTGTTTTTTCATAGCTACCAAGTCTGTAAATGACAAGATTTTATTGGACCAGTGAGTGATTGAATGTCAGAATCACCATGGATCAAGTCCTTTGCTCTCAGACTATTTTTAATATTACATCAACATATTTAAGTGCAAATATCCATGGCTGAATTTGACTGGGAGGAATAATAATGGTCCAGTTGGCGCTGTCTTCACCTGTGATGGGTCCCTGGCAGAACCACGTCCCTCTTGAGCAGCCGGGGCCAAGTCACACCAGGTGCTCAACCACATCTGGGCTGAGGCTTCATGTGGGGATCTGAGAGCAGGTCGCTCCCTGTGGGGAGCTTCACTGATCCTTTTTATAGCCCTGGGACATAGTGAGGGGGAGTCTCATGTTTGCTGCTGTCAGTTTGGGGTCAGACGTAGATCTTCTTTTCCAAATATAACAGAAAGTATTAAAGAGCATTAGATGTGCCAGAGGTTTGGTTTTCCAGATATCCATGCTTTTCAGTGGATGTATAATAATGGTTTTCCCCATTGCACCATCATGGGACATTTGTGGTTTTGAGTGACATGTTTTGCCGACAACTTGATAGACTGCCATGGAGTCAGGTAATGGTTAATGCAATTCAAATCCCCAAGTGGTAAAACTCTATTCTCAGGTATATGTCGCGCTAATCAACAAATCTAGCTTGCCAATACTCGAAATGTAGATAATTGATCATGTTACGCATTCATGATAAACATCAGCATATTAGCATTATCACTGAGATCACGTTAGCAAGCAAGCTCCACTCCTACAGTGTCGTTGGGATAATGGCTGTAGACTCCACATTACTCTCATAATTTCTCGTGTACAACCCATTGACATTAAATAAAGATGGATGACAAATCAGCTCCCAAAAAGTAAAGCCAAATCATTTAGATTTTGTCCTGGTGGCTGACTACAGCATATGTCATAAACCCTGCCTTCTCCATGATGGCAATTGGGACATGGACCAAACTAAAAAGTCAAATTATGTGTTGAACACAATGTTTTTAAAGGTTGTTTCAATCATTCTAGGTAGTTCTTGTCAAAGTGTTCATTTTGTCTGGTAAGTTTGATTTCACTGGGTGTCAGACATCTACAGGCATCAGAGTGTGACCGCATGGGCCCAAGTGGACTGGGGAACCACATGTCCCCTCAGTGTGGACTCATCACTGTCTCAGTTATCTCTGGAGGGAAAGGCCCCTGTCTTCACTAAACCATCAAAACCACATTTTACTCAGTCTTTTAACTGAACCCCTGCCTGCCCCCTATGTTCTTGTCCCCATGCTGTCATGCGGTCTGTTCTTCATGTCATTCTCTAATCACCCTGCTCCCTTTTAACGTTCTCTCTCTGGTTTTAAGCCCTCCCATTGCTCCGTCTCTCCGTCCATCCTCACAGATAAGTATGCATCCCTCACTTTGCACATAGCGTCACATGGTAGCAATCAGAGTGGGCTTTGGCAGACAAATTAGGGCAGTTAATGTAGACTGGAGATCAGTGCAGAGGCGGGGAAGCTGGTGCTAAATGCCAACAGATGGGGCCTGAGGTGGATCGGCAGAGGGCCTGACACAGTAGGGAAGAGTACGGCCTGGCTTGTATAGCAGAAAGAACTTCTGAGCCATTGTTACATCTATTTCAATGAAAGATTCATGACTTTGGAAAAATGCCGAGAGAAAGGTTGACGAATGTTGAGTTGATTTCACTGGAAAAAGGAGGCGTAACTTATTTTTGATTTGAAAAACAATTGAACTTGGACTTATCAGAGATTTAATTTTGTCCAGAACCAGATTTTTCCTCCTCTGTGTTGAAGATCTCCGAATCAAAACATGTTTCTCAGTTTCCATTCTAAAGGCACTTTGAGTATATTCCCAAAAAAATAAGTCAGATTTATTTTAAAGACTTACCACTGAATTATTCATATTTCATCAAATAATTCTGAATGACAACCATGCAACTCAAAGCCAATTCAGCATGGATACTCCTCAAATGGAACATTTTCACAAACTGTCATCACTTTAAATGTGAAAGAATAATGCTCCCTGAAATCTATTAATTCAGAATATTTCTCCTGTTAAATGTGGGAGGTTTTTAAACATGTACAAAAATCTAAAATTTACAGCTGGACCAAATGTTATGGTGTATTTGTTATGTTGGTTTGTGGAAATCGAAGAATCTATCTACCTCTGTCCGGTCTGTAGTGAATAGTATGTCCTAGGTGATTATTTGACCCTTAACATCGGAGCGCACCAGTGAGAATTAAACATTCTCCGTCTATTATCCATTTCAGCTCAACCGCCTTTTTGACTTTCCTTTCTCCGCAGATGTTGGCGAAATCAAAGCGGAGACACTCTGACTTCTCCAAAACGCGTTTCTGCCGCTGGCTTTAAAGCACGGTCACACATAGTTGAGGCAAAAGATTTATTTGAAGTGCATGCGAGGCAAAAGTTCGCCACTAATACATTTGCTTATATGAGACAGGGCCTTTATCCTGAAGTGGCCCACCACCATCAGATGGAGAAATACAGCCAGGAAACACAACACTGCAACTCAACTCGAACTTCAAATTCAAACACTCTTACAAATGTGTGAGTGCACATTGAATAGAAATTGTAATATTCACTGTGACCTTAGAGCAAAGCTATTAAAAGGTGACGTATTAAGTGAGACAACTCATATAGGGCTTATGCAGAATGGATCAGTGTAATTTCTGTTTGTCCATCTGCACACAATCCGCTTTTTGTGATCACCTTAATACATGGGCACACACACACCCATGCACACACACACATTCCTCTTATGTTACAGGCTTTGAAGAGGCAGACTCATCCCCATTTTCAACAGTACCCAATCAAACACAAAGCTGAGGGGCGGATTAGGAGCCGGCTTGTGCTGCAAAATGCTCCTATCAGGGACCACACTGGTTTTAAATTACCCCCTACTCCTCACTCATTCTCAATCACTCACTGGCCCAATAAAGTTTGTTTCTCCGGTAAAAAGCACCAACAAAGGAACACTGAATCCCAGTTTTGTGCGACAGCGGTCCCTTACAATCCCCGACACTGTGTGTGTTTGTGCCTGGAGAGTTGTCCACGAGTATCATGGACGTGATTGGCCCCTTTGTGAGCTAATGGACTGGATGAGTTGGAGGTGCGGGGAAGACGTTTCCCCCTTGCAGGCATGAAATGTAAACTTTTTTCTTTTGAGCTGAATGAAAAGATGGAAAGATTGAGAGATTGAAGGACGACAGATGTACGAGCGGAGGTGTGGTTGTTGTCACGCATGTTGTCAGTTCCAGAGGGAGTGGTGTCTGTTCAAGACGACAGCTGGTTTCACTCAGGGAAAAGACGTTCAGCAAAAGAGTGTGAGAGAGAGAGAGAGAGAGAGAGAGAGAGAGAGAGAGAGAGAGGAGAGAGAGAGAGAGAGAGAGAACAGATCAGACCTTCACCACTGAATATTTATGATCCTAGTCCACACAGATTTCTCGCCACATTTTTTTCGCGGTTTCGAGGGGGTTAGCGCTCGGTGACCCACACACACGCTCGTAAACTCACAGACAAGCGTACATGAGTGTTCACAGATACAGTCGGATATTCACACATGCGTTAACTGTCTCCCAGGGAGAGGGATGGTGAGAAAAAGGGAATAAAAAAGGGAAAATAAGCCGTCGGGATCATTAGAATGGAAAGTCGTGAATGTGGCAAAAAGTAAAAGACGTACATTAGGAAGAAAAAAAAGAAGATTCAGGATACAGACCCACACACACACTAACAAATGCACACACACACAGAGAAAGACCCTATTCTGGATAATGCCGTTGTTGAGCTTTGAAGCACAGTGGTAATGAGGCTCCATTTAAAGCCAATGAAGCCGCTTTGGCAGCTTATGAAAGCACGACTGGTAAGCCGCCTTCGCCCGCCGCTGTGTGGTGTGTGTTTGTGTGGATGTGTGTGTATGTGTGTATGTGTCAGATAGCAAACAGAGTGAGGAAGAACGGACTGTATTTGTCCGGATCCACTTTGCTCTTTTCCAGCAGCTTTCTCCCAGACCAGTCACTCTCCAGAGCTCAGCTTTACAAACACTCAAGTGGTTTCCTGAATGCACTTTTGACTTTTTACCGTTTTATATATCAGCTGATATAACCACGTCTTTATCAATTTAATTATAATCATAACTTACAACTAATCCAAGGACGGGCCCGGCAATGTAAATACAGCAAGTTACCACTAAGTAAACATTTATCAAGGTGGGATAAGGGGAGTGTTTGAAAGTCAAAAAAACGGGTTTAAATTTTGGTCGCTGATTTTGACATGCTGCTGTTGAGGCACACTCCCAACCAAAACATTGGGTAAGCTGTCCTATATATCCTATAATATATGTAGTGTTGGGGAACTATGTTAAGGAGGGAAATGCGGCCTCCTGGCTTTTTAGAGATGCTGGCATTGGAAAGAGCGGCATCAGGTTCAAAAGTACACAATGAATGTGTCTAAAGATAGTGTAGAAGTTTTGCTCTCAGAAAAATAGCTACACAGACAAATTGAAGAGAGGCAGGGGACTTCATTTAGTCTATTAATAATATAATAATTCATTTGGAATACACAGTTTGTGCACAGTCTTAAGCTTGCTCAACCACTAGAGGAAGATTTTAGACCGCAAAGCCAAAATCCCTTCTGTGTTTCCTTTCAATGACCTCACCAATCAACCAAAGGTCCACACTGTGTCAAGCGTGGGACAGAAAGACAACATTAGGAAGTACGGTTTTGAAAAGAATAGTGCTGTCCACAATACTCTGGAGTTTTAGCGCTGTTTGAACACTGCTGCTGGATGATTTTTTTTAAAATCATGTGATCTCCACAATGGATATAATAGGTCACTTCCTGCATCTGTCTGCTGCACCTGGCTGCTCCACCAACGTGTCTGTGCAGAAAACCTCCCGCATGTGTGAAAGGCAAAGTGTTGTTAAAGTCTGAAGCCAATTCTTCGGATTTTACCCACACGTCTAAAAATGGCATTACTGACCACCGGTGCTGGTTGTGATGTAGCAATGTGGCTATAGTGTCTAGATTTCTACCCTTCTGTTGGAGGTCAGGGACTTTGCTTCACTGGTTGTCAGAGAAAAAAAAAGAGAGAGACAGAAATAGAAATGCCTGAGAACATCCTGAGGGGTAATGGGAATCAATTAACACTGGATGTGGTCCAATATCTCAGTCCCATTACAGGCAGGAAAGGAAGAAGTCAGAGAGACCGAGAGGGAGATTGAGAGAGACACAACAAGAAGGTCTCTGACAGTCACAGTATTCTATCAATCTGACAATCTTCATAGAGAAGAGTGGATTCTCACTTAGACTCAGCCCAAAGGTTGACTCCATTACTGTAGCTGGATCTGTCATAGGGCCATAACTCTGGATTTTCCACTGTCCATTCGGTCGTAGGCCATTTAAGCTCTTTCATCGTAATGGGAAGTGGACAGGGACGGCAAGCTGGGATTGATGTGATTGATGCAGAGACGTATGTTATGTTGTTCATGTTTGTGTGTGTGTGTGTGTGTGTGTGTGTTTCCATGACATTATCAACAGCCTCTATTCTCCAAGCCTTGATGGCCATCCCTTAGGAGAGTGATGATAAATGGTCACTTTCCTGTAATTTAACTTCAGGAGGGTGGTGCTGTTTGATTTGAGGGTGGGGGGACACAGAGAGAGCTGAGGGGGTGCGTGTGGGTTGAGCACGAGTGAGGGGGTTCGGGGGTAGTAAGGGGTTTCCTGCCTCAGACCTGACTCGGGAGTTGGGTTTCCTCGGAGGTGAGGTACACATTCAAGTGGTGTGTGCCTCACTGTTTATTTACAGAGCTTTGGCTCTTGTGCTCCGTTCATACAGGAGAGGAGCTGATATACCCAATGTGCCCTTCCCTCCCTCCCTTCCCTTCAAACCCCAGTCCAGCCACTGTGAGTGGAAACACACCCACTGCATTAGAGCATACTTTCCAATGAGAAATACACACACATCAATTTGATATCGTTTCCGGAGCCCGGGCAAATGAAGGCTATTGGGGGAGACAGATGATCAACACACAGCTCATTAACTAATAATTTATTTTTTTACCATTTAGATTAAAAAGTCAGTGGTTCATTGCCTCAAAGGAAAAATGTACAAGGAAGCCTTGGATATAATAGGAAGTGAAGAGCAGGGCTGAGCTGAGCTGAGGGAACAATCCTTCTGTGTGAGTGGAGCGTTATTCCTGGGCATTAATCTAACTGAGGGTGTTGGGTTGTTGTGTCAGTTCATGTCTGCACCTCTATGGGAAAAGCAGAGGGTCCGATCAGCCCCTGTCACATTCTTGTTCCCCCCTCGAAATCTTCTAAAAGTCATTTACAGTTTGGGCGGCTGTTGTCTGGAAACAACATAAAACCAAAAGGGGAATACATTCTGTGTAATATCTGAACCACATCTTCTGGTTGTGATCACAAAAGCATATGTCTCTGGTTTCTACATCCATAGAACATCATCTGGTTTGTACATCCACACGCGTGAGCCGTCCCAGGCCGAGTGACCACTTACAAAAAAGACAACATGAATGGCAGAGACAGTTCAGTACATATTTACAACTTTAAAAAACATGTCGAGACGCATTAAAACGAGCAGGGATGTAGATGGAAGTGAAATGGAAAGAGAATATGAATCAGAGCTGGAAAATGTCAGTAATAATCCTTTATCATGAGAGCTCTACTGCCTCTCTGCACTTTTATGTGCACATCACTTGTTTACTTGGGTTGGTTCATTAGAGACACACTCAAACACACACCTGTGAATGTCATAAATGCTGCAACGGGGACGACGACAAAGAAAAGGAGTTTTGGCCTCAGTTCCACTGCCAAGCTGCCAGGCTTGTTAACGTAAAACAACAAGAGGGCTCACCCTATGAGGCTCGCTAAATAGCTTTCACAAGACTACACTTCCACCACCAACATCTGGCTCACTCTTCCCTCTTATCTTAAGTCCACCATTCAGAAAGTGTTATTGGAGAGAAGGGAAACGACGAGCTAATAGGAAGTAAAGACGGATTTCGTGAAAGAGAGCCCAGATTCAAGGACAGCGTGTTATGCGCTTATGGAGTCGAGGGCCAGAGAGGCCTCGTGGGCACATAACTTTCCCATCCATCATAGTGTGTCACGCCATGCTCACATACCAGGGCCAGGAGACACCACCTGTCCGTCAGGCCACTGCGGACAGCCATCACAAAAATTTGGTTCTGCATTTTTGTTCAAATCCATCGGTAGGGAATCGTTTTAGAAGTTCAATGCTAGATTTGTCCTTTTTTGACGTTTTTCTTTTTGTCACAGACCAAAAATCCAGATGATGTAATTTTGGTTACAGGTTGTTTTTTGGAATGGAATATTAAAGGAGACGTTTTGTGCTTTTTCAGTTTTTCTTTTCTTTTCTATAGTGTGATATGAATAAGTCCTAAAAGTTAAGGGAGCTGCTCTACACGAAAGAAAACCAAATATGTGTAATTCCTTGTCAGTGGTCTGATACTTCCGAGATCTATATAATGCATGCATAGCAGATAATCTGGCACATCCCCTGGCAAGGCAAAGTAAAGCGACATTTTTCCTACATGTGCTGAAAGCACTCACATCATCAGAAGAGAAATAGGAGGTAAAACCAAACGTTTCAGACAGAGGCTGCAAAGACAAGGAAAGTGAGGAAAGTGATGTTTTTTCTGAACATTTCAAGTAAGAACCCAAATTCAAATTATGAATCCGAATACGGGCAGAATATGTCTTCTTTAAAATGTCATCATAAAACAGACAGATAATCATTTGAGCAAAATCAAACACTGTTCATAGTTTATAACATCATCCACTGTCATGGTGTCCACATTCTTAGGCTTGGCGACATTATTTCATGAACATTTACAATCAGACCATACATTTTGTGAGTGAGTGAGTTCTTCACAGTTTGACGTACATTCACATGAGACGTGAAAACATGAACTACAGTGCAGTACAGTTAACCACTGAGGAGATCTGGCAGCCTCATTCTGAGCTGTCATTTCTCCAAGACGCTGAATACAAAACATGCACAACGGGTTAAACAGGGAGTTTGGGGAGGATGGTGGCTGACACAGAGGAGGGACACTTCTGGACGAGTGACAAACCAAACATACCGCCGCGACCAAAGGAGCGTAACCACTAGCTAGCATGACATGCCTGTCGGCACACTCACTGCTACGCTAGTTTGATGTGCCCCTCAGAACTGCGTGTTTATCTTGTTCTCTATTTAAATAGATTGAAATGTGCCTTACAGGCAGATAGAAAAGCTTAAGAGCCACCAGACGGGTCTCTGTGGTTTTCATTAGTCCCGACTTTCATAGTCTCCTAATTGGATTAAAAAACGGACTATGCTTATTTGGTGAAGGATGACTGGGACTTCGTTTGGGTAAGCAAGTCGGGGGGGAAGATGACCAGGGAAGTTTTCCTTTGGATCTCGATGCTCATGTCGGTTTGGTTCTTGCTCTGTTAACTGTAAGTTTTTGATGGACCAGCTAAAAACCGCAAACATAACAAAGCAAATGAGAAATGAAATATGACCTTCTCATGTCATAATACAATCAGTGAGCACTAAAAACTTTTCCAGCCTCATTCATTTTGTAAAAATATGCTTGAGGAAAACCCGACTGTGTTGTTTATGCGACTTTGTTTTCGTTTTACTGCATGAAAAGGAACTCTCGTTTCAATCTCTTATTTTGGCAAACAAAAGCCTGCCAGTCTCTAGACACATGAAAAACAAAAAAATAAAGTAAAGACAAAAGTAATGACAGTGGCCACACAGCAACATCTGGGAGGCCACTACCCAGCGGAAGACACAACCCATAAAGCGAAAAGTCTCCTCGGAAATGATATATTGGTATTGTTCGGAAATTCCAGCCATTTGTCCACACCGCTTAATCGTTCTTCCAGAAAATAAGTGACAGGCAATAAATCATGTTGGTGATACATTAGTTTATAAAGCACTCATGAGAGGGACTAGATGCTCAGCTCTAGAGGCCTGGATTATGACTCACACATGCCAACAAGTTTTGTTCTGCTTAAAAATGAAACAAGCTATATTTTCAAATAGAAATATGGCTGGTGTATGGATGTGATAACAAATAGCCACACGAAAAATATAAACTCTGATTTGAGCAGTTGCATCAAATACATGATGTTTATATTGTGAGGACTGTCCGGTGGCAGCAGCAGTGGTGGTGTGACTGAGGTTTGCTGTTGAAAACAACCCTACAAAGGGAGCCCTTGGTTCCTCACAGGGACAAGAGTGTTTCTTTCATGTAGGTACAGACCATATAAGTTACATCAGACACCTGGAGCCAGTAAAGGCCCATTTTATGAACATTCTAACAGCAAATGTTGAATAATTGTCAGGTGCACCAGCTCGTAATGATCGGAGTCGAGTTTGTTTCAACAAAGAAACGTGAGGCCGCCGGTCTTTTCACTGATATTAGTCCGTCTCTGAAATGACAAACTTCAACTCATCAATAAAATCCTCCGGAGTATGCAAATGTGAGTGTGGAGTCTTATGTGTGAGAACTGAAACAAGGTGACAGAGTTCGTAGAGATCTTCGTTGAGAGATCGTAGTTTGGGGACGAGTGGACGTTACCGCTGTCGTCGCTGGAGGAGGGAATGGCGTCTGCTTTTAACTAAACTTCATACCCTTTTTAATGGTCCCTTTTTAAGGCAAACCAATGGACGAAAAGACGAGTGACATAACAAAGACAAACCTTGAAAAATAAAAAGGAAAATAATTATACAATATACACAAATGTAGTCCTTAAAACAGGGAGGGTACATGCAGTCTTTGTAATGCGCAGTGTTCCTGTGATGGGGGAGGGGGGGGAGATGGTCACGGTCCATGAAGGTGGGCAATGGGAGGGGAAGAGGTAGGGATGGACGCTGCTTTCTCATCACGCTTTGCTGCACTTCCCCTTCTTCTCTTTGCGCTGGAACTTCCTCAGACGTCTCGTCCAAACGTCCCTCCACTGGATCACCAGGCTGTTCTTATCGGCCATCAGGCCCACTCGCTCCGCCCCCGTGCTGGCGGCACCGCCCCCGGCGCCCACCCCTGGACCCGCCCCTGGGCCTGTTCCTCCGTCGCTCCCCCCCATCACCAAGAACCGCTTGCTCATCTGGATCTTGGGGCATTTGCAGGCCAGGTCCTTCATGTGTACCCACAGGATGTTGTCTCCTCGCTTCAGGGGCTCGCCGCGGCTCTTGTACACAGACACCAGGTTAACGGAGAACTTGGCCCAGTCCCCGATGGTCTCCATGTCCAGTACGTTCACTTGGACAGCTGTGAACACATTCATAAAAGAATAAAACTGTCAGTATACATCCCTACTCACAATACAGTGTATCTATTACTTGTGGCTGAATAATCATTTTCTCTCACCATAATCTTTCTTGCAATATTTCTTCATATTGATCTTCAGGTTGCCCTTCACTGGTTTACAATAGGACTCACAATCTGTAAGAAGAAAGAAACCAAACATTCAGTCCTTTGTCTTCTTAAAAAGTAACCACACCCTCAAGTTCTGGTAGAAGTGTCTCTATTTGGAAATCGGAAAAATGTTGAGACGAGGCTGAGACACTCTTACCTACCCCTACCTACTCCCACTGCCCCACACACACACACACATATAGAAGTGTGAAAGAGCCGAGGGACATAAGACTGTTTAAAACACTGAGGGGTGTTATGAGTCATGGTCAATATATGATATATTTATATATACACTTGTATATTTTGTCAAACATTAGTAACACAAAGTGCCTGGAACCAAGTATTATGTCCTGTGAAACCACCAGTAAACACACTCAACAGCATCGGCAACAGTAAATCAACTTGTTTCTGGGCACACACACATAGGCCGACACATGAAGGTGTAAGCGTTACAGCACGTCTATCATTTATTATCATATATCTGCAGGAAACTGGAGCAGGATTGATAATGATCTGCTTGGTTAAGTTTTTGTGAGCTAAAATACAACTTCTATCAAATCACACATCAAACCCCTAAAACAGCCGGGTGCTGGGAGACCAGTGAAAAAAGCCAGAGGAGCAAAAGTGTTCA
This sequence comes from Pseudopleuronectes americanus, assembly GCA_038501795.1. Taxonomy (NCBI): domain Eukaryota; kingdom Metazoa; phylum Chordata; class Actinopteri; order Pleuronectiformes; family Pleuronectidae; genus Pseudopleuronectes; species Pseudopleuronectes americanus. The sequence goes on from CM076735.1 coordinate 9,235,766, forward strand.
GTTTGACATGTTTTCAGCAGTCCTGAGTAAAGACAGAGCGTTGTAGGAGCAGGTCATGGTTGGATGGATGTGAATAGGCCCTGGCTGCCAGCGTGACGACTGAGACCACACATTGGACAGATGACCTCCGCTGACCATTCATAGGTGGAGCTGCCGGTGATGAGGTGTTACAATTATGATTGTGACAGTTAAAATGGACGTCTTGGCTGAGTGATCATTCTCAGATCCCCTCCTTGACTGACTCTTAAACCCAGCCTCGGTTTGGATTAGTCATCAATAAGTGCATGCATCTTTTTCAAGCTGGCCGCTCTTCAAGCAAAGTCGGGCCGCAGCGTGGGCCGGCTGCACTGGAAACAATTCTGTCCCATTTCCTAGTCAAGGATTTGAAAAGCTACGTCCTCTCCAGACTCAACGTTTACCGGAAACCTGAGTAAAAACTTGACGAAAACAACAATAACCGAATTTCATTTTTTTTACGACTTGAAAAATGCACCATCAATAACCCATGAAAGTAGGAGATACGTTCATTCAGATAGTAAAACCCTTTGAAGTCCGGAGCCTTGAAAGCACATGCATGTAATTATTTCTCCTGCTTTGCTTTTCTCATGATGCCGAAATATTTATTTTATCATCTCAACATTTAGAAAGCTTTGATTCTCTGGAATCACCAAACTGTTTTCCATGAGCTGAGAGCAGAGGGAACAGGGGAACAAAGGCGACACGCTAAATTCAATGAACTTTCAAAGACAGATGAAAGTGCTCATGTTTTAAATCTCTGACGAAAATCTCTGATAAAAGATTTAAAAGCATGGCAGTGTGTTTTTTGAAATCGTGCTCATGGTTACAGCTTCTGGAGCCGTGACAAGAAAGACAGAGACGCTGCTGATCGTTAGCACGGCTCTACTGTACTTGACTGGATGCCACTGGGTTTTATGAACCTTAGAATTTTGGATCCACTTATTTCAATTACAAAACTATGAGCAGAACACAAAATCAAAGAGAAAAAAATATGAAAGGTTGTTTTCCATCATATTTTTGTCAGGGGGCATGAGAAGCTGACCGCGCTGCTCACTTGGAATGTCAGGGCGTGAAACTGAAAAGCCACATGCTGCTCACTGGACTCCTATCTGCGGTCGGGCCTCTCGTTGCCTTCAAAAGGAAAATCATTCAGTCACATTGCTCTCCAAAGCAAACCAAATAAAATTGCTGGACATGAAATGTCCCAATTAGAAAAAAAAATGGTCGTAAGGGAGAGAAATTATGATTTCTGGGTTGCATGAACCATTTTTTGGTGGCAAAGGACGAATAAAGCAATGGAGGGAGTGCAGGAGCACGAAACAGAGGCCCAGGGAGCCCAATAAAAATGTCCAGAAGGCTTGGATGTGTATCAGAGCACTTGAGATGTTGTTAGCCTGAGAGAGGAGAGACAAGGAAAGGACAGAAAAGCAAAGAATAGAAAAGAAAGAGGAGATCGAGAGAGCAGACAGCAGCTTCTAATAACCTGGAGGTGATGTCAACAAAAACACTGAGCGAAGGTGCAGATGTGGACAGGTGACGAGTTGTGAGTGTGGATGGATGTGTGCCTGTGCCTGTGCGTGCCTTGTGTGTGTGTGTGTCTGTCTGTGTGTGTGTCTGTGTGTTGTACATTATTCACTTTGAATGCATGATGTGATGATTGTATTGCTAAAGGTCTTTTTCATTACAGTGAGCTTGTGGTTTCATGTGCAGATCATTATCATGTAAGGGTGCATGCAACTGTGACAGGCATGCATTTCTATGGGATGTGTATGGCTTTCATTAGATCACTGCCCGTGTGTGTGTGTGTGTGTGTGTGTGTATGTGTGTGTGTGTGTTCCTATGTATGTGGTATACAGTGGCAGGCCTGGAGGTATACACCAGTGGTGAAACGCCGACCGGGGGACCCTCTGTGTTTTCCCATGAAGAGTCACTTACTGCTGGCTGTTCACCTGGAAAAGCTCTGTGAATCGCCCACTGACCCAGAAGACCAGCCCACTAAAACCACGCACAATTGGCTCCAGGGCTCGAGACGCCCTAGTTCCCTTGAGCCCCTTTCACTGTGCCATGACAAGGACAAATTGCATCCACCGCCCCTTCCACAAAAAAACATTTTAGGGCCTTAGGTCTGTGATGGTGACGCTCGTCCTTTGGTAGTTTAGGAAGGAGAAAGATGGGGGAAATGCTCTGGTCTGTTTAGCAAAGCCTGAGGGGAATTGGCGATCAGGCATGCAAAGTGCTTGTGTTCCAAGACCCTGTAGGATTTTCCCAGGGAAGTATTAAACACAAGAATGGGCCAGACTGTGCAATTTCTTTCCCCCAAAAGGATCCTCAGGCCCAAGTAATGAGAGGAGAACAGAACAAGAATAAGAAGTCACAAATGAGGAAGGATCTGCAGATATGAGAACATATCTATCTGTTTCTACTAATCTTAAAGGGATATTTAGATATTCTGGAATACTATTTGTTAAGGCAACACTTTAAATGACATTCTATAATGAAATTTAACAATTATACCATTTTAATTAAAACCATTTTATTTATTACAACTGTGCTTTACTATATTTTCATTCATGAACCATTTGAACAGCAGCCTCAACTTATGAGCGACCACCATAGACTGTATATAAAGATGGTTTCCAGTCTTCACACTATGTCAACTGGTTAGCTTAGCATAGCAACATTTAACGTGTAGTAACATGTGTGTAAATAGCTTCTCGTCTAACTCTTGCCAAAATGCAAATAATGCTAATCAATTTCTTTCATTTTATATCATTAGATTTCATCTTTTCTTCAGTTTTTGTGTGGCTCTTTGAGTATGTAACCAAGTAACTATCAGCTATTACAAATATTTGAATACTTTCAGTCAGAACCTTTTAACTGCACACTATTTCACATTTGAAAAGGAAGAGGTCCATTAGTCAAAAGTATTTTACGCTGACTTTTCAGACAGAAATTGTATTTATAGAAGAGAAACGATATAAAAACTATGAAACTATAGTGCAGTGGAGTATGAGAAGCAAAGTGGGGGGTACAATCTGGAGCCTGAGTGATGATATATGGTTATTAACTTACTAATGAATCAACATTTCCAAATCAACACCACTACTGAAACCGAATAGCCGCAGAATGAAAAATAAGGGTAGGGTAATTGACCGGAGCCTAAATTGGAGAGTTGGAGGGAGAGACTGAGCGAATTTCCCCGCAGTCGTTTGCCAAACGCTCTTTTCACGCCTCAAAGTTCTCCTTTCCTCTATATGCCCCGTCTCAACTGTAACTAATCACCTCTGCTGCCTATCGCTGACCTTGGCTTTAAGTCGCAGCCATATTTTGAGCACAGCGAGGCTCCACTAACTTGAGGCGAGCGGTCGAGGAAACTGTGCCAAGGACACAGGTTTTTAAGACAATGGAAAAATTCGGCCGGGCCCCAGTGCACTATGTCTCTCTCTCGCAACTTCAAAAGAAGGGGGACCCGCCCTCCATTAATATTTATCCCACACCTTAAAAGTCAAGTCCAGAAATATTAAAAATTATGTTTTTGTTCCTCTCATAAAGCGGCGGTGCTAATGGGTGAGGTTCAGAGAGCGGGGACTAACCTGCTGGTTCCTCTGTGCTGCTCACCACAGCTGTGGGGTTGGCCACTGGGATTTCTGAAACACACACAGGAGAAATTCAAAGTTATTTCATTGGTTAAATGTAAATCCATACCTTTCAAGTGCTGCCTGAGTGACGTGGCTCAGAGTCGGCCAAAAGTGCATGTGTGGTGACGGAAAGGAAGTGCACCAGAATTCATTAAAAGCAACTCCAAAGACGGGGGTACAAGATGGTTTTGTGTAAATATGAATTTGCCTGAAAACAAAATACACAGGGTAAGCTAGGTATTGAGGAGAAGTAGAGGTGTCACCACCCCAATATGAGAAAATACCAGGGTTGTGTTACAGTAGGTTTGGATTGTGACATACATGGACAACGCACATGAAAACACATCGGGCGTTGCAGACAGACACGCTAGATAAACATTGACAGAGTGACAGGGATACTTATTGGTGGTGAGAGGGAAGACAGGCTCAAATAAATCACGCATTCCACTGACTAATGTGGTGGTTTCACTGTCATTCTGGAGCACGGAAAGATCACGAGACGGTATAAGTGGAAAGAATAATGGACGCCAAAGAACCAAATTCAAGTTTCGAGTGGAAGCGCCACACATTTCTTTGATTGACACAGATTTAAAAAGTAAAAGGTGGCTGCACTGGATTAGCCTTGTCCTCCGCCAACAGTTGCTGGGTTAACACTGATGTGTAATCTCCCTCAATGCATGTATAGACAGACAGACAGATGGCAAGGGGGCAATTTTGCTTGGAACATCTTGAGACAGATGCAGCCCTCCCTCGCTGTGCCCGCTGGCTACACTAGAAAGTGCCTTGTGGAATTCCTCATGGACCACGCTTCTAATCGTATGCAACTTTCCAATACAAATGCTAATGCTGACAACAGGCCCTCTGCCGTTACCCTAAACAGAGTTAGTGGAGCGCCGGCTTAGGGATCCACCCGGAGGATCTGCCTTTGATTGGATTTGGAGATTGTAGGGTTTGAGGTGGGAGGGGTGGTGAGGCAAACAAAAAAAAAGAAAGAAGCAGCAGTTGTCTCCCGGAAATTATGGACACCCTGCCAACAAAAACAAACGAGGGCATGAAGCGTTCTGAGGGGAAGCGCAGCTGCTAGAAGCCACTTTGAGTCACCGTGCCCTCGTGGCCACATCTTGTGCAGACAGACAGATGATGAAAGGATCATTCAGATGAGGGCTGCTGCCATCATACTAATTGGCTGCTTAATGATCGTGTCTTCTGTCTTGGGGTCCAGGAGCCTCAATAGGTGGTAAGAAGCTCACAATGAAGCCATATTCACACACACACAGTTTTCATTAACTCCCTTTGCAAAGGATGCAAATGCGAGTTAATGTACGTAAAAAGCGCATACACAATTCTTCTTGTTCTCGCTAGATGGTTCAGCGGTATTCAAATAAGCGGGGTCTGCTGCCCGTGACCATTGCTTTCTCCCGCTCACCCCTCCGCCATCTGCTCCGGGGCCGCATGTGCGAGAAAGGACATGACACCATGTGGCACGGTGTGACAGGGCTTGGTACGGCGCTGGGCGGCACGGTGGCGGCTTTGGTCGAGGTTTGTCTTGTGAGCCCAACGTGTGCCCGTACAGCCTGGCACACAGTGTGGTGGAAAGTTACCCTCTATTATGCATGCATGTGGCGGGGCACTGGCTAGTTTCGCAACCGACATGCACGCTCACACACACACACACACACATACACACATGCTTGTCACAGGAAATTAAAAAGCTGTGTGGCCTGCATGCAAACTACAGCTACTACAGTGCAAGTAAGCACTCACACAACTCACACAAACACACACACACACACACACACACACACACACACACAGCACGACACAGTTGACAGAAAGGGGAGCAATGACCAACAAGAACTCTGAGAAAGACTCCCCTTCACCCCCTCACTCTTTCCTCTGTCACAGTCTGATCTGGTCCCTCTGCTTGTGCATGTTTTTGGGGAGTTCTCAGTGACATTATCATTTCATTTTCAGTGGCCGTGCAAACCCACAGAACACATGTCCTGTATATGCAGAGCAGAGATCGGGTTGGGTGTGCCTGTCAGGAGGCCAGAACGACTTCAGGCTACAGGGACGTGTGCTTTCAATTATGCGTCTCAATTTCCATAGTTTGGGTGTGAGCTGCTGTTAGAGCCGTCCACTACTCTGCTGGAACTCTGCACTGTGCAGTGGTGAGATGTAACAAAGTACATTTACTTGGTTACTGGGACTTTTCTTAAGTACGTTTTACTATGTAGCTATATTTACTCTTGTACTTTTCACTTGTACTCCACTACATCAGCAAATATGTGTACATTCTACTCCACTACATTGTTACAAAGTATTTAGTTACAAGTGTGCATAGTTTATGTAGTTCATGTAGTTTTTGGGATATTTCTAAAAGTAATCTATACGTACAGGTTATAATGTAAAAGTTTAAGTATATATAAAAGCAAGTAGGGTATTTAGTTTTACTGTATGTGTGTGTGTGTGTGTGTGTGTGTGTGTGTGTGTGTGTGTGTGTGTGCATGTGTGTGTGTGCGTGTGTGTGTTTGAGTCACTCACTGATGCAGGGGGCCACAGGTGAGCGACTCTGCTGGTAGCCCTTGGCGCAGCGGTTGCAGGTGATGCCGGTGACGCCGTCCTTGCAGGGGCACTGTCCAGTGGTCTGGTTGCACGTCTTGCCTGCTGCGCCCACAGGGTGGCAGTCACAGGCTGGGGCGGGGGGGAGAAAATAAATTCATAATCAATTAATTATTTGAGGATATTAAGTAGAATCTCGTCAAATGTTTCAGGACTGAATGGCTGAAGACATGAAAGCTCCCGTGTATTTAATCTGCATCTGTGGTCTTTATTCCCATGTTCTTTTCAAGGAGAAACACTGAAAGCACGGCATGGATACCCGCTTGTGTGAAAAAGAGAGAGAATTCATGTGTGAAAGTAGAAGAGAGCAGGGGACAGGTAAAGCACCAGAAGGATGCTCAGGTGAATGAGGTGATGCATGTAGTGCATCCCTGTCAGGGGAGCCATAAAGGCCGACTGCTCTTTGCTTGTTTCCGCTCTCCTAAAGCTGAGAGCACCGCCTGGTGACACGTGCTCTGTGCCGTTTCATCACTTCCCCAAAAGTTCAGTCGATGCCCGGCGAAGGCCAACAGCAACAAACAACGCTCCGGTCGCCTCGCTTCTGCCGAGACTTTTATGAGTTTTTACTGGTTCTCAGCGATTTATTCAAGCCACCTTAAGCGTTGTGAGGCTTTTTGGGGTTTTAAGAGCTGTTAAATGAGAGAGAGCTGGAGCGCTGGTCTGAAACCTGAAAAGTTTTACAAGATGCAAGAGGGAGTCGGAGCGAGAGAGCATGTCCGAGAGCGTCAAAGACGAGAAGACGAGAGAGTGGGAGACAGTGCTTCAGTATATTCCAAACAGAGCCTCTGGTGAGCTCAACAGCAAAAACAGAGTGAATTCAAACAAACTGACGCTATTATATAAACACATACTTAAGATATTAAATAGTCCTGTATTTACTTGGTGGTGCCACGTTATTATTGCCTCTATCTCTATTATCATTATCTCCAATATCATTGATATATGAGGCATTTTAACCCTTTAATTTCTTGTTGTGCAGCACGTTGTACTTTGTGTTTAATAAGCGCTTTATAAATCAAATTATTGCTATTATTATTATTAACATTTGACAGGAGGAGCAATGCCTCCGTGACACACAGTAAAAAACTCTTCTTCTGGAGCAGTCTCTACAGAAATAGAACAAACAGTGAAATTGAAGTTGAACCTTGTGCCACTCCTTAATTTCAATCTTATTCTTTGGAAAACTTCAGCAAACGTAGAGCGATGAGACCGTAACACGATCGCTCTATCGTCCGAGCTTATCAAGAAAAGACAAGAAAGGCAAAATTTACACTTGGTAGGGGGAAAACCCTGTAACCCAACAGTTTGCTGAAGCGCTTGCCAGGGAGAGAGGCAGCTGCCAACATGCCACAGTTTCTTCCCACCACTTGAAGGAACTGTGAATGTGTTTACTTGTGTCGGGAGAAATTTTCTTTAGCCGCTAAAAACTGAGGAAAGCCAGAGGACCTTACCACCTGTTGACTGGGTGACGGGAGGGTTCAAACGCCCCAAAACTGACCCAGGAGTGATCGTGTGCATCTGGCAGCAGGGCGGTGGGGGTTCTGGGGAGGGATTAGCCGCAGCTCAGATCTTCAGAAACATGTTCGCCTTTTCCGGGCAAGGCCAACCGGTCCACAGGTGTCAAAGTGGCCGCGCTCTGTTTGAAGCTGTGCGAGGAGACGTAAATCTGATGCCTTGGCGTGCAAAATCCCCGACATTTCAGTCACGCAGGCCCAGGAACCAGGAAACTCAAGCTCCGCTGACACTTGCTGAGCGTTCCTGACCGACCTAGAGGGGAGGACACATCTGCATCTGGCAGGGTGAGACGGAGGATGGAGATGGATGCCAGAGGTCAAGTCAGAAAGGGTCTCCCAACCATCTGTCTGCCACTCGTTGCCAACCACGTCACGTAAATATCCTCACCTCCAAACCCCTCACCCTCATTCATCAGCCCCAGATGGACCTGGCTTTTGTTCCCTGCTGCCGCGTTTGGGAATCTGTGGCATTCCTGGAGTTTACGTCCTAAGACTTCATAATGAAACCCAGCTGATTAGTTGGGTCTTAGAGTAAACAAGCTAGATTCGTCAAAATGAAATAATCTCAAACGTATTTGATTTAAGGTCTACTCTTGCCAGTGCGACGATGTGTTCAATGTTAAAGCACACATGTGGGATAAACCCCCTGTTATTCGATCCGTCTGATACGAGTCTGCTGTTGGTCTGTCATGCCTGTCAAGACGTGGCACAGCAGGAGGAACGATAAGCCATTGTTTCCCGTCTGATCTCTGAGCAGCACGGACAAACCCACGCGATCCTCGGAAGAGTCGAATGAAGACGGAAGTGATGGTGGACATTTCACGCGTCCCCTTCACAATTTTAGATTAGTCCACGTCTTTCAGTAAACAAGCAGCAAACACCAGATCTGAAGGGGCTGTGAGGGGCAGGACAGTAGAGGGGGGTGTGGGGTTGTGTGTGTGTGTGTGTGTGTGTGTGTTGGGGTCCTGAAGTTTTATGTGCAGGGGCTCGGGCCAGTTAAGAAGCAGTAAAAACGTCCTCAGATGTTGATGACTTTTCAAGCCTGTGCGACTGCCGACTTGACAGGCACCGTGTTGGGATTTGTAGTCCTTTGACAGGCGTTTGCGCCGTTTAACTGATGTGTGTTGCGTTGTGCGAGTCTGTGTGTGCACGCGGGCTTAAGTATTTGCAGGGACTGCTCTTTGTCTGCAGGTATTTGGCAGTTTTCACATTTGCAGAGGATTGTATTATTTGCACCCTGCTGTTGGAAGAAAATACATAATTTTACAGTGATTAATGTCTAGTTCATTGAGAAAATAAATACAATAGTTAATATGTTATTGGTTAAAGACATGTTTTTTATAATAGATGTAGGCATTATTATGTTATTTAAGGTAATAACAATTGTTAAAGGACTGTTAAACTCAAGCTGTCAATACAGCTGCTCCACATCTCAGATTAAATTCAAACATTGTGTAATTTGGATCGCATCTTTATGCTGCTAGAAAAATCCTGCAACGTGGTTCCCGGAAGTTATATGTTCTGAATGTAGATTTTGATTATCAGCCACAATATTTTAACCCTGCACGGTAGATTTAAGCTATGAAATGTTAAAACAACGTTAGATGCTGCTGTAGAAGCCACCAGTCCATTTGACCTGAGCTGTGTTTCAAGAAACATTTATTTGGCTTCGAACTCTTATTTTAAGGACTTTCTGAAACAACAATGGAGATTTGAGCTACAGACCTGGAGCCCTGCGTATTAACTTATAGATTGGACATTGTTACTGACCCAGGAACATGGAGAATGTGTTTGGTGCACTAAGGAGGTTAAGTGGTGGAGGTGATAGAGTGAGGTGGTTTCTGCCTTTTTATGTTCTCCTCAGATTGTGCATTGACACTCAGCTAAAGCAGGATTGATTAGAAACAGACATGGCCCATTCATCCTCTCGGAGCTGCACACTCCCAGCCCTCCGCACTCCTGTCTCGGCCTCGGAAAACACCTGTGTTTTATTGTCGTAACTCCATTTCAGAGGTGAGACTCACCCCCTTTAGCCATAGCCCACCTCTGACCCTTATCTTGACCCTGACACATGGAGATAAAACATGGAGGTGAGCGAAAATCAGGCCCTGAGAAGAAAGTCAGGGGGAGGAGAAAAAGTTGTGAGTCACGTCGAGAGAAAGCAGGAGACGAGGCGGAAGATGAGAGCGTGGTTATAAACCAATCGTGGGACATGGAGATGAACAAAGGGCGTGGGGGCTGAGGGGAAAGGAAAATGACGGCTCCTATGAGGCTGCGGAATTGCTCTGATCAATCATTGAGTCAGCCGCTCTGCAGAGGCTTTTTCAACTTTCATTTCCGTCACATCTGGGCCCTATGTGCAGGGGGGTGATAAACTGTTTACCACCTGATCCCTGGGCTTTGATAAGGACACGTTGTTGTGTCAGAGGGGGTGGGGTTGCATTCGTGTGAAAGCACCGCACCTCCAGGTACTGCAGGAAATGGAAGATGAGGGAACAATTTGCACACGTCTCAGGGCCGATCTCGTGTCAGGATTAAGGCGGCTCTCTTTCACTCAGTGTTTCGGTGCAGTAACAGGTCAGATGACTTCAGTTTTGAGGTATGTGACCAAGTCATAGCGAGGCTCTTGCCATTATGTGATGAATGGCTCGACGTCTCAGTGCAGCTAACATGGGCAACTGCGGCTTGATATCGTGCCACTTGAAAACCTCCCGGTGTTGGGTTACAGCTTGGGTCGGCTGCAGAGGGAAAACTGAGAGGACGCCAGGGGGAGATTCTCGCCATGAAATTTCGGGCAAAAGATCTTCCCGGCTGTAAGGCTTTGGCTGCTCCGACCAATGCAGTTTTTTTTCTAACTTCTGGAAGTGATTTTTTTACCTTCATCGGGATCAACAGGATGAAGAACACTCCCCTCTCTGCTATTGATTTGAATATTTTCCTGAGCAACAAGTACAGGAAACTCGTGTTATTATTGAGTCCAGGGAGAGGAGCGAAAGGCTTCCAGCATAATATCAGGCTGAAAAATATTCACTGCAAATGTGAAATAATAAAAGGGGTAAAATACATTTTCCATGAGGAATGCCTCGGTTAGGTGATAATATTATGTGGTGTGTGGTGTATGAGGAAACATTTGGGGGAGCGGCCAGGAACGCTTCAGGCTCGGTATCAATTTGTTTCTCTGTGCTATGGTGTGGCAAGTGAGACATGCTGATATTTTTATTGAAAGTTACCACGACCATGTATGTTTCCAATCACAACCGGTAACTCCTTTTACACTTTCTGCGAAATGACATGATTTCACGGGTATTAGTCGGGTTAGGACATCTCACTCTGCTGTTGTTTGGACGTGTTGTAAACATTTAGCACAGCCTGTCGCCAAATTAAAAGTCAAACTGCGCTTAAAGTAATAATCTCTGACAGTCTCACATAAATAAATATTCACTTTGCTACTCTATTACTGATTGATACAACACAAAATGCTCCCTGTCCATGAGCAGGTTTTGAATTAGTTATTGTAAACACAAAGAAATTGGTAATACTTTCCGAGAAAAATACTTTCTGACAGCAGAAGATGAACTGGATAGTTATTACTGTTTGCAAAGTCGTCAATAACCCGTGGACTGTTCATAAAGATGGATGACGCAGCTCTACTTCCTCTGAGTCAGTCTCAGCTGTAGGTCGTAACGTTTAAATCCGTTTTTATAGCATCAAATAACTTAGTTTTTATTTTATTTTGTTCCATGACCTATACTGCAACCAGCCACCAGGGGGCAATCGAAACACTTTGGCTTTACTTTTTAGGAGCAGTCAAATCGGACATCTTTATATGCAGTCTATGGTTGCCTTCGAAAAACGTTCTATCCTGGCTATCAGTGCGATGCAAGGCACTAAAATCCACAGTTAAATGAACGCTGAACAGATTCACCAGCAGCCTCCTCTTTCGCATTAATGTGCTCTGATTGGCTTACATCTGCACTTGACTATTTGTTTTACCACAATCTGATTGGCTGGTGCCTACATTGCTGTATCTTCTTCTAACTTGAACACAAGAACAACGCAATGCAATGGAACCGCAATCCATGACGTCAGCCCATTTACAGTGAGTAAGCAGCCTTTCCAATGAAGCCTCCAATGCATTTATGTGCGTGCTGCATAATACTGCTCTCAAGTGTGGGACGTCTTGTGGGACTCACCTTTGCATGCTCGTCGGTGAGTGATGGTTCTGGCCATGTCTCTGTAAAAGCCCTCCTTGCAGTAGTGGCAGTGGCGTCCCGCGGTGTTGTGGCGGCAGTTCATGCACACTCCTCCGCTCTTCCTCCCCGACAGCTTGTACAGCTCCATGTTGAATCGACAGCGACGGGCGTGAAGGTTACAGTTACACGCTGCGGAGGGGAGAGGAGAGTTAACATTGACAATTGTGGGATTGCATCAGCGAAGGTGAGTGGGAGAAATGCAAAAGTTTACAGTATGTGCACAGTGTTTATCTAACAGAGTACAAACGCAAGTTAGCCGGGCTGCAATATTCACGTGGAGTGTGAATTACAGTAAAGCATACGCGTACTAGCACATAAAGAGCTGGGAGAGATTTTCCAGTAAAGCAGGATTAGTTTATAATCTACAGTGCGGCTGTGCGCTTGGCTGCTCTTCCAGAACTCATCAATCAAAAGTGATATTTGCAGAGCTCATTTTCTCCATTTCATAATTAATGAATTCAGCTCCTCTCAGCCCATTAGTTATTAATCACTGGAAAGAGAGACATTAATTTCATGAATCACTGATGGGTAAAGGCTCTGAAGATCTATTAAAAACGGGACGGACTCAGAGCTCGAGCTAGCTGTCTTCTAAATGAGGCGAGCCAGAATATATGGGACAAGTGAAGTATCTCTTCACAGTCTCTGCGAGTTCCACTTGAACTCCAACTGGTTCCTTGAAGTCTCACCAGTCTTTTCAGGGACCCCTGCGTATATGACCACATTCACCAGCTTTGACATTATTGATAAACTCTGCTCACTCTCTACATGTGGGATTTACATTGGAGGAGTATTATGAGAAACCTGCCCAGCTTGTTTGTTTAATAGAGTTTGATCCAGAGTCTCTTCTGGTTAAATCAGAGTCAGACCTGGGACCTGAAGACTTGGCCGATGCTTCAATGACGACTGCCGTGGAGCTCAGTTCCAGTTCAAAGTTAACCCCAGATAAATTAGAGAGGAGTAAACAACAGCCTGAGCTGTTTGACCAAAAATGTCAACAGCTATGGCAAAAGAAGATTATTAGGGGATAACAACAGAGGGTGATATAAATTAACTTTAATCCGATGGGAATGTGTTTGAGAAAATGGATTTCACTAACAATGGATGTTTGGAATAGAGTGAGACACAACAATGGGAATAAGTAAAGACAGATTGCTGGAGGGACTGAGGGGGTGGGGGCTGCTTTTTATGTGTGTATCTATATGTGTGGCTTTGTGGGCAACATAGAGCATGGAGGCTCTTGGCAGTTACATTGTGTTAGAATTAAAAAAATCCCAATCTGACAATATTAATTGAGATATTTTAAATGATCATGCGTTGCACATGTTCTGTCTTTAATGTCTCATCCATGTGCTTAGTCACAGAGTGAAATTGTATCAATCTGTTTTAACTGTTTTCTCTCTCTTGAGCAAGGGTCACGATTCGGTAGAGCAGCGGCCATTAATAGGCATTCAGTGGTCTGGATCCAGAAGCTCTCCTGTACCTGCACCTAAAACCGATTGTTTGAATTGTCCACTATGACAAAAATATTTCTGTTTTAACAAACTAAGCTTTTCTAGCCTTCATGGCACTGGTTAAGGAACCAAGGAAATTCAGATACTGTTGCATTCATTGTAAATCATATCACATGAATCCACTCAGCCAATCATAACTGTAAACTCTGATGAGCATTTCACAGTCAGTGAGGGAGAACATTTGCTTCCCAATTTGAACCCATACGAGCCTGAGAGCAAACTTACGAAAGCGTATTGTAAATTAATACCCCGGATGTAGAAGTCAAGAGAGAACCAATTGAGACACAAGGATGATACTGCTCCTGCCTGAAAAAACTATCTAGCCTCCAGACTATAAATTAATAATTATTATAATGGACCTAGACTCCAGAACCGGAAATGGAAGCCAATGTGAAAGTACTTGAAACCTGTATTCTCTCGAATGACCAACAGGGGGCGACTCGACTGATGGCAAAATGGACTGAGAAAAGATGTACCATATTTAATTTACATATTCATGCAGTATTAGCTACTGTTATTTGTACTGATCCAAAATGAACAGTAGTTAGTCAGTACATTCACATATTTTACATGAGAGGCTTTTTAGTAGTTTAGATTTGAAGGGTGTCTTTTATGAAAGATTTGCTGGGCTCGCAGTAGCTGCATTGCAAATATGTAATATTTGAAAACCATGCTAAAACTCCACATCAGCCGACACCATGAGGATCGAGTGCTTTCACTTCTCTGTTGAGGTCAAGGTCAGCTCTGCAGTTAAGTGAAGCTCAATGATCATTACAAAATTTAATTAGCTTTTTAGCTCAAATGGGAGTGTGATGGTTCTTTCCCAGGAGGGGAATCCTTGGGCTACCAGTGTCCAGTCATGTGTACTATATGTGGGCAGTGAATGATATGAGATCTCCATCCACCATGAAAGGGAAGCCTGGCACCAGGTTGAGAAAGAGGCCTGCTTTCCCCTGGTTGCCGACCCTGGAAAAAAAAAGAGGGGAGCACATTCCCAGACTGTTTCCCAATTCCATCTGGTTATTATACAGCCCAATTTGTATGGAATTCTGTAGTTAATGAAATACTGTTTTATGTATATTTATATAGAAACAAAGCTGAACTTATGGTTTGCTCCCATGGATCTGTGAGCCCTAGATGAGGGAGTGACCTTTGACCTATATTTGAACCTAGAGAGTGTCTAGAATGACGTTGAGGGAAACCTGCAATTAGACTGAATTAAAATAACTCACTATCTTTAGACTTATTTGTGCTTAACATCAGACAAAACAGACTGAGGCTTCTATCCGTACCCTGCATTCATTTTGTCCATATTCTGACATGACTTCCTAAAGCTTTACGTATAGGGACAAAACAGACAGAACGGAAGAGCAGAACCATCGCATATGTGCAGCAGTGCGGCGTCTGTATGTTACTTTGTCTGATCAACAAACAGCCACTTTTATCTCTTTCTTAGCTATGTTATCACAACCTTCTTCTTCATCGCTGTCAAAAACTCTGGACTCTGCGCCCCCCCTCTGGTGGATATTTTGCTTAACAACAATGAAAATGAGGCATAAAAGTATGGGGGCAGTAATGGTTTACATCGTTTAAAAACTGATGTATCTCTTTCCATACGTAAGTCAGTGTTATTTTGTTTTTATACCTGTTATAGCCCAAAAAAGCTAGGAACAGTAATTGGTGGATTCCCTGTGCGAATGGATGTGTGTGTGTGTCTGTGTCTGTACCTAGTGTGTTGCTACATGTTGACGACCAAACAGCCTATCCAACTTCTTCTGAGGGGAATGTGACAAAAAAAACACACCCGCTCCGGTGAGTGGCTGGAGCTGCCGGCGGGTGTTGGGTGGCTTGATTATGATCAAGCGTCTCAGACCCACACAGCTGTGAGCACTTGTGTCCATTAACACCTTGCAGCGGAACATGAAAGCGGTGGATCACATTTTCTCCCCCAGTTAAAGAACCAGTGGCCCTTCCTACGGCATCCTCTCGATTTACTGCGACGCAACAGGATCGGCCAACAAAGTCCAAGGTAAGAGAGGGGATATGTTCAAGTGTGGCGAAAGTGGCGAGAGCTGCTGAATTGAACCTTTAAATGGTTTAACATATGTATCTAGGACGACTGGGAAGGACTTGAACGGCAGACAGACATTTCAAGACAAATGGGAGGGTCGGTTCCCGGCAGGAAAAGAAAAACGTGAATGGAAATGTCGGCCGAAGACACAAGAGCAGGAGACTATTAAGATAAACACGTGATTTAAGTCTAATAAATGACAAAAACTAATTTTCTGATGACCTCAACTAGGTGTTTGTGTGTGTTTTCCTGTGTGTTTTCGCTGGTGTACATGCTGCGTGCAGTAAACTCCAGCTCGGAGCTGCAGCTGCCCAAGGATCCTGGAATGTTTATGGGTTTGTTTTGAAGTGCCTGTGCACCCCCCAAAGCCTGCCACCCCCCACCACCGCCCACCACTTCTGCACCCCCTCCATCCCCACCCCCCACCCAAATTAGGCTCAGCGGGGATAAATGAACACCGTTGAAGGCCATTTTTCAATTCATTAACCCATCAAAGCCTCCGCAAAAAAAAACCACACTCACTAATTCTTTATCTGTTGCTTTTCTGGCGTGGGAAGGAGTTCTGTGGGTGGAAGTCGGCGAAGACACTGTGATCATTGAGGGTACGGGTCAGTGTTCAACTCAAGGATGCGTAAAGCTGGTTTCTCGCGTTGTCGTGGAAATCGAACAACAAACATGAGCTACGGGCTTGGCAAACAGGGGGATGCTGAGAGAGGATGAAGGGATAGGAGGACGAAAACCCCGAGGAAAATATTAGACAAGAGGATTGTTTCACCACTTTGTCATCTAGAATAAATGTGCCAAATTCAATTTTTCGGTATAAATCTGCTCCAGTAAATATCTTCATTTACACACAAAGTGATCTAAGGTGCTACTTACATCTCTGAATACAATAAATTACAGAATATTTCTGCTGAAGTACATTGACAGAAGAACACCACACCTTTCATAACAGGTACCTCAACAAGTCCATGCAGCCTAAACAAAGCCCACAGACTGTTCTGTCAAGCGTGCTTTGACAAATTGGCCCGTAAAGACTGCGCTCAACAAATAAAATGCGAGGGTGTCTGAGGCGTGCACAGACTCTCTGCTCCCCTCCATATGTCAGGGATAAATCTAACCTCATTTTTCCTTCAGCTCGACCGAAGCCAAGCCAGTAAGCACAGCCAATTGATTTTGGATGCCTGTGCAAAACCCAAATCCCATGGCTAAAATTGGTCCTTGAAAAACTGGTAGGCTGCTCTCCCACCAGTACCTTGCCCCCCTTGGCCCAGGCCACAGTCCAGACCTGCTGTAGCCCCTCCTTGGGTGCCCTCTCTGCCCGACCCAACAGGCTCAGCTATATGGGCCCCCTGCCAGCATGTGTGTGTGTGTGTCTATGGTGTGTGTCTGTGTGTGTGTGTGTTTGGGCTGAGTTCCGCCTGGCTGCTCCAGCCACCTGCTCAGGGCACCGGGGAACACCCGGTTAATTAGCTCCTCATTAGAGCCAAGGCAGTGTAGAGCATCGACTAAAAACACACATACTCACACACATTTATGCACACACATACACACACCAGAGACGGCCGCTTCAAGAGGCAGTAACTGCTCACAAAACGACACAAAGATCAAGTAACGAAAGATCCAAGAAAAAGTTCCACAGAGCTGGGACACAAACAGATGTAAAGGCCGCTGGGTCTGTTCACTGTAATGAGCTGTGGACAACAAGCTGAGACAAAGATTTAAGAACTCCAAGCTGAAAACCAACAGGAACCTACAACCCCAGTAGCACCGCTGTGTGAGGTACATGGGCCGTGCTATGCTTCCACCTCTTTTGCAACCAAGCCACTCTAGCCCCACTTGCTCTTTCCTTCGCGTCCACACAGATGTATCTTTCGCTTTTAGCTCTGACACCACGTCCCAGAACTCCCCTCCCTCCACTGGTTTCTGCGGTTAGCCTCACGCCGTGGGCTTAAGAGCCAGCTCTTGGGGGCCCTTTTGAACTGAGAGTCCCCTTAATTCCTCTCCCGCCCCTCCCCTAAGCCTCCTTCTCTCTTCCTCTCTCCTCTCACTTTCATGAGACCCTATCTCAAATAGTCTGACTGGTTGATTGTCCCTCTTTCTCCTCGTTTCCTTCCCCACCCTTTTTCCTGCTGTCCATCTCTTCCTCCATGTCTCCTTCTCTCTCTGGATGGCATCAGGCAGGGAGAGATTTTAACGAGATTAGGCTGGAGGGTTGCCAGTTTGGGGGGGCCTTGTGTCAGTGGAGAGTTGAGTCCTGAGCTCTGTTCCCACTCTCTCTGGTCCACTTCAATTCCCCACATCTAAACATTGTTATCTGTGTCCCGCCGTTTGCCTTTACTCTCTGTCTGTCTCAGTTGATCTTTTTTTTCCCCCCTCCACAGTCTGCAGTCATGAGCACAGGAGAAGAAGCAGACGACCGCTGTGCAATCAAATTATCGTGAAGAATCAGGAGCAACTGAGCTAAAAAAACAGATTCACTTTTGCCATGACTCTTGGCAACCATGAGGTCTACTCTGGGGGATACATGTGATGCCTGTGCAGGTTTAGAAATAGAAAGTGACAGATGGAATACATACACCACTGTGGCCAGAGATGGCAGTAGAAACGGTGGGAGTGGGGTAATATGTTCTACTATAGTAGTCTCAGGTTGGGATACAGGCTTGCATGCGAATGCATAGAAAGACAAAGTGTTCTGGACTGATGATGGGTATCCCAGAACTAGGCAGTGAACGTTTTTTTGGCTGTATCTGCAGGGTACCTGGCATTTTGCAACAGATGAGTTTCATCCAAATAAATAGTTGGATGACGATGAAAATTATACAAACCATATGTTTTAAATGGTCTGTTGAGATGTATGGTCTGATGAGATCCTTTCAAACCAAGTAACCTTGAAATAAACCAAGGAACCTGCGGCCTCCCGGCTCCGCATGGCAACTCATGAATACAAAAAAAATCCATTTACAAATACTACAAATGACCGCAAATATTAGTTTCTGTAATAAAACA
This sequence comes from Pseudopleuronectes americanus, assembly GCA_038501795.1. Lineage (NCBI taxonomy): Eukaryota > Metazoa > Chordata > Actinopteri > Pleuronectiformes > Pleuronectidae > Pseudopleuronectes > Pseudopleuronectes americanus. Next base: position 9,254,402 of record CM076735.1, read on the forward strand.
CATACATATTTCAGGTTGCTCCTTTTTGGCTCAAAACCTATTAGTGTTAGGAGTTCGTGCACGGAAAGCATCATTCACAAAAACAAAAATCTAAATTGAGTGTTATAGGTTATGATGCATTTATGTACGAAAAGAGATGTTAGTTTCAAACAATGCAACTGCTTTTTTACGTTGACATGGTGGCTAAGCAATACACCCAATAGAGGGCAGCACAGAGTTGAGCGTTTCTGACAACTACAACAATTGAAGAGGTTTTGATAATGATTCTCTTCAGTAAGAATCAAAAGCACCTGCGTTGGATACAGTGTCATGTGTGGCTGTGAAAATACATCACAACATGTCGACGGTGAAGTTGCTTCCTTGTGTCTCATGGTCCTCTGAAGAATTACCTACACTGCCCCCTACGATTTCAGGTGGTACTGCGCTCTTAACCTGTTTTCATCCATATCTGTAAGTAACTTTTGTTTAACCAAGTGAGCGAGCTGAGCAGAAACCTCATCATCATCTGACATCAGACACCTCGCCAAAAAGCAGCAGTTCCAGCCAGCACCTCGAGAAGTTAGCGTGATATATGTGTTCAATAATTTAGTATGGCCCACAAAGGATGTTATAAAATTTGAAAAGGCCCTTGATAGGAAAAAAAGGTTCCCCAACCCTGTTTTAAACGATAATGATCATCCCGTCAGTCGACTTCCAATAACTGGTAGACGTCTTCTTCCAGGGGGAAATGAAGCTGTTCTGGCAGCTCAATGTGGCCTCACACCTTTTCTACTTATTTTGAATGTTTAAAAAATATTCACAATTGATGAAACAGCTATAGTGGGATAATATCCAAAATAGTCTACTAAAAATTCTTGGACCCTACAATTCCCACAATACAAGTAAATAACAGACTCTTCCTGTCTGTTCCTTTATGAAAATTCAAAGTCTCCAAAACCAATTAGAGATTTCCCAGAGGAGTTAATCAGCGTCTTTATTTCCCTCGACATTATACAGTTCAACTGTTTGCACAAGCGGAGCAGAAAACTGATATTTATCTTAGCCGATTTAATTTGTCACACATCTGTTGATCAGTCTCATCAGTGAAGGGGGATTTGATTCTTTCTTTTGTATGATTCCTGGAATTGTTTTGTAATTAGGGGTTTAATCTTCTCCCCTCATACACATTGTATTTCATTTTCCTGTTAAAGACTGAGCAGGATAATAAGTAAAGTTGTTTATGATGGTTTTCTTCCTTGACACCATAAATAGCTGAACATGGATTTGTAGATGATGTTAAAACGTTGGATTGAAAAGAAGAATTTGGGTTTTTCCAGTAGAGTTGTTCCATGAGGATGTAATCATGAGCAAAGATCCGCTCCACATCACACACATGTTTACACGACTCACACCAGACCCGTCTGTTCATATTGTAACGGACGATATTCATTCCATATGCATGACGGTCTGTGGAGACAAATACATAATTTTTAACACTGTGATTGGGAGTCATGAGTAAGAAAGCCTATGTCGGAAACACACAGACACAACCCCAGTAAAGCGATTGTCATAAACATATTTTCTCTTAACAGCCTCTGAATGCCTCTGCCACCGGCAACGCCAGTGGCCAAAAACCACACATTTTCTCAGGCAACAGACCATAGAGAAAATAAAAAGGCAAACTGTTACTAAAACACAACATATTCACTGACAGAAGAAAAGAAAAAAGGCGATGGATTCCAGCAGGGAAAAATATATGAAATAAAAGAAGAGGTAGCAGAGGTCCAGGCAGAGAGTTAATCTTGTTACACAAGAATAGAGAGGAAGAGAGCGCCGGCGGTGACGGGCACCTCGGGAGGTGATTGCTACCATCTGTGCGAGAGAGTCGACGGGGGCCTGGGAGAGCCGGGTGGGCACGCTGCAGCTCCACCAGTTTGTTTTGGCACCGGGATGAAACACCACATCACACTGCTAGATTACATGTGGCTCTCTCACACATGCACAAATGTAAGGAGATGCATAAATGCACACACTCGCTCGGCTGCAGGCGGCCGCAGAGCCTTTCCCCCAGCTTCTTTACTCAGCTGACGTGAGCTCGGTTATTTGACACGTTGCTGTCCGTAACATTTGTTTCGCCATGTTCCCCGCTGGCTAAAGAACCTTTACGAGTTCCTTCACAGGACGAGAAGTGCAGCAATCCCTTGTGGGGTTGGCCGAGCACCAAAGCTGCAATACTGACATAGAGAATTAAAGCAAACTGACCAAACCCTATCTTCTCAGCCAGAAAAAGGAAGTTACATTTGCTCCCAGCCCCGAAAAACCCAACACCGCAACACACCTAGACAAAACTCGCACCTCATGTTTGTTGGCTTAACCCTGTTTGCCTCACGCTAACCACCCCAGAGGCATCATTTTATATAGGGCTGTTGATTTTAGAACCACATTCCTCTGCCATGTAATTATCGGAAAACACAGGAGGTTTCTTTTTTCAAAAATCACTTTCTTTCACTTAGCAACCCCCACTTCAACACACACACACACACAAATCTTTGAGTGTCGTGGTGTAAGTAATTGAAGTGTCGGTTCCCTGTTAGCCTCCAGCGACAGGCGGCTGGGGTGGGAGGGGCGGGAAGTCAATTAGCAGAAGAGGGAACATGGCAAATACAGTACATGCATTAATATCGAGGCAGCCCTGGCTTTTTTCATCCCTTCCCATCTATTTTTGGCATCTCACTTCAGAAATTCATATCGTGATGTACTCTAGGGACAAGCGGGTGAACAAATTTAGGCTGCCATGTTCCGCAAAGATGGATTTTCATGATTCCGTGTGGATTTCAAGTGAGGTTAACTTGGTTCTACTCAAGGAAAGAGCACAAAAGCAGACAAATCATGCTCCTCACAAATTGTGCCGTGGTTTCCGTGTGTGATTCCATTTCTCAATCACCAGGCCTGAAAAGTGTCTCAGTGAATCTGCTCTACGCCAAAGCAACGTGGACCTGACCTCTGCTTGGCCTGCGCTCGGAGACGAGGAGGCGGGGGAAATGCTGTTAAAGGATGGAGGTCTATTTTGAATAACCATCTGCCCCTTGTCATTGAGAGAAATGAAGAGAAGAGAGAGAGAAAATCAAAAATAAAGAGTTTGTACTTCTGTGGTCTTCAGAGTTTCCATCGCTCTGCACAGACCTGAGTGCTTATTCTGAAGCCTGTTCCTGAGCATGTGTTCCTGGCTGGCTTCTTCCTCTGAGCAAACACACACACACACACACACACACACACACACCTCTGCTGGATATCACTGCTTTCTCTAAGAAAACCATCTGTCAATGTCCCCCTAATTCCACCTAATAGTTTCCAAAAGACTGAGGCCGAGCCCACCAACACGACGAGCCCCCCCCCACCAAAAGGCTTGAGCAGGCAACCTCAAAATCTGTTTCCCTTCTCCGTCTTCCGCTATAAAAATCCACATTTTAATGCAACCTCTCCTTCATTAGTGTGGCAGACATGATCTAATCACGTATATATTATATAACAAGTAATAACTTTTTTAGAGGCAACAACTCATTTGTGGGAATTTCCTCCGGGTGACGACATAGTCGGATGTATAACGAGAGACTGCAGTGAATAGTTATTTGGTGGATTGATTTAATTACAAAGGAAACTCTGCTCCTTTGCGCAAAAGCAAAATACGATATCACTCATTCCCCCGTCAAATTTACAATTAAAATATTCAGCACCGCACCCAAACGCTGCAGCAGAGCAGGAACACTCCGCTCTGCTCCCGACCACAGCTCACCTGCGGTCCTGGCAAATCAGCTCAAACGGCAATTCAAACAGCCCCTCGCTGACCCTGCTTTTTTTATGCTATGAATGCATAACAGTGTGCCTGGTGCAGAACTGGGAGCAGACCTGGCTTGGTTGGGCCCATTAGCGATGGATGGTGTCTGGCCCTGGGCTCGCAGCGTCCCAGAGCAGCTCTCTGGACTTCCTGCGGCCAAATGAGGGAAAAGGAAGGGCTGGAGAATAGAGCAGGCTTGGTTCTGCAGCCAAGCAGGACCAAGATGGCTGCAGCCACAGCCAAGAGTAGAGTGCTACCATGCCACCATAAATTATCATCTACACTCAGGATGTCACCTTGTCGTTGACTCCACAAGAGGCCTCTTCGTCTTACACAGGGACTTTGGCAGACTCTATTATGGCATGATATAGGGTCTCACATTTTTTAAGTCAACAATGAAGTATTTACATTACTGCCATGCCAGCAGAAAAGCAAATACTCCATCACAAACCTGGAACCAGAATAGCTCTTATCCATCTGTTTCCTCATTGTGTCCTGTTGCTCAAACTCAGGGGCAGATAAATCACAGCTTTTTCCATCATGTCTCCCTCAATACAAACAGACACGCTCCTTTACGAGGCTGCCCTCTCCAACTACCAGAGCAGGGATTTGTAAACCAATGTCTCGAGGCAAGATTCACAGTGAGGGAGGCGGCAGATGGGCGTGTGTGTGCATGGCTTGTGTCTGGAGACAACGCGCGAGCTTGCCAAGAGCACAGACAGTAATCTTGGTGTGATACTTGTCAGACATTTAGTGAGAGCCGCGAACAATCAAACCGGCCTGTTAGACACAACGCTCCAGTGATGCAGGGTTAAGCTTTAAAAAACGAAACTGCCGAGAGCGAAGAGCAGAAGCTTCCAAAAGTCTTAAAGTGGTGAAGTTTGGCTTCCAGGCAAATCGTTTCTCAAAGACTGACAGACTCAGAGGAGGTGTGTGAAATAATTATTGATTTGGGCTCTACGTCTGCCCACTCTGAATTCCTAAGTACCCACAAACCTTTTCCCCCCCGTCAAGTTAACCTCACCGCCGCCCCGCAGAGGATCATGACCTCAGACCAGCCCTCCAATCCAAACACCCTCAGGGCCTCACACAGACTTTAGTGACACCTATGGGAGTCTTCAGCTCTGTAACCTGCCACTTAAACACACTTCCCCAGTCTAAATACTTGCATCTCACAGTGGCCTGCCTCAGGGCTTGCTTCGCAGCCCGCCGCCATTTGTGCGCCGTGTCAGAAAAAGTAAAAGCAATCAACAAGGGGCGGGTGCATTTTAAGAACTTGCTTTAATATACACAGGAGAGACATTTTAAAGGCTCTCCTGCTACTTTGAGGATATTTTGGAACCAGTTCTACAAGCAGAACAAGCTTTAAAGAGGTTCTTGTAACATGAAATCTGGGGACATCTGGGACTAACTTTTTCGGCCATGTCCGGATGTGGGATCAGGTATAGCGTGCGACTTGCAACAGCCTTTAACGGCCCCTGTATCAACGCTGGGATTAGGTCATCAGAGTTGGCCGGTGCAGCCGGGGCCTTTTAGTCCAGAAATCAAGGATAGAAGTGACATATCAGTCCCGCAGAGGAGAGGTCTACGGGAAACGGGTGTAACGTTTCGGAAACTGCTACAGGACAAAGGGGAGGGTGCAAAGTATGAGAGAGGGTTCACGGGATGATGTTCTCAAAGGTGTATGCGTGTGAGTGTCATGGACAGGTGAGAAGCCAAAATAAGGTGTTGGCACGGGAGGTGCGGTGAGGGTTCATGGCCTGGTCTGATGCTCAAATGACCTCTGGCTCTGTCACTTGTTTTCCCCTCTGAACAGATCTGGCACCGTGCGACACCAAACATGATCTCAGGCCAGCTCACAGGGCAATTACAACATATTCGAAAAAAATACACCAAGTTCTCCTCCTGTTATTTCTCTCTGCATGGCTGTAATTTTATTTCATTATGGGGAAAGGTTAAAACGGGGACAGTGGTTACTAATATGGTTTTATTTCCCTGCCCGTACAAATTTTTATGACAAGCAAAATTGACCCGAATTAAGTTCCACCTATGTCTATTTATACTAACGGAGAAATCCTGTGAACGCTACCGCCAAGGAAACATACCCACATGCTAGAGAACACATTCCTGCTAAAAAGGCATGACTAACACAGCATGTGTCTAAAACCCTTCTACAGCCATGAAATTAATATATATGCTAAATATCAAATAAAAAACCTGTTATCATAGAAAACTCTAATCCAGTGCAAAGGTAATCCATTTACATTAACAATAATTGCCACAGAAATTGCTATAATTTTACTTGGCAAGCTTTCAGAGCCCGCCTGGATGACTTTTACAGAGAATGTCTTGAGGTAAAGTCAAACACGGCCAAATAACATTCTTGGATGACTTAGCTGCAGCGGTGTGCCAATGTCGTGAGTTGTTACCATCCACTGTTTGGACTTGTTTGAGAAAATTAGGTGTTTTTTTTCATAAAGATGTCCTCAAAACATGATTTTGTTGAGCGTGGGCCTGTTTCCCTGTAGAGGAACGGTAAATAGAAGAGGCTGATGGGAAATGAAAGGGAGGGACAGGCTTGTTTTTTAAGAGATGTTGCCAAAAGTCGCCTGCTCAACCACTACATGCGACCAGAACTCCTCACCTGAATAAGCACGAACCCATCCATGTTTGTTCTGGCAAATCTACTACTGACCATGACACTCAAATGTCATCTTTAAATTGCTCCATTTCTACCTCTCTCACGCTATGCCTGTGTGTAGGTGTGTAAATTCAATTTGTTGGCCTGACTTTGTAAAACCTCCCTGATTCAGAGGAAGAGGAACAGAAGAGGGAAATAAACAGAGCTAAAGAGAGAGCAGACCTTTTTAATAATGGCCACTGACTTTATGAAAACCTGTTAAAGGTTATCTTTACAAAGAATAGGTTGTAATTTAGAAGAACAAACTCTATTAATCATTTGGGTTCTGTGGTTTGTTAAAACAAACATAACTGTATTCCTGCAGGCAAAGTTAGATCTTCGGTATGTTCCAAACACATGGACAGAAAATAAATGATGACAGAGAGATGGAGAGACTTACCCAGACACTCGTTGGCCTCGCGGGCGTTGGCCCTCTGCCACGGCCGGTCGTAGTGGAAGGGTTTGCAGCGGTCACATTCAGGCCCTTCCGTGTTGTGTTTGCAGTCACACACCAGTTTGCCTTCCTTGTCTTTTAGACAACGTGAGGCATGTCCGTTGCATTTACACCTCCCGCCCACCTGGAAGTCTCCCACTGCATAGAAATAGGTTGGCAGTGTCGATGTCACCGCCATGGGGTCGTCGTCCCTCCCTCCGCTGTTGCTGCCAGCCCCCAGCGCCAGCTCTCGGGGAAGCTGGGGCCGGTTGAACACCACGCGGATATCGGTGACCGTCACCCAGTCCTGGAGGACCGGGCTGTTGTCAAAGTCTTTACCAGAGGGCCGTCCATCCAGAGTGCTGAAAGCAATGAGTCCACCAGAGAGAGGATAGAGGTCAGTGTGGCCATCTGTGCATAGAGCCTCCTGCTCGTTCTGCTTGGTAATGGTTGCTTTGTTAGGCCGATTGTACATACGCCGGCACTGAGAGGAGTAGTACTGGTAGGGCATCCAGGTCTTGCCATAGTCCATGCTCTTGTATATGGCCAGGGACTCGGGCCGTGGCGAACAGAACTGCAGGCTGACGTAGGTGATTTCAAACTTTTTCCCCAACGAAAGGGTGAGAGTCACATTGTACGGAGAGGTGTTCAGATTCTCCGACTGCCAGCAGGTGAGGTTGTGTGCCGAGTTGAGGTCAGTGAGGTAGGAGGCCGGGTGGGCGCGGCGAGGGTCAGCCGCGTCGCAGATTTGACACGAGCGCACCGAGGGTCGATCGTCCCCACGCTCCACCACGCTACAGGAGCGCGATGAAGGCCGGCCGCAGACGCTGGACACCGCCACTTCTTTACCAAAGGCAGCGTTGATAAACTCGGGGATACAGCGGCGGGCTGCACCTGTGTCATCGTAGCAAGGATCTGGAGGGGTTTGCTGCCCGGCGAAGGGATTGGTGGCACTGAAGGTGGAGAATGTGCAGGCCAGGAGGTAGAGGCCCAACAGGCACCTCCAGGGTTCCCTCATCCTGCTTGTGAACTTGTGTCTCTGTTTTTGCACGTATGAGTCTTTATGTTTAAAACCCAAGAGTCTATAAGTGCATGTGAGTAAGTGCTGTTGAGCAGATGTGTCTGTGTGTGACTTTCTCAGACAGTATGTGTGTGTAATTGGGGATCAGTGGAAGAAGAGTGTTGGAGCTCAGCGACCCTTCACTTCAGACTGACCAGAGCTCTTCCTGCAAGAGACAGAAATAAACAGAAAGGTCAATGTCAGACATATTTTTACCATAATAGGATATAAAATAGAAATGAACTCCACTGTATAAAAAATGGATGTATACCCTCAAAAACCAAATCATATTTGCCCTTATAAAGGAAATTAATTGGGTCCTTTGTGTTAGATAATAAAGAGAAACTTCCCAAGGATTAGACAGTTAGATGGGAGGCCTGAGAGAAAGGATGTGACCATTTAAAGAGAGACATTAGCAGCTGCACCCTGAATTTCAATGCAGTCCTCTCATTCAGGACTTCCATTCAGGTCAAAACTGGCCAAGCCGTGTGGTCATGCTTGAGCAGCAGAAGTAGAAGTCACCCTATAATCCCCGGTGATGCAGCGGAGCAGTGGACCATGTGTGACCCTGTCAAACCTCTGCTCTGAGAGCTGGTCCTGGAAAAAAAAAGCTAACTTTTATAGCTGAGGATATAGTTTTGTGCTCTTACTGATTTCTGTTGGACTCTGGCAGGAAATCAACCACTGAAGCTCTATAGTCACACAGCGGTGACCCCGGAGAAGACAGTGTTGTATCCGGTCACTGAACCAGGAAAGTTTCAAGATGTGATAGCTTAGATAGAGGATTATACCCTGCATTAAAAGAACTGAGCCTATGAGACTCCATTCAAGCCTTTTTAAATCTCTAGGTCGAGATAGGTACCTGGATGACATCATTGATACGCTCACAGCAAGACGAGGGGCCTCTCGGTCCCAAAGAGAGAAAGACTGCGGGGCGCGGTGAGAGAATGCTTCAGGGCAAAGAAAAAAAACTGAGAAAGAGATGTATACGGCTTGAGGCTTTTCCTTCGGTAATCCCCCTTTTACATCCCTGGGTGTCAAATTAGCCCCCATCTCAAAACAGACAGCTTTGGGCTTGAGAAGGTGCCCCAACCCTCTTTGCGAGGTATTTATTAAATGACAATGAATCACACCCACCTCCTCCCTACCCTCGCTCTCCTCCTCATACCGCAGCATCCCTCTTCCTCTTGGTACAACAAAAGGCCGCCTCTGTATCCACTTCAGCCGAGCGGGGCAGGCAGATTTAAGGGGAGTCAGAACAACAAAAGTTTGGTTCCTTTCTTGTGTGAGGGGTCCAAAGCTAGCAAACCACTCAGAAAAGAGCGCAGTGGTCTGGTAAATGGGCGCGCTCGTCTGTGCTCAAGTGCTTAAACCGAGCCATTTGGCCTCTTCTCAAGAGCAGATAGGGTGCTGAAGGCAAAGAGTGTGAGGGACTTATACCGAGCACAAAGCAAGTGAGGAAGTTAAGCTGTAAATGCAACTGCCTCTTAGAAATCAGGTATCTGGATTTTACTTTAGTATTGTAACACAAATATCTGTATTTTCTACTTCTTACAATACAACAGGCTTTCCTTTTCATGCATTTGAGGGAAATTGTCAAATTTGGTTATAGATTTCAACCTATATGGATGGGACAATAACACAGAGGAGCTGATTCCTTGTTGTATGTACCAAAAGTGCATATCTAGCAACACAGACATAACATGGTGTAAGAGACGTATCAAGACGAAACAGAGGAAGGGAGACTTAACTGAGAAGATGAGGTTTGGGACAAATGTTCATAACAATATTGAAGAAAGTGAAGAATCAGGCCACATCGCTGACAACGAAGCAGAGCAACAAAACATTCTCCATCCCTGACCTTATAATTCAATCAATATATTGTACATATTTCCCCATATTTGAGACTGGTGTGAGGTAAAGAGTCTTCAAATATATTTATATTTTACATCACCTTGTACTTTTACTTCTGTAAGTATCTGTACTTGACTTAAGAATGTGTGCACTTTTCCCCCCTCTGAAATTCTCCCAATTTCTATGAGCAACGCATGAATAAAAATCTATTTCCAGACTTATTTTCTGCTAAATTTGAACTACACTTGGAATAAAAGACTAATAAAATAATCCAATAAAACTTTCCCGTTGTGCCGAGCTCTGAAGTAGCCACTAAAAGAAATTGAAAGACCGGAGCATGAAAACATAATTTTTTTTTAAACCCTGCCGTTACAAAATTCAACAGATGAAAAATAGATCGCAGGGAATGGGCCTGCTCATAAATGAATGGAGAGAGAGTGGGCCTTGCCAGGACGGATAAGGACACTGATCAATGACATGTGTCTGAGGACGAGGAGGTTAAAGTGGGCACGCTGGCGGGAGTTCATCAGCCAAGGCACTCCATCAAAAGGCTGGCCGTGGTAAATCTGGCGGGCCCGACACCCACTGAGACACACGGAGAGGCGGCTGATAGAATTAGCAACTCATTAGCATCCCGGCCCAGCTTCTATCAGCGGCAAAAAAAAAGAGACGGTTGGGGAGGCTCTGAGAGAGAAGAGGAGCAGGAAGAAGGGATTGGAACTATGACAGGTGAGGGAGCAGAGAGAAAGAAAACAGATGGAAAGAAGGAATTTTGACGGACGTGTTGTTGAGGGAGTGAGAGGAAGTTGCAAAAGGAAGCAGGACAGAGACAAGCGACAAGAAGAGGTAAGAAGGAGACGAGGGACATATGAGGGGGAGAGAAAACAGTGAGGGGCGCGACAGTGATTAAGCAGAGATGACTCTCGGACGGGGGCGAGCGAGGACAGAGATGAATGGGAGCAGTAGGAGAGAGAGAGGGGAAAGTGACAGAGATGGAGGAAGGAGGTTTTAGGGAAGGACATAAAAAATGAGAGAGGGAGAGATGGAGGGAGAAACAGAGGGGAGACAGATTAAGGTGGCGGACTGCAGCGGTCTGTGTCTGGACTTCGGATGACTAAATATGGTGCGGCCCGTGTGCTGCCGGGCCTGCTGGGAGATTCTTCCCGGCTCTGGTGCTGTCAGGCGCGTCTGGCAGATGAACGCGTAGGTTAAACAGAGAGAGAACAGTGACAAGGCTGTTTAATTCCACTCCGTGTGCCCTCTGAAATAGATGTCGGCCTGTGTTAACAATTCTCAGAGACAGTCCAACAACTCTGTGCTGCCGCAGGGAAACCTGGTCTTTATTAAATCCTTATAAGACTTATTCTATATCGCCATTAAAAAGTGCAAACTGTGAGCCAATCCCACAAAGTCTCTCTGAATCTATAAGCTCTGCCAGGATGTCAGCGCAGCAGTGGAGCTGGCTGACCTTTGCGATGCGAAGAATCTGTTTCGGCATTAAAATTCTCTGTTTTCAGAATTGACAGTGTGTTTAACAAGCCACAAGTTCCCCTAAGTGGAGGCAGACATTGTCTTTCATTAAATGTGGTTGAAGTAGCAACAGCTGCAGGCCCATGTCTCTGAGACGCTGCAGAAGAAGACATTGAGGACGCGGCGCAGAAACGCTGGGCTGCAGTTGCAACATCTCCAGGAATCTAGCGAGGAAGGGTTGGAGCTTTTCAGAAAACAAACGTATTTATATGCCTTATGTAACCAAACGTTTTATTTTTCCATAAAACCATTGATTGACATTTTGGGAAATACACTTTCTTGCCAAGAGTCAGATGAGAAGATCAATACAACTCTATAGTTAGGAAGCTGAGATGACCACTTTGGCCTCGTAAAGACGGCTGGAAAAAAGGGAAACAGCTTTGGCGCTATTCAAATGCAACAGATTCCACCAGTAACTTGGTCCTCAGCAGAGCACATACCTCCACCAAGGCCCAACAGTCCCCTTAAATTCAATCAAGCTGCACCAAATTGCACACACTCATAAAGATCAGTTCCCCAAGCAGGCCTGCTTTTCTTTTCATCAAGATCCATGAATTATTCCCTGGAAAATCTTTTAAAACTATTTATATCATGATTTTAAAAAGAAAAGTAATACAAATACATGGATCTGCCCTCTGATTCAGATCCACACCAACATTTAAGGGATTCTTCCCAAACTCATATTGCATTCTTCCACTAACATTGTGGTTATCCGTATCTTTTTGCATAATCTTGATTACAAACAAACAAGCCAACCAACCAACAAACAGGATAAGAGTTAAAACGTAACCTCACTGGCAAAGGGAATAAATCTTACATAAGCACATTATTTCTGTATTATTAATGTGAAACAAAAGAATATGTTTAAATTTTACACCACTGGTAGTTCATTTTGCTAACCAGCTTATTTAGCAGGCTAATCGATTTTCAGGGCATTCAAATGATTAACTATTCCTTTCATTCGTTTGGCATTTAATCATTACATCAGCTTCTAATCTGAGTTTAGATTTTCAATAGTTTTATCCTTTGATCACTGACTTAAGACCTCAAAGTTCGATTTGGCCCCGGCACACAAGCCTACCGGCGTCTGCAAAATAAAAGACAAACTGTTCCTGAGGCAGCTGAGCCATTTCCGTGTGAGAGAGTGCAGTGACAAATACAAACTGCTCGGCCAATTCATCACTGCATCAGTCCTCTGTGGATTAATGGCAAAGGAAAATGTGCCTGTGTGGAACGTTCTACTGCAGTGTTAAATAATTTGTCCATTAGTATTATGGGCACATTGAACAAATGGATGAAAAACGATGGGGCTTTTAGAGTGGAAGCTGCATAAGAAGTTGCACTTGGCCACAAAGACGACTCAGGCCATTTGGCAATTGGAAAAGATTCAATGGTTTTAATCAAGCAGTGACAGCCCAATTAGAGAAGGTAGATGATGGAGGGCATGAGGAAGGTAAATTAGATTAAAAAGAGGTGTGTGAGTAGGAGATGGAGCGAAAGAGAGAAGGGAGGAAGACAGGCAAGGAGGGAAAGGGAAAGACAGGAAGAGGAAGACGGCAGGGTGGTCCGGTCGTTTCAGCGGGGACATTCCGGGGAACGTTTTTTCAGCTTCTCCCTGTCACCGGGAGATCATCTCATGTTGAGCTGTCTCTCTTTCAAGCGTGGGCGCCTCTGTCAGAGTTCACAGATTAGGAAAACAGAAGTTGCTGAGAGGCTTTATTTGGCTTGGGTGTAGAGGAGGGCGCCGGGGGAGGTGAGGATGGGAGAGGGACAGCTGAGCCACTTTGTATCCCAAGTGGGAGCCTTTCAAGCTGCCTCGGAGAGTTGGCGTGGTGGCCCCGCTCAAGGCTGGGAGTCAATGGAGGTCCTCGGGGTTGCTTCTCTCGGATGACAGCAAGCTGAGGCCCCAACTGGTGCCCTGCTGTCCCTTCAGCCGGCTGTACAGTAATCCCTGGTGGGGTTATTAGTGGCTGCCCAGAACCATGGAGGACTTTTTAATAGGCTAACAACAGGGCCACCTCCATTCTCATTAACATCATGGAAAGATTCATTGTGTGAAAATAAAAGAACAGCGAGAGCAGCGACAAAGTCAGAAAGACCCTGGTGCACAGATTGCACGTGGCCTGATGCAACTGAGGAGACTGTCTTATCCCTTGTTCTTTTCAGGATTCATCTCTGGAGTTTTTTTGATACTAATATGACAGAGAGTGGATAAAAAAGCTTCCTGAGCCTTGGTCGATATCTTAACATTTAACTTGTGGCCCCAGATCTACATGAAATTAATTTGTGCATCTTTACAAAGATATAAAACAAATATAATTGGTAAAACCTGAATATTTGAGGAAGTTAAATACCAATTAATTGACTATGAAAGACAAATTGGTTCAGCACAAATCAGTTCCTTACAATCTCTATCACCACACACACACACACTTGGGTAAATAAACCTGTCCAGATGAATCAGCTTGACTGACAGGCCTCATGTAACAGGGGTCAGATATTAGTGTTCTAAATTCCACTTGGTGATGGCTGTCTCCGCAGCGGTGACGACGATCCTGCTGTTTGCATAAGGGCGTGCATGTGTGTGTGTGTGTGTGTGTGTGTGTGTGTGTGTGTGGGTGGGTGGTGGGTGGGTTGGGGAGCACCTCACCGACATTCATTAGGGACTGAAGAGGAGAAGGAGGAGGGGAGGAGGGCCGAGGGCAGGAGGGGGTCAACTCTCACAGCTGAGGGCGTCATTAGCAGGAGGATCACTGACAAATTTTTAAATCCCTCTTATGTCTGCCGAGAAGCTCTGTGTGAGTCTCTGGAGAGTTTGAATCTGGAAAAATCCACTTTTTTTGCTCAAGTGTCGTTCCAATTCATCACAGCAATGTTGCAACACGAGCACACTGCGACACCTCAACTAGTTGCCTCTAAAGCAAAATCAAACACCGCAGGTTCAGACGTGACTGATATCAGAAAACGTATAAATGAAACAGTCACAGCCTCCTTTTCCATCTGTGCAGCTGACAGCGAGAGGCACTGAACGCCCAGCGGAGGAATGCAGCAGCTTCTGTGGCCCAGCCCACACGGCTGGACCGGAGTCCGACAGCGGCTCTTTACATCAACAGAACCCGATCCGGGACCGAGCAGGAGGAGAGAAGTCAGGCAGCACGAGGTGGGATACGGGGTCAGGCACGGTTCTCACAGATTCACAGACAGGAAGTTGTGCTAAGCAACAAATCTTCGGACTTATGGAAATGTTCATACAAATGCTGAGAGGTCTAGCTGTGGTGTGTTTTTCTGTTGATCAAGAGCTCCGTGAGATCCGTGTGTGTTTGGTGAGAAAATGTGAGGTGGAGGAAGTTCTGGGCAGCGGTGACTCACTGGACTCAGGGTTAAACAGAGTTAATTTGTGAGAAACGGATCAGGAAACACATTTATGAGAAGAGCTCTTTGTTTCGTTTTACACAGATTCTCTGTCCCAAAACATCCCAACAATTTTGTGTTCTCTTCTGCAATAGGAAGCTGTAAACTACAGTCGATTATAATGTTACCAGTAAAAGGGAATACAAAGATAAATGGAGACAGTGTTGAGGACGATTCCTGTTAAAGTAAATAAAAAAAAGGATAAACACTTCAGCAATGAGGTGATTGAACTTCATATTGTATATTTAAAATCAGATTTTCACTAAGACTGTTATACATTTATTTATTATGTATTTAATACAAAAATGTATCACCCCCCCACCAAAGCGACAGGACAGATTTCCTCAAAACTTGGTGGAAGAATGTGATATGGGTCAGGGAAGAAAGTATTGAGTTAAGATTTAGGAATCTTTTTTCGTTGGACCATTTTTTAACATTTTCACTGATTTCTCAGGGGATAAATCATGGAGCTCGATTAGTGTGTGCAATTTGGTGCAGATCCAAATTAAAATCCAACTTCACGGATGTAAGCGGCAGTCTAGTTTTCATTTCATAATGAGTTCTAACAATCAGGCACAAAATGAAAACTTAAATAAAGTGCAGTAGGTTTTGCAACTGTTTGATAGGGCCTTTGTACAAGATGAACCAGTAGAAGATGAATGAGACATATTCATATTTGGGTATCTCTGAAAATAAATGAGAGCCACAGTGTGCTAGAGAACAGTAGCATCTTTGCTTAAAATCAAAACAAGGGGTTTAAAACCACTTCTAAAGTCGCACAGGGCTTCAGCCCCGAATATAAATATTTCACAAATGAAAAATGTTTGTAGTGAACTCGAGCGAGGACCAAGTTGTACTTTTACTCGAATATTTAACTGACAGAGCGATGGAGTTGGGAGGGAGGGTTTGGGGGGGGGGCAACGGCTCCAGAAAGAAATTTACTGCCTCCCATGTCAAGCTGTGATCTGTTTTCAAATACAAGAAATATTTCCCCTACATGTGCCGTCAAGATGCGCCTGAGAAAGCGATGACACCCACAGCCCTGCAACGCCGGATTCTTTCCCAAAGCCTGTTACTGGATGAAGGCCATGCGCCGGGGGTTACAGAGAGGCGATAAAGACATGCGAGAAAACGCTGAGAGTTTAAAGTTCCCAGAGTACACTCGCTGCAGCGTACGGGGGCGGACTGAGGGCTCCTTGATTGAACATTTCCCATGAACCTGAGCATAACCCTGACCACAGCTCAGCAGCGGTGTGGTCGGACAGCGGCGGTCGGGGTGAGGCGGGAGAGGTTTTCCTGGATACGAGCGGAAGTAGCTCGTTTGGAGGGATGGAAGGGTTTAAAGAGAGGAGAGGTGAGCACTCCTTCAAAGCCCTTTGAAGGCAGGCTGCGGTAGGCAGAGCCGCGGTTTTCCCAAAAAGCCCCCCCAACAGGAAAACAGTTTTTTTTCCATTGCACAAGAGAAAACTCTTCCCCACAGCCAAAAGCAAGGACCTGCTTTGAACTCACAGGGGGAATAAAAAAAAACAAAAAATAATTTTATTAAGTGCTTGGAATAGTCGCACGGTTGCGTACATTACACTTAAACACACACGTTGCTGACAGACAAACACATGTGGGATTTACAATATGTGCCCTCCCTCACATGAGGACGAGTTGTAAAAGATGCCAGAGCTTGTGACTCATCAGGCTACTCCCTTTCTCTTCCTCCTGCTCACTCTCCTCCCTGCTGCCCTCCTCTCATTCTCTCTCAACACCAATTCTAATGCGCCACAGGTGACCTTTGCCTAGAGGTCGGAGGTCAATGGTCTCCCAGTGAAAAGGGGAAAGAAGTTAGAGGTCCGTCGTTTGGTTTGACAGACGTTAAAACAACAAGACCCCCGGATTTAACAGCAGTTGTATTATTTGTCCCTCTGGAACATGCAAGCAACCCACAGTTCTGATGTGACACCTTTAATCAGCAGGTCGACATCATTTGTCTTTGCCTTAAAAAACATATAAAGTGTCCACATGTGTTTTATGAAACTTAACATATGGTTAAGGTTTTGTTAGGTTTAGGCATAAAAACAACTTTTAGGGTTTGATCACAGTTTGGGTTCAAATAAGCACTTTGTCAGGTCGTCATCATGGTTACAATCATAAACATGTGGTTAAGGTTAAAGGGCGCGATTGTCGTCATTCACTTTTAAATGCCGACTGTTGGTTAGAAATGAGAAGCAAACTGCAGTCTCCCAGGTTAAAGCGATCCTGCACACTTAGATTTGATGGAACTGCTGGTTTTGATATCACATTTATAACCAAGATTCTACATTTATGGGTTGAACATGACTCATAACGCCACCTGGCGTTTCAAACCTTGCAGGCCCAATGTTTACATATCAACTGTCTGAGACGTCTCTATGTCATGAAAAAGGTGGGCGACCTCCCTGACCCCCCCGACCCCCCGCCATCAGAAACTGCTGGTGAGTGGGAATCTCATTTTCGAATCTAGGCTGAAACTAAACCCTTAAACCACCACCTAGTCCTTTTGAACCGCTGGCTGAGGCAGCTGCGTGTGTCAGCGGCTCGAACAGCTCGGGACCACAGCTCTCCTCAGACACGGTGCGGCCCTGAAGTCTCAGCTCCAGCCGCCTGTGCCAGCGGTTCAAACGGCTCAGGACGGCCGTGGTCTTGGCCGTCTGGAAACTCCGGAGACGAGAAGCCTCTACTTCCTTCAACGCCTCTGTCGCATACGTGTGTGTGTGTGTGTGTGTGTGTGTGGTGCTACTGGAGTCCAGACAACCTAAATAACTTAGCTCTGGTATGTCTTATCCCCACCTCGAGTTTTCCGGGTGAAGCACTTGAACAAAAACTTAAGGGTGAAGTTAAAGTCCAAAGTTTTATGGACCCATCCCTCACACAGACCACCTAACTCATACAATGTCCCTCTATTACAACACTGCCTTACTCTGTACTTTGCTGGCCAGCAAACATATAGAACCCTTGCTGACACGGACGTTTTTGACACACTCCTCTTCAGTTTCACCTGAGTGCTCACATCCCATCATATGGTCAATGAAATTAACGGATGAGCTTGAAGCCAATAAGGTTGTCATAGCGCTGGTAAAGCCTTACATGCATCCAGTCAGATCTCAATACGTAAAACACCAGACAGAAAGTGAATAAATGCAGCTCTCGACAGTCACTCACCAATCACAGCCCATTCTCTCAACAAAGCTTAATACGACCTCTTCCTCACTGATCCCTGCTCGGCTACACCACCACAGCCTCCACCTTTTAGCACTGAGTCCAAACATGGCTGCGGTTAATGTTCTTCATCTTGAACAAATGTATCTTGCCTGCTACGCCCACTGGGGGGTTTTGCATGTGTTCCCTGTTTTATCTAAGCATGCTGCGTGGCTAATCCAGGGCACATTCAGAGAATGGAGCCATAACTGTATTCCCATTGGTGCAATAAATGACTGAAATGTGGTTCTGTTGTAGAAATGATCTTTTAGCTCATCATGCCTGAGAGGGCTGAGCTTCACACCAACACTAAAGGACTTCAGCTACTAGCGTCCAGGTCAGCAAGGTATAGTGATGGGTACAGGCGGACCTCACACACACACACATACACACACACACACACACACACATCCTTCTGCACCTGGAGGAAATGTGTGGCTGCAGGCCTAGCAGGGTGCAGGGAGATGCAGGATGAAGCATGTGAATCTTTGGCCCTGGATCCCCTCCCCACAGTGAGAGACATCTTCGGTGTCACACCGACGAATGACAGGTATTTTAACAGGAAAGGAGAACACACACACACACTCAACAAGAAAAAACACGGCTACTTAGCGGAAAGAAATGTCAACGTCCTTCCCTCTAAGGTGGAGACAATGAATGTGTGAATGTGTTATGTGGGTACTTTATCACACCGCTTCAATCTCCACTTCTAAGTAGGAATTCATGTCAGGGATTGGACTGATCCAGGACGGAAACAAAAAACCATAGAACCTCTGGAAATTCCGCGTGGAATCGAATTACAATATCAACCGCCCATTCAAGAAATCACACACCATTATAGTAGAGGCCAGAGCCTGATATGGTCAAACAGCTGTGTTATGAGAAGTGATCATTATGGTATTTGAGTTCTGCAGATGCTTCAGAGTCATGGATGAGCTGCGTTCAGTTCCTAATTGGCTTTGATCAAGATGACAAAGGCTTGACTCGAGGAGGGGATGGATGGATACACCCAACGAAAACAGAGCACACGGGACGGACAGAAAGATCTAACGTTACTTTTCCCTGTCAAACTCTCGAAGCCTTGGAAGAATAATATATTAGACGTGTTGACTTTACTCGTAAAGGTGGACGGAGCCAAGTGTCCCGAGGAACCCTGCTTTTCAAAAGCCGGTGAAAATGATCTGCCTATATGTTTCTGCAGCTTTCCTCCATCTCCATGCACCTTTCCTGTGGGGTTCAGAAATACCCCGTACGAGCACACACTCACACACACACGCACACACTGCCCGGAGTGAAAAAAAATCTGCACTATGTTGCTTTGGATTACACATCATGTGCTTTCAGCAGCTCCTGGCTCTACCTCCCTCGCTCCGTTACTCGTGGAAGCAGGGTGTGATGCAATTAAATAATGATGATTAATTTGCACAAACAGTGAAGCTGGTGGCCGCGCTCCAGACGAGCAGCACCTCGCTCCAGCAAACACAGACTCGACTCAAACATGTCTCACAGTCTCTCTGACCTCGGTGAGGACTGTGGGGCCTTCTCCTGCTGCCCCGATTCCAGTCACTTGTGTTGAGAGTGAGAAGTAGGTCAAGTGGCTGACACTGTTTCAGTGCAATAGGGGCATACTCTAAGTCTATTGAAGCAGTTAAGATAAGGAATCTGTGTGGGACTCTCGCTTCGACTCCCAGGCTTGTTGCTGCTTGAGAACCAGGGAGTAGATGATCCCGCAGAGGGTGCAGCTCAATATTTTAGTCTATTATTCCCTGTAGCACCTTTCACACAATGGATTTCAGGGTCAAATCAAACCTTTAAATAATTAACTCCTCAATAAATCAGGGAAGAAACAGTTGTAATTTAGCTTTTTCTCATTAAACCTGCCATACCTTACAGAAAAAAACGTTTCCATTTGACTTTGCATGGTGCTTTATGTCAAAGATATTGAGGGTCATTGTCAACTGACAAAAATATGCCGATTAGATTTTAGTTTTTTTATTTCAGTTTGCATGTGGTGGCATCAAAGCAAAAAAGGAAAATATTAGAAGTGACAAACGCATTGGGAGACTTGGCGAGGAGAGCGCCGAGGAAGACGGGAACCGAGAGGCGCGCTGCTTGCTTTGGCATCCACACTTGGCTCCGAGTCCAAGTCGCTATTAAAGCTCACTGGCTGCGTATAGCCCACCTCTTGTACCTCGTATTAAATCCGAGGCGCGGGCTGTTTTTCTTGCTTTTTAATGCTGCGACCCACGGGCAAGTTGTAAATCGAGGAGGCTGACACCTGTCTGTGGCGTCCGCAGCTCTGATCCGATCCTGCGCGTCCCGGTGCTTCAGCGAGCCAAAACACCCACTTAGCCTAGAGTCACACGAACCCAGCCTCTTATTAAAGTAATGATAGTCATTGACCTCATTTAAAACAAGTGGCAGGTAATGGACAGCCCAGCAGAACAAGCGCCGCGAGTCACTTACTTTCGCGTCCAAGGAAAGAAGTTGTGCGTAAAAATCGAAATCTGCTCTCAACACACACGCGAGCATGCCGGTTGTGCAATACGAGGCTCAGTGACCCGCAAATTATAAACTTACCCCAGTGTCAAGTGACTGTCGCCGCAGTTTCCGAGTATTAAATTGACGTCCCTTGAGACTGAGAGATCCACACCAATTAGTCTTCAGGTTGTCTTCCGTCAGAAATCGCCTTGTCCGGACGCAAAAATCTCGTCTCTCGCACTCGCCTCGTTGGAATATTTAAAGATGAGGGAAAAAACGCCTGTCACATAGTTTTTAAAAAAAGAGTAGGGGGACACCGAGAGGAGAGGTGAACCAACATGCGGCCATCCGCGCACAAAGCTGAAAACCAACTGAAACCCCGTCCTGCACATCCATAGGTTGTGGAGCGAGCCCGGGGTAGGCTACTCCCCATTAAAATGAAACCCAGATTTCCCCAGCCATGTGTGTGTGCGAGAGAGGGGGGAGAGAGAGAGCAAGGGAGAGAGAGAGAAATAGAGAGAGAGAGGGGTGAGGGTAGGTGGGGGATCTAAATAATCCCAAAACCAGCCGTGTTTTCTTAACCTTAGTTTCATTTGGTGATGCGCAAAATCGAGTTGTGCCACAATGACGCGCAAACGAAAACAAGCACGCGCGATCCCACCGCACCAACTCGCTTCCAGAGAGATTTTTGTTTCCCCCTCAAACAACACAACTGGTCTCACTTTTACAACAGATACCTCCGCAGCTTTTTACGCACTGATTGTTAGTGCGCTGCCTGGCTCTGAAGTGCCCCGTGGCTCGCTGTGTGTTCACAGGCGGACATATGGAGGTCGTAATGAGAACACAACGCTGAACCTGTTGAGGCAGAGTGGGGGCCTAGCGGGGCCCACGGTGTAATAACTTATTAATCCTAATAATAGACCAACACACACGGGATTTATTAGCGTGTGTACGCCGTGTGCGTCATGGCACAGAACATGTGAACGTTTAGATGGGTTTATCGATTAGTAATGATAGAAGTAGCATCGAATTAAATATAACATAATGTATGTGTGTGTGTGTGTGTGTGTGTGAAGAGAGAGTGAGGGAGGCTCGTTTTGGCTCAGAAAATGTTGCGCCTCCGGCCATGACAGCAGCACATTAACTCATTAACTGAATTCATATGGCTTTGTTCCGTTCTCGCAGTGTGAGTGTGTTGTAACAGAGCTCCAGCTAAATGTGGTTTGTCACGACGAGTGTTTGCAGTTTTCCATATGAGCCTTTCCGAGGAGGGAGTGTGCGTAAAAGCGCACCGGAGAGGCCCCATGCTTTAGAATGACTTTAGAAGTCAAACATCTCATTCAACGGTGCTGGATAGATGGACGTGTATCTACACAAAGCGGTTTTGAAAATGAGGTGACTTACGTTGGAGGCATTAACGTGCTTTTTGGTTTGACTGTCACATATTGTGTCAGACAATCACATCCGAGCACACGGAGCTACTTGTTTTTGCAAATGCAGATAAACACATGCTACACTTGTTAAGATCAGCGCAGCAGAACGGCGAGGACGGCCACAACCCGTTTTATAATTTATAGGCGACAGGCCGTGTGTAGCTGAGTGTGTTATTGCAGGTGCAGCCCAGTGCCCACTGGCGGGTCATTAACTCGAGCATCACGGCCGATCAAAAAAATCCCGAGCACCTCCTGGCTCCGCAATAAGCTGATCAACATTCCTGCTGTACTTACTGTGCCATCCACTGGGGGGGGACAGCACAGCCCGGACCGGACCGGCCCGGCCCGGCTCGGCTGGACCCGGGACCGAGCTGCGCTTTTGTGCCTTTATTCCTATAAATAATCTCAAGCACAAACCATTAAACATGAAGTCAAGCCCACCGATAAGTGAAAAATAATTAGAATTGACCCCAATTCCATATGTGCGCATGCGTATATGTGTGACACCTATATGAGGATACACCTGCAGCCAATTGTTGACTGATGGACGACGGGGAGCAGAATGGCACAAAATGAAAGCGACCTGTAAATACTTTGTTGGTAATAAAAACATTTAAAGACACACAAAAAGGAAAACGGATCGTTCATCAGAAGCCTGGCAAAAAATGTAATTTCATAAATTATGAAAAAGTGGGAAGCGGTAGTGTATTTATGGAAATAATTCCACCATTATTTAAAAATCCTTTAAACTTCCAACATCGGCGAATGTATCTCATGTCTAAATTAACTTAGACTATTACTTGTATAGATCCATTTCTTCTAAATTATTTTCTGGTGCCAGTTAGAACCTGAAATCACCTTTTTACCTGCACCTACATTTTATAATTTATATTCTTATGAATAGATTCTTATTTATTTGTTTTTACATCTCCCCTGTTCTTTATTGTTATTCTCCTTTCTTGAATAGTTCTGAAAGTTTAGACGCACTTGTTTTTTGGATCAGTCTCTTCCTTGTTTCCACTTTGGTCGAACAGACTTTCCTGGAAATGGACTTGATACTGTAACTCTTAAAGTGGTTAGGAGGACAACAAACTGACAGCTTGAAGCTGCAGCTGCATGCTGTTCCTTACACAGTCCCAGTGACAGCAGACAGTAGCTCATTATTTCCAGACTAGGCCAATACTGACGCATTTATGTGAAATAAAGAAACTCATCTAGATGTTGTCCAATTACAAGAGGGAGAGATTAGAGTGCGTAAAAGACAGAAGGAGAGACAGAAAGCAAGACTAACACCCGGCACCACACTCACTTGCTGTCAGATGGGATTCAGGCCTCTCCTCGGGCTTCTGGAGCTGTTGCACTTGGATCAGTGTGTTGATGTTGTCTGCAGAACAAGTCTCACGGCCCGGGGCTTCTCTGCGCTGGGTTCCCTGTGGCGAACACCCCGGAGAACATGTCACCCTCCGGCTTTTTCCTCGCTTCATTTTTTGGCACCCTCGGCGCCAAACGAAAGGAGAGATGCGTACCTTTGTGCAGAAGAAATCCCACACCTGTTTTTTAACAAGGGGATGGTGCCATCTTGTGGTAGAAAAGCGGTAAATCTCATTCAGGCCCATAACCTAAGATTCACCCTTCTTCTTCTTCAATGTTAGTTTAAACGTCTTGTCCTGTTTGATCCAGCAGACACAGTAGAGCCACTGAACTAAAGCACCTTAATCCTTCATGTTTTTAGTTTCACCTGTGTTTGACAAGTCAAGATTTGAACTGAAAATGTTTCTCCAGCAGTAGTTCTCTATTGTTTTAAAAGCAAACAAACACGGTACAAATAAACTTACTTCCTCTCAGATGTCAATACTCGATGGATGAGTGTGGACCTGTAGGTACAACAATCTTGATAATATAATATTACCTGAGAACTTGTTCGAGGGATTTGAGGAGTTAATACCACTTCACTGTGGCCTGCGATTTGTTGGTGGCCTGTCCAGTGTGCACTCTGCCTCTCGCTCATGTTGCCAAAAGGTTCCTGGTTCAAATCCCAGCTTGCCCACGGTCTTTGCATACAGTTCACTGATCCTGGCTCTCAGTGCCCTCCTAAGATAAGAGGTTAAAGGTTCAGTGTGTAGAATTTAGTGACATCGAGTGGTGAAGTTGCATGTTGCAGCTGAATACCCCTCTTCACCCTCCCCTTCCAAACATGAAAGAGAACCTGTGTTAGCTGTCAGTTGACATAAAAACTCAAAAGGTGTTTAGTTTGTCCATTCTGGGATACTGTAAAAAACCTGGTGGCCCCAACCCAATGTATTTTTAAAGAATTTAAATATTAAGGGTCCATTCTAGGGTGGACAATTGAGATACTGAAAAACCCTCTAGGATTATTTTATATTCACTTTCTGCCAAAAGATCCCTTTCATGTAATTGTACACACCCAACCAATTTGTATAATCCAATGGAAAATTTAAATGTGAAGAATTGTTTAATCAGTTTTCTGTCGTGTTTAACAGCCAATCAAAGTGCTCTTTGATACAAAGATAATGAAGACGGAGAGATGATTGAATTTGTAGTTTATTTTAAGAAACAACGATAAAAGAAAAAGATTTCACCCAAACTTTCTGAATACACTTTAGGATCCTAATGAGAATGTAGCACATATTCAAACACTCTGCATTTGTGACATTACCGAAGAGACCTGCCGGTTACAGGCCGAGGAGCCTGAGAAATCACAGTGTGTCACCCACTTCCTGATTAACCATTGGCTAAAGCAATTATACATCTTGTTAATACATTAATCAAGCATTTATATTTTAAATAAATATGACCTTTATAAAGCTGTAGTATAATCAATTGTATTAATTATGAATAATGTAATATGTTACTCCTTACAAACATTTATAAAGGTTCCGCTATTAGTATAAATTCATTATTATTATCATTATTAGTATCATTATTATTGTTAAGATGGATGCTTCACCTACAAACCCAATATTTAACTTTCAATACAGTCTCATACACCTGACACCCGAGCCGCTGCTTCACAGGTTCCTTCCCTCCTCTGCCCGGCTCCTGCTGATGCCCTTCAGCTCACCACTGAAAACCACTGTGTCACTGTACAGAAATGTGAAACGTATCCATTTGCCTTTAGAGAAGTGGGCCAAACGGCCGGGGGCACGTCGGAGCCCAGCCGCCTGATAATTAATTGCTGCTGGCAAGGAGCCCACGGAGAGTGGGTGTGCGGTTGTGGAAGAGGAGGGGGCGGTTAGTGGAGAAGGTTATGGCAGAGGAAAATGGGAAAAGGAGGCCAGAAGAAAGAAAGAAGCCGAGAGAGAGAGAGAGAGATGAGAGAGAGAGAGAGAGAGGAGAGAGAGAGAGAGAGAGAGAGAGAGAGAGAGAGAGAGAGAGAGAGGGCACTTGAAATGACACTGAGGTCTCAGTAAAAATAAACAGCTTGAGCCCCTCTCAGCACACCCCGCACCCTGTTTATAGCGACAGCCTCTTGGGGAACCCCGCCTGTTTACTTTCCCTCTGCCGACTCATCTTAAGTCAAGATGGCATGTTGGCGTTATTGTATACATCCTCTCACACACTCACTCATCCAGGGCTCAGCTGCCACTCCACTTCAAAGACCCGGGGCCTGAGTGGGAACGGAAGAGATATTAATGGGTTTAATACCAGCATGTCCTTGTGCGACGCATGCATGTGTCTGTGTGTGTCTGTGTGTGTGTGTGTGTGTGTGTGTGTGTGTGTGTGCTGACCTACAGTCTCCCTCTGTCACACACTTCCATTTCTTGGGGTGTGCGGTATCAACGTGTCAACATTAAGGAGAGGGAGCTATCAATAGCTCTTCTGCCAGTATTATGGTCCCATCCATCATTTTGACATCACCCCACTGAAGGTGGTCTCTTCCCGGCTCACACTGATGACTCAACCGCAGAGAGTTTTTAAATGAGGATACCTTGAGGCCACAGCCCGGAATCTGCTGTAACCCAATCTGCACTCCTGAAGACGCAGAGGATGTGTGCTGGCCTCAGTTTGTGTGTGTGAGTTTGGGGGGGGGGTCACTGTTGACTTGCCGTGAGATTATTTTGGGGGTTAGCCGTTTACATTTGACAGCATCGACTGTCCAAGATGATGGAGGGGAAATTGGCTTTCCCAGTCAGTCTGCATGCATGTGTGATTAACCCGCAGAGAACAAACGATTGCTTGGATGCACGTGTGTGTCCTCACATACATGTATGCATGTCTACTTGCAGAGAATGGGGGTCCAGGTAACTCTCTGGTGGTATTCGGGCCCTTCATTTGTGCGGAATCCAGCATCATTATCCCAAAGTGTTGCCAGCTGGAAGTGCTTGGGAGTTCCCATTTGAACTCTATGTGTGTTCTGAAGATGCAGCGGGAGCGGGAGAGTCAAAATGCTCTAATGAAAGCTCGCGTCCTGGTTCCCATTCGCCTCGACGTTCACGAGCAGCGGAGTCTGGCACCGTCTTGCCGATTCGCTAATAAATTGTGAGGCCACAACAATGCCACCCAAAGCTACAGAGCTGCTTTATGAATCAGTTGTAATCCAGTGAGCTGGATGACGTCGGAGGTTCGATTCAAGCACAGTGACCCAACAGATCTGTGATCAATTAGAAGAAACCCTTAAATGTTTCAATATCTACCGTGCTTGTCGGAGATCATCAGGATCAAAAATGGTAATTATTACCAGTTTTACCATTAGCATTGCTCGTGTTCTGCATCTCGACCAGTATTTTTCTCTAATGCCACCAGGGAGCAGGTCAAAGTTTTCCATTCTCAGTGAAATATATTAAATTGGATGAACTGGTACAAGATTTGACGCAGACACACGTAGAAGGCATCGTAAAAATGGACGATGCATCCCCGCTTCCTTCTTCTATCCAGAATTGGAGGAAATATTGCGGATATGACCACCGCCATCTTGTACATTTGGAGCCAGTGTGCATTTATACACAGTCTCTGGCAGAGATAGGACTCCTCTTCTCCCTCCATCATGATGTTTACATTTTGAGTTATTAATAATGTATCTCTAGAACCATTGGATTATTTAGCATGACATTTGGCGCAGGCAATACATTTTCGGTGATCCCTCTTTTAAAACTGGCACCAAGACCAGGTTAAAATTGAAAGTTTCCCATTGCTCTAGTTTCTCATGAAATAACTGAAATGTCTGTGACTTCCTCCTCATCTTTAAGCTTCTTGTGTTCATGTTAGTTAGCAGACATTAGCATGCTAAACTACTGTGAAATGGTCAGGCATTACCTGCGCTTAACATCAACATACAAGCATGGAGAGCTTCACAGAGTCACAACAGCTGTGTCCCAATTCAAGAGCTGCTTTTCCTCAGAGGACACAGTCTACCCAACCCACGAAGGAGGTGCCCTCTTTATGCCGTGTAGACAGTGAAGGCCCAACCAAAATGAGGTGGTCTGGTCTTTGGCGGATTTCCGTGATCTGCATCACCAGCATGTCCTGCCCTTGCCGCTGTCACCTAGCAACAGAGTTGGACACGAACAGAAGTCTTAATACCCCCTGGGATTTTTCTAACCAGTGTACCATTAGCTGTTCGGTTGAGTTGAAGCTGGATGTTTACATTTCAAAGTCTAAGCATTGTAAGTCTCTTTGCTTGCCACAGCCATTATCGCTTGGATAAAACAGTTTATCAATGAATCCGGTGATAGGGTTGTCTGCGTAGGATCTACCTGACGGAGCCTTCGATCCTCTGGGATGAACGAACGCTTTTTTCGGAGGAGCCTATGAAATGTGACAGCCTGGTTGCACCATGGTGACACAATCAGTCCTGTCTCCAAAGAATTGTGACACAGCTTGTGTCTGCAACTGTAGACTTATCTTCTTTAAAGAGAACATTGATCATTATCTTTGGTGAACTGCAGGAAAACAAGTTGTCTCTTTAGGATATTCAGCCTGAGTCACAAACAGTTGCAAAGTTAGACTGAAGAAAGGGTTGGAAATGAGCAAGATATACGATATATAAAATGCACTTTGATTCTGAACAGACCAATAATGTTCAAGTTAACAATCCTTTAAACTGGTTCATTCCAAAAACAACCGTGCCAACAACATGACATTAGTACAAAACCCGAGCTTGTAAAACTTCAAAAGGTCAGCTTCTTTTTTTTTACTGCTCATCTGGTATCACATATAACGACAGTGTGATCACATTGTTCGTTTAACCACTAGATGGCAGTGTTAGTCTAGTTTAAAGTGCTCCTCCACCTGTTGCAGGCATTGCCAAACAGGTCAAAGCAGAAGTGTTGATACACGATCAAGGCCGAATCCAGAAAGTCAACATTTATAACATTGATATTTTAGCTGCTTGGATAAAAAGCCTCAGCGCTGTGATTTAGGCCTCTGTCATTAATGCAGGACTCCGCAGGTGTCAACCCTCAAGGACAGATGTTTTCTTCTGCATTGGATTAACTTGTGAGATATCAATTTTGGACCATGTAAACCTATATTTGTTTTGAGGAATGTAAAAAGTGAAAGGAGTTAGTAAGAACGGGTCACATTCCAAAGTGTACCAATTTCTATCCACCTTCAGCAGGTATATTGATATTTTCTAACCTTAAATATTTGGTCAATGTGGTGCTGATGTTTTCTATAGGTTCAAGTCTCAAGTATCTGGAGAGAGAAGTGTTCATTGTCGGGCTCTGTGGTCAGCTTTCCGTAGTCATTTCCGTTCACAAAGGGGTATTTACCTTCAATACGGTTTGCATAAGCTGTAAGTAGGGTCGGGGTGGGTCAGTAATTACAATGCAATTCAAAACCGGCCTTCGCCTCTTACGATAAAAGGATGTTTCTTCTCCCCTGTTGAATATTATATTAATAGGTAAGATGACGCACGCCTGCTATAAAATGTTAGTTATAAGAAACACAAATTGTGTTTTCATGTCTGGATCATGTTTCTGCTTCTCTGTTTCAGGGATTAGTGCGACGTCGCCATTTAATTTCATTCGGTTTCACTCAACAAGCGAGTGTGACACGTCGTGTTTTTCGGCTAACACTATGGGAAATGCACTCGCCAATGGTGCGGCCAATTACCATAGTATTATATTGTCCTGCTCAGTGTGGTCTCTTTCAGTGTAACATGAACTATTCCTAAATGAGACTAAATGCCCTCTGATTCAAACAAGTTCATAGCGGTGTTCCCAGGGGGTCAGCCCTTGTGCACTTTGAGCTGAAAAGCATCCCATTTGGCTCTCGCTTTACATCCAGACCCTATTGACAAGTGCACGCTGGCAGACATGCAACAACACACACACACACGCACACACACATGCACAGACTCTCTCTCACACTCACAGAAACCTGTCCCCTTTGAGTCTAAACCTCTATAGCCATATATGTGCATTCCCTAATTGGTGGTTCTTCTTTCAAAGGAGTGATTATGTGTGTATGTGTTTAGAGGCGTCCTCTCTGTCCAAGGCTTGATTCAGTCCATCTCCAGTGCCAGAGGGGACAAAAGAGACACCCGTTCCTCCTCTCAGGGCGAGGGGCCGTTGACACCAATAAATCCCCCCCCATCCACTTCCTCCCCGGTGTGTTGGGGTTATGTCAGGAATGTCCTGGGTCCTATTGTCCCCCCGGTGCTCTGTGTTTGGTAACCCATCACCAAGCATTCTCTGCCTCCTCCCTCCCCCTTACACACACACACACACACACACACACACACACACATACATGAACACATGCACACACGTATGTCCACACCCCCTGGGCTGTGTGTCCCCTGGTCCCTCACTCTGAATAGACCACCTCTGCTGAATGCGACAGACATGCAGGCGTCAGGACGTCAGGTTCAGCAGCCCAAGTCGTGCATGGCGGCCCTGTGGGGAAAAATAAAAGCCAGTTATTTTCACCTGTTTGCTCCGCTCGCACTCTTTGTCTAATGGGAGAAAGAAAATAAAACAATGGGCCGAGTGTTTTTAGACTCCAGACTTAATGCCTGTTCTGTCCTTTCAGCGGATTCGAGCTCACTGCCCCCTTCATCGCTCTTACAGTGGAAACTTCAAGTTGATCCTCCTGCAGCCTGCACTTTAAGTTAGCACGCTCTGATGCACACTTATTTTTTATTCATTGTTTAATTGTTATCAATTCTCACCCACACACAAAGACAAAGCAAAAACTAAAGTAAGTTAGACTAGATGGTTATTCAAATATATTATTATCAAAGTTTGCTACATCCAGGTGTAATGTGTTGCACGTCGCCCATTGGAGGCAGCCACTTCACTCTTTATCCAAGTGTTACCTTGTCGATGAAGTCACCTGTTTGCTAAGGGGGGAAATGATCTGTATATATTTTGGATTTCTGGGTCCGACTTCTTTTTCGGACTGTGTGAAACCCAGGGGCAGATCCAGGGGTAAGGCCATGGGGGGGCTCTGGCCCCAGCTGACTGGCCCTTGAAGTACCCCTGTCCTGTGAGAAGTCCTTTCCTTTTATAAATATGCTTTTTAGTTACATTTTTAAAAGTACCTTAATAACAATACTAATAATATATGTGACAATATGTTAAGAATGTTCATAATGCACTTGGACAAGGAACAGTTTTCACCATATAATCAATGATGTGTAGCTTTGCTATAGAGCTAAGTAAACAAGGGGTGACTTAAATTTGCACCTCACTAAATCAGGACTTGTGCACGTATGTTGGACACACAGTTTATTTGGCCCCTGTGTTTAAATTGTGGTCCCTTTATGGCCCCGGATTGAGAAAAGCCCTAGATGCACCACTGGTGGAGCCTGTCATGTAGAGACTGGGCCGAATGACTCACAAGGCTCAGCAGCTACACCTGACTGACCATCCTATCTCACTACAGAACATGTGGCGGGGAACAAAAACAAAAGCAAATAACAGAGCAGTCAACATCAACATCAAAACACTGCGTTTCTGTATTTAAATACTGCGTCATTACACCAATTACTTCTTATCGGTTTCCTTTGTTCTGCCTTTAGTAACCATGAAGGCAACGGTCAATTGAAATAATCCCCGTCTCTTTTACAAACGTGACGAGCACAGAGTCATCTGTCATCAGAATTCCTGCCCGGACTGTTTTCATCTGCATAATCTGTTTAATCTAAGTACACTTCATCGACTCCCTCAATCTCTGTCTCAAACACGCTCACGCACACATACCTGCACACACATTCACCAATCCTTTGGGTTGCCACATGTCACACACTGACAACCATTCACGACATCGTGTGTCCATTCATTGCGAGCCCTTCGTGCATTCATTCAGCCTCTCGTAGCACACATACACTTCTCCCTGGACATATTTTTAGCTTCATCTGATCCATTCACTCTCTTCACAGAAAGAGGTAACATCTCATTCTGATGGGGATGCTTCCTCGTGTCACCTGGCGGCATCGGAGCCAGCGCCGCTGCCAAAACCCCAAATACCAGAGGCTTGATTTGTTGTTCGGTGGGACCAATGTATGTTTTCCGTGCGTGTGTGTATGTGTGTGTGTGTGTGAGAGAGAGAGGGAGTTAGAGGGAGTAGGTGGGTTGTACACATGTTACGAAGCGAGGCGCCATTGCGGCCTAAAAAACTATTAGGCTCTGTAAATACACACTGTGGCGAAAGTAAACATTCTCAGCATGCCATCCAGGCGCACAGAGGGGTACTGGGAGACAGCCGCCCGACAGGCTGTGAGGGGGAGGTGTGTGTGCGTGTGTGCGTGTGTGCGTGTGTGCGTGTGGGTGTGTGTGTGTGTGTGTGTGTGTGTGTGTGTGTGTTTGTGTGTGGACAGTAATCAGTGGGCTGAGAGGGGATGGATATGGAAAATATAAATTTTACTTGGGAGGGAAAACTCAAGTGTGTGTGTGCATAATCAAGCCAATCATGATCATGTTGAGTAAGTAAACAACTTAAAGATAGTTTACCTGTGTGTGTTGTTACGACAACCGGGGACCAATTATTTATCAGGAGCACTCTGGGAACACCTTGTGTTTGTGTGGGCCGGTGATGAGGGCTGTCAAACTCGAATGTCTATCTGGAGATTTTTCTGTGTGCGTTACAGAAAGAGGGCAGAGTGTGTGTGTTGTGTGTTTGTGCTGTGTGTTTACTCCTTGTTGCAGCCGAGGGGCCGTGAGTTTAAAACAGCATCACCTTTGTGTCCCATTTGACAGATGAGCCAGGTTTCTGATTTAATGAGGTGCAGACAATAAAGTCAGTCGTGGTTAATGGCGTATTTGTAGCCATACATTTTTACACCCTTTTTTTTACACAGCCTAACACTTCCACAATTCACAGTGTGTGACTCTGGCGTATGTTCCAAACACGCTCCGCAAACTTTAACACACACTTTGATTGCTGAGGAGAAATATAAGCAAAACTATGCCGTTCTTAAAATAGAAACACGGCCATGGATGCAAAGGGACTATTTTCTGATCTCGAGACCCATGCAACAGTGGCAATGGGAGAAAGCACAAGTAACCATGGAAACAGAGCTCAGAATATGCCCTATTCCCAGCCCTGCGAGCGCCACGCCACCCACAGTTCTATTTTTAGGCTTTACTTTGGGCTCACAATATCTGTTACATCGAACAAGAGTTAAACTGAGTGATCAGCAAGCGTGACTATGCAGAAATCTGACTCTGACACCATGCGTCTCATTAGCGGCAGGAGGACGAGGTTCTTTCTGCCGCCTTTTGATTCACTCGCTCCAAGGACGCGGCATGAAATAAAAAGCCTTCAGCTGGTTATTGCTTTTCGAACTGCACAAAACAGATGAGGGACAGATAAACGGTGAAAGTATGAACACAAATCATTATGTGCCTGGAGAAACGTAAGAGATGATTTCAATGCTGAAGGAAGGAGCCTGGTTGTTGGGGGGTGAGGTCAACGCAGGCTTGAGGAAACTCCTGCTCGGCATCACACACTGAAGTTACCAGCCATGTGACAATTAATCCCCTGGACTAACTGTCAACCAGTGTCGAGAAGTGACAGTAAAGTAACGCAGCCGTGTGAATGATGACCGCCCTTGTGACTCTGTGTGACGCCGTATGAATTTCTGACCGCTTTGCTTCATCGTGCAGATAGCGCCGCTCGTTGGCAAAGGTGGGAGTTTGATGACGATCGCCTGTCATTCGACAACGGCCACCTGTTGTTCGGCAGCAAAGATGGCCGCCGCGTTGATGTAACGGCATGTTATAAATCCCGGAGACGCTCCTGCTGACTCCAGGTCAGGTTTGTCAGCACGTGATGATGGTGATGGATGGTGCAGACCAGGATGATCTTGGGATATTTAAAACACACATTTGAATTTCAGGTGGAGTTTGTTGAGAGAGAAATGTAATCAACCAATCAGGGCATTTTGTGTGGACTGTGTGTGTGTCATTGCTCTGGTCCTGGATAAGGGTGAGGGGTAATATTTGAATTGTGGTTAGGTTAGGGGTTGGGGGTTTGGAAGGGGATAAATTGGTCATGGTTAGAGAAGAAGTTCCGGTTAGGCTGTCCACAATGAATGGAAGTCGATGTGTTAAGTGCCATTTGCACACAAAAATGGCACTTAACACATCTCTTGCTTCTTCTACAATTAGTATTATTGCTTGATGCCCACAGACACACACACACAAACACACACACACCCACTCACTTTCTCTCTCTCACACAAACACACACATATTTCCAGACACCACAAGCCGGGGCTGGTGGTCTGGCCGAGTATCATCTGCGGTGACTCCATTTGTGTGTGTGTGTCTGTGTGTGTATGTGTGTGTGCCCTCCCTCCCCTCAGTGCTCCATCTAATACCCTGTCATCATCAATAACCTCAGTAGTGCTGACTCATTGGCTTTTACAACCATGGGGTTTGGGCCTTACTTACAGCCACAGACCCATGTCTCCATCTCTGTCTGTCTGTCTGTCTGTCTGTCTGTCTGTCTGTCTGTCTGTCTGTCTGTCTGGCTGGCTGTCTGTCTGTCTGTCTGTCTGTCTGTCTGTCTGACAGCCCGCTGCACACACGCCGGAGATTTTGCGTGCGTATGTGCGCCTGAGCACGATAAACCCACACTTGTACTTACGGTTATAGTCTTCAGTGTAGGTTCGTCCACACGGGTAAAGATGTGTCTTTCCCTGATTCTCCTTACAGGCGCTAACCATGGGTGCTATCTTATATTCACGAGAGGGTGTAAATACATATAAAGCTTCCAATTGTACCCAACAGTGTGTATCATTGTGGGGTTGTTGAGTTTGTCGGAGGTCCCTGATGATGAATGTGGAGACAGGCCGTGTCAGACAATAATGACAGCGAGCATCACGACAGGGTGAATGCCCCCGCCGCCCCCGCCGCCGCGGCCGCCTTGACATTTTTATGGACAGTATGTGAGCGCGGGCTGTTGTGATGTGTCAACGCTTCACATGTGGCCCACTGATGGTGTTGATGGGGAGATGTCGTCTGTGCAACGTGTCACTCAAAAGTAAATCTGCCTCCGGGAGACTTTATGATGAAGTTTTGTGATTTTGTTTTTATTATGTGAGAGAAAAGATCCTTTGAATGGTGCGAAGTCAACAAATACATTTTGCACAAAGTGAAGACAGTTGCTCATTTGAGGATTGGGCATTTTTTTCTTTCCTCACATGTTAAAAAGGAAAAAAACAACAACCACATGGTCCGCATTTAACTTCCAACCGTGTTTGAGGCTTCTATATTAACTCTGTATTCAAAAGCTTTCTATTTGTAGGTGGGATTAATTTAGTGGATGTAGAGTGGATTTGAAGCTGCTGGGCTGGATTTTGAACAAATAGACAAAGTTAGAATTACTGGGAGCTTGTCCAATCAGGCAACATTTTGAGGACTGTGACATTGAGGGTTATGAAATAATAGAATTACACATATGTGCCCTGATCTTGTTTTATATGATATAAACACATAAGGACAAACATGAAATCTGTACAGAGACACTCCACTTATTATATTTTTAATAATCAGCACTGTCTTAGAAACTGATAATGAAAACACAGTAAATATTGGAGTATTCCTTCTGAATAAAGTACCCTGCTGAAATGGAACTATAATTAATTTCACTGAGGCCCCCTTGGAATCCCCTCAAGGACGACCTGGAGGTCCCCGGACCCCACTTTGAGAACCGCTGATCTGACTGGCTGGCTGGCAGGGGTCTGATTCTGAAAGGTGCGCACCTAACTGGCTGGAGCCAGGGCGGCGTATTGCCTTTCACACGCTTCTAAAATACTCTCCGGGCAGAGCCTGAAAGGGTTACTGTTTCCCAAAGTGCCTCATTCTGCGCAGTCGAGAGGGGGCGGCTGAGTGGCGCCGTCGAGTCAGAGACGCAGTTTCTAAAAAACCCCGAGACATCATCAAGAAAGAAGCTGACAGTGAGGAAAGCAGCCCCCCTCCTGCTCCTTCTCCTCTTCCTCCTCCTCCTCCTCCTCCTCCGCCTGGCACGCTGCCGCTGCTCTCCTCTGCTTACCAAATCCCCTCAGCGGTTCTGTCACAATAACCGGGCGGCAAGTGTCAAATCCAAACTCTGCCCGCAAACGCGCAAATCACTTTAACGCACACAAGATGCGCTCAGTGGAATATACTGCACGGGCTGCTTTGAGCTTTCAGACGTTTAGTCATGGCTCTGTTTAACTCGTTGATTGTATTTGAGGAATAATATAAACACCATAAAAGCCCTACTTACAGAAAATCACCCCTCGCTTTGATTCCATTCCCCTGCGCGCGTCTCCGAGCGCGTTTAATTGGCCATATCTCTTAAACTCGCAGACAGCGCACCGCGGCTCTGCAATTAATAGTCTGCTAACGTCAAAAACAGTTGACCATTGTTTTATGGGCTTTGTGTTTCTCTCGCTCTCGCTCTCCCTCTCTTTCTCCCCCTCTTTCTCCCTCTCTTTCTCTCTCTCTCTCTCTCTCTCTCTCTCTCTCTCTCTCTCTCTGCAGGGCGGTCAGACTTGAATCGGCGCCGGTCTGCTCCAGTCCACCTCTATACAAATACCTCAGTGGAACTTTCTGTGGCGCTTCCAGCGTAGAAAAGCGCAGACCCCAGACGCCCCGGGCCTGCGCGTAAAAGCGGGTCATTTCATCATCTGACACTGTTTGAAATGTCTGAATCATATTTTACCCATTATGTTAACACCTCGCAGCCCTGAGAGGGGAATGTGCGTAGACAGGGGGGGAGATGAATGTGCGTGGCCTCTCTCTCTTTCTCTCTCTCTCTCTCTCTCTCTTTCTCTCTCTCTCTCTCTCTCTTTCTCTCTCTCTCTCTCTCTCTCTCTCTCTCTCTCATCTCTCTCTCTCTCATCTCTCTCTCTCTCTCTCTCTCTCATCTCTCTCTCTCTCTCTCTCTCTCTCTCTCTCTCTCTCTCTCTCTCTCTCTCTCTCTCTCTCTCTGGCTGAGACAAATGAATGCCAGTTCTGCGAAGGCGCTTGAGGTATGTGTTGCGCATTACGCAGCGTAGTAAATCAGCCCTTTCTAAAATCACTGTGACGGCGTGGAGCATCAGGCAGTCCACACACACACAGCCACTGAAGCCTGGACTCACTGTGCACTTTGTAACTCCACTCCGCCTCGGAGCCCACGCTGCAAAAGATATCAGTCTGGCATCTTCTTAACCTTATTTTTTCCTTTTCACTTTGTTTCCAATAAAAAAACGTATTCTAATTTCAAAATAAAATAAAACAACATTTCTAGGACAGTGATTTATAGAAATCCCTTTGAACATCAAAGCCATAATAGAAACCAGTAGAATCACGAAAGCGATCAACACACTTCTCTTGCAAGGAAAATATTTTAGTATTAGACAACGTGTTCAGATGATATATTTTACAGCGTACACGCCCCCTGATATAGACACTCGTTGTAAGCAAATTGGCTTGAGACTAATACATGTTGAAAAGATAGACTTTATTGCTAAAACGTGTAACCATAACATGTACACTGATATGTTTTACTTTTTTATTCTTTTTTTTGTCATTTTAAAAAATATTCAAGTAGACATCTCCCATATTTTTTTCTGGTATACTCTGCTATTCTCTTTCCTTATGCTCTATACTCACAATCGTTAAAATAATAAATAAAACATACAGATTTGTTTATTTCTACAATACTATATATTCCAAAAAAGCTGAGTTCACGCCTTTATATATATCTTTAACCTCAACTTTTCTTTTTTTTTACAATTTAATTATTATTGATATTAATATTATACAAAAACTCTAGGCAGCATTGCAGTGAAATAACAGTCAGCATCAATGTTCAGTTGAAAAAAAAAGAAGTTCACCTCTTTGAGAAGTGTAGCATATGCGTTCCATCTTCAATGTCTCATAAAAATATCAACAAAAAAGCTCTTCCTTATGAAGTGCTCGTGTTCCCCCAAAAAGAAACGTTTCAGGGATGAGAATAAAATATGGTCCTGGTTCAATTAGAAAAAATAGCTGCATTTTTCTTAAATATGTACAATGTTGGTATTTCACTTAAAATGCTATATAAAAAAATAGATTTGCTATGGTGCCCATCTCTGTAGAGAGTTAACAGTGCAATAGTAACCGTATTTCCAGTCCACTCCCCCCTCGACCTCCGCTACGTCCTTCGAGAAAATCAGCACGAACACTTGCACTCTGAGATGATTGGGTATTGCACCTGTATCCACGTACAGTATTTCTGTCTTAGAAAGCCCTGACAATACCACCGCAGGAAAATCTTGTTGATTGACTTGACGGGCTTGCAGGACATCCCCTCTGGGAAGGAGCAAGAGCGCTCAGAGAAACAGTTTCCCTCCTTGATGTAACGTGGCCAGAATCTCACGCCCAAATCCTTCCAGGTGTACACCACCGGGCAGTGCGTATAGGTCCACAGCCACTGCAGAAATTTCCTGCGGGCTTTCTTGCCCACTTTTACCCGCTTTCCATAAGGGGTCTCTGTGAGGTCCAGCTTTTTAATCTCGTTGGGCATGGGCCCCTGCAGCTTCACCTGGTTGTCTGCCGCGGAGAGGTTCACCAGCATGGGTGAGCTGATGGACATGAAGTTGGGGTCGAAGTTGCTGCCGAGCTTTTTCCTCAGAGTCCTCTCGGCCAAGTCCTGCTCCCGGGGGTCGTACTCCGGGTCGGGGTCCTCCTTCAGATCGGGCACGGGGAGGTTGTCACTGGGAGATGGACGGAGACGAAGGTAATGCTGGGAAACTCCAAGGTGAACGCACACCAGCGCGTAAACGAGAAGCGTTTGTGAGAGGCCCATTATTCCTGGCTGCTTTTACGCACAGGCACTTCTCGCGTAAATGATATTCAGTTCTTTTCCCGGTTACTGTGATCTCTGCAATGCCGAGCCCGGGGCTTCATAAATAGTAGAAGTTCAGTCACAAGCAAGGCGATACTTTTAATAGACCACGTCGGGTTTGAATGACATGGAAGCGGAGTGCTTTGCTGTTTTGGGCTCCTTCAACTTTGCAATTTGTCCGCTGGTGCAACTCTGCAGCGCAGCGGTGGATCTGCTTTGCGCAAAGTGTTTAGTCTGAACCAGAAGAGGAAAAAAAGCACAAAACAAATGGGGGGGAAAACTCTAGTCACGCTCTCTCCGGCCTCACCCCGCTCCCTTTGGATTCACTTTG
This sequence comes from Pseudopleuronectes americanus, assembly GCA_038501795.1. Taxonomy (NCBI): domain Eukaryota; kingdom Metazoa; phylum Chordata; class Actinopteri; order Pleuronectiformes; family Pleuronectidae; genus Pseudopleuronectes; species Pseudopleuronectes americanus. The sequence continues at coordinate 9,292,923 of CM076735.1, forward strand.
GGTTTCTTTCGGTTGTCATGGTTACCCCGGGGACTCGAAGCCACGACGAACTGTCTACACTGGATGACAGCGGCCGAGGCGAGAGCTGCATGGAATGAAGTGTTTTCTAAAGAGACAGAATAGATCCGCAGCGTCCCGGGAGAGTGAGAGAGGGAGAGAGAGGGAGCACAAAAGAGTAACTCACCAAGTTTGAAATGTCACGCGCCCGGCAGTGAGGGCTGCCTTGGCCAATGTTATTTTTACGCACGGCTTTTATAAACGTGGCTTCTCTTAACGACGCCTGACGCGCGCAGGTTTGACAAGGTCCCAGAGCGCACGGTCCACGCACTGAGGAGGAAAGTCTTGTGCAGCCAGTCCCCTGTGGTATTCCAGCAGTCGATACGTGCACCCTCTAGAAAATGTCCAAAAACATGCGCAGCAGTGGGATGCAATCTCAACTTAGGAAACAGCAGCCATTTATCTTTCCAGAGGATGTTCCAAATCGCAGTGGAGTTTTTTCTTTTTACATGAAAGTCTCAGACTGTGATATTCCCCTCAGAACTGTCTCTCTCTTTCAAAAAGGCGGCTTGACAGCAAATTGCGCGCTGCAGAAAGCCCGAGCACGTTGTCAGTTCAAAGTTCCCTTCACTGTGGCATCGCTGGATCCTCTCAGAAAAGCTCCAGTGGCTGCATGAAGAGACAGTCCGTGCTGTGGTGCTGTGTCTCCCGTCTGATCGGCGGTCAATTCCTCGGGGAGCGTTTCGTCTCCTTTGATAACTGCTACAGAAGCTCCTACCGAGTCGCTCTTACTTCAGGAGTCTGAGAGACTTGGCGCTGGAGCGTTTCTTTGCTTAGGCACACTGTGTGTGAGTGTGTCTGTAGCGAGCGGTGCTCAGTCCCAAGTTAAATATCCCCCTCCGACGGTACAAAGTATCAGAGGGGCCTGCCCACCCCGGCCACTTTCACTATGATTGACAACCTCCCCTCCGGGCCACCCCCTCCTCTCACAACGTGGAAAATATCAGCCACAATCAGGAGGATCAACTGGGTCCTAACGCACCAGATTTCCCCCTGTCTCGGAGGGTAATACTCCAAGCCATGAATATTCTACACGTTAGAGAATAACAAATCACGCACGCACTATAAGCGCCACTCTTTCCCCCTGTGATCCTCATCAGCAGACTGTGATGCACTAATAGGTTCAATACGCTGTCAATACTCCGCTGAAGCCTTTAAGAGTTTCCTTGGCATGAACTTTCCCATGAAATTGATGGGAAACGTTTAGAAGCTTGTCTGCGGAAAAGGGGGCATCACATTCCACCTTTGTTCATCAGGATTTGGGTCCACACAGGAATTGGCCCGTTGAACTCAGGGGTCACTAAATAGGCGCGTAATTAAGGGGCTATAAATGGCCATGGATAACTAAGCGGTACCTTTCCCATGCTAAGCAGTCAAGAGCACGTTGGATTTTTTTTTCTTTTACTTTTGCATCTTGGTCTTTTCATATAGTCACTTTTAAAGGATCCAGGTAAAGTTAAGGTATTTTTTATCAGTCATAATAACGCACAAATAATCAATTTTACGCATTCTAATTTGAATGGATAAAAACGGGGTTTGAAATAACTTCCACTCTGATCGAACAGCAATTTAATTCAGACAAATTGTACAACTTTTAAAAAACAGACTTTTAAACACATTTTTCTCATGGTGTCATTAATATCACCCCCACCATGCGGTTAACATATGTTTACACTCTGAATGTCCTCCTGTTTCCACCTCTGTTGTATTCGTCCTCTGCGCACCGTGGACAGACGGGCTGCTGTTAATGCATCCATAGACTTGTCATTGTGCTTTTCTTTTGTAGTGGTCACTAGAGGGCGTCGATCCAGCACGGTGTGGACCTGCAGCCAGGGCCTCGCCACACTCTCTCCCTCGCTGTGGGACCATGTGCATGTGGAAGGAATGTGCGCTCATGGATTTGCTCAAGTGAAATTGCTCACCGGCATTTTTGTGATCAAAGATGTAACGTTGGAGCCATTTTTACTGAAATTAAAGTAATGAGCCTGATAATCCTCAGTAAAGTCTTACATCAAAAATAAATTCTCCTGTTTGGAGAACGGTGCTCTAATTTCAGTGTCTGCCATGATTAAGAGACTTCATTAACCGAGCTTAAAGGACAGACCACATGCAAAGAGCTGCCGGCAGCCTCCTGCATCCTGTGGGTAGAGTCCTGCTGACCTCCAACATGCATGCAGATAAAAAGTCATAATCTGGTTAATGATTAGGGTCCCCGTGCAGACGGCGCTCAGTGGGCAGCGGGGACAGTAAGGCTGAGCTGGCTACTGTAGAATTGGCCCTTTCCATTGTCTTCCTCCACGGGTCTTAAGGGTGGTGGGAGTGAGAGAGAAAACCCCATGCAGGGAGAGACACTTCCCTTCCTCCTAGTCCTGGTCTCAGCACTAATACTGCTGAGCAACCCGGCAACGAGTCTACCCCCATCCCCTGGCTAATTACCTGAGATACAAAACAAGGAGAGGAGAGAGGAGGGGACCGGTGGGCACAGTGGGGAGGGATGGCGGTGGCGGTGATGAGGATGATGGTGGTTTCAGCAAAGAGGAGAGGATTGGGGGCGGGGGGTGGGCAGCGGCGACGGTGGTGGTGGTGCCGGATGGCAGTTTGCTGTGGAATGGCTAATTAAATAAAGCCATAAAAGGAACCCGGCTCGCTTTAACGAAGCTCGTCAACCTCTGACGAGTGTGGCCGGGGTGCTGGGGATGGGGGGTGGGATGCACCGTGGAGGAGAGAGGTGGGGCTGGTGCTGAAAACTGGGCTTGTATAACAAGGGGACTTAGCTCTTTGGTTTTGCAGTGATTGTTCACGCTTCCTTAGGTCTGAATAGGGCGCATGGTGAGGGTGCGTTGGGGGGCAGCCCTTAGGCACAGATAGGACCCCCTTCTCCCTTTCTGCCGTGAATGCTTAGCACACATACACATCCACACGTAACACATACACAAACATACACACACACACACACCATCACCCCCGCGGCTGTACACAAAGGACTCTACCCAAGGTCCAGGTAGGAGCTTATCCAGTGCAGGGGCACAGCAAGGGGCAGGCCTGGCCAGACTGGCTGACTGTGCCCACTGGGAGCTGGTAGAATGGCTCAGGGGGGTGGATGGAGACGGACAGCTGGGAGAGGACAGAGGGGAGTAAACAGGAGAGACTCGGAGGCCTAGACAGAGCAGAGCCGGGACAACAAATTCCACATTGTTTTCTTCATTTCACATCTCTTTCTTGCCCCATTAAATGAGCTAACGTCAGGAGATAAGGACGGTTGAGGAATTTGGCAGAGTGCAACACTGAAATCCCAGAGCCTTCCTCCCCTTCGAATCAAACCGATATGTCTGGAGCACGTCTGCTAATTAGTTTTGTGTTGTGGTGTGTCCAGCAGGACGCTCTCTGTCTGAGCTTTGGCAGGACGACAGAGTTCGAAACCAACTGGAGCCTTAACAGGTTTTTTGGAATCATCAAAACTTGCGCTCAAATTTTTAGTAATTTAAACTAAACACTTTTTCCAAGTTTGGAACAATAGCGTGTTTGTTTCGTTTGCAAAATACGATAAAAATATTTTTGTTGTAATAGCTCCATGAAAAAGACTGGCTTATTATATCTCTGGACTGGTAAGATACACACCTCTTCTCTTTTACACCCCCACCTACACACACACAACCGCACGTCATGCCACAATTATTCAGAATAGGAAGGTTTACAAAACAAATAAACAGCCCTCCACCATTGCCTGTCAATATTAGATTCCCTCTATTCCCTGCTGCCATTGCCATCTTCCCCAGTCTAACTCCCCTCTCCTCTCTCCCCCATATTCGACTCTGTCTCCGAGCCTTAACCCAAAGCAGATGGCTCGGGAGGCATGTCAAAAATCTGTCTCCCGTTAACACTACTTTTGAAGCCCCCCTCTACATTTTTTTTTCCACTCCCCTTAAATTCATCATAAAGCTATTTTTGCAAAATACCCAGTAAACAGCATCAAAGCCATATTTTTCCCCCTCTCCCCCCCGATGACAAGGGGGAGAAAAGAAAATGGCACTTAGTGTATAGCTTGTCCTTGTTATTGAAAGAATGCCACACCACGCTGATGTGCAATCTGAAGTCAATCGGAGTATGGCACTGCATCCTTTGTTTCTATTACAGCTTTGGAGAAAACGCCGCTCGGCGCTCGCTCACAAGCTGTGATTAATGGTGATCATATCGGAGACGGGTCAGCGGCTTTATGATGTGATGGCGGGGGGGGCCCACTTTGAACCGCGAGGGCTGATGAATTCAAGCGAGGCCAGGAAAACAGCGCTGTGGCAAACACACACACAGAGAGTATAAATGTTGCTTTTAGGTTGTGTTTGTGTTCAATCACTCATTCCTGGAGTCGTACAATACTTCAATTTGACTCTTAAGAGGATCCCACATAGGCGAGCTGAAGTAGAAGCACTGTTATTTGCCTCAAACTAAAGCTTTATCCATACTACGATAGATACCTGGCGTCCACACTACACTACTTTTAGAGTCGCTAAAACAAGTTTGGACACACTGCTGGACGCATTTTAGTTTGAAAAACGGCCGGGCTGCATTATAGGGTCCACTTCCTGTGGCGAGGCAAATCTCAGAGTGCCTTTGGATGGACTTCAAACTTTTTTTTAAATTTTGATCTACAAAATTTGTCTTGCAACCACGTATATATGTGACCATGCCCTCAGTTTCTGGGCGTGCAGCAGACACTCACATCTGCTTGCTGATTGGGTCCTTTCCTTTATGGCATAGCCTTCACTGATATGTCCGGCTCCGATCACATGACATCCCGTTCTGGAAGAAAACAACCAGCATCAGCCTCGGCTTACAGTGTAGAAAGCAACAAGGATAATGACATTAAAGCAAAGTATGGACGGGGATTAAAACTGCGATGGAGCCAAGACGCCCATGTGGACGGACATTGTTTCATTTTTCAAACAGAAAAGTAGAAGCGTGGCTGTAGGTGTTAAAGGCACTAGATGTAAAGTTAAAGGATCATTAACATAACCACGGCTCATCCTGAGAGGTTGGAGCACTGGGGTTACATTTGGTCGGAGTGAAGAGTGCAAACATGTGCCTGCACTTTGAATCAGTGATTTGGGCCGGTGGGGTTACTTGCAGTTAAGGATCGTCAGTTTCCGCAAGCCGTTCCCCTTCTCTCTCCATGAATCACAACTATTCTTCTGTAATGACGCCCGGCTACTTTTAATTGGGAGGTCGGTGTGACCTCATCCAGGACAATTTCCCGTTTTCACTTCTCACATTGTTCTATAAAAAAAGGATCCCAACAGCTCGGACCATCCCCATGTTCTACCTCTTTTCCTCTCCAGTCGTTTTATTTGTTGCCCCCCCCATTTTCTTTAATAGAGCCAGCAAGTGCCCCATCCTCAGTCTATTCTCTGCATCTCCTCCTCCTCCTCCTCCTCTTCATGCCCCCCTCCCCCCAGCGGGGAGCGATGAGGGTGGAATTAAATTGATCACTGCCTTCCGGAAAACAACAGGAAAAAATAGTGCATTCCGAACGCCAGGAGGGCGTTCCCCCTGGTCTTCCCTATGGCAGGATGACATCATTGGCCCGCTGCCCAGTTCCCACCGTTCACAATAGGGTCACTGTTGCCTTCTCCACGGTGGCACATCAGCCAAGAGAGGCAGAGAGAGCAAGACGCTCAGAGAGAGAGAGATAGAGAAAGAAAATGGAGAAGAAGAAAGGATGCCAGCCACGTTAAGATCTAAAGGCCTTGATGTACATACTAAAATGAGAACGCACAAACGTCTTCAGACAGCCACGCGGACCAGCGCTCTGCATTCCTCTGGACAGCTTAAGACGCCAAGCGGCGTTTGAACGGACGCCATGGCTGAGACAGTAGAGCCGTGATAGTGGAACACACAGTAAATCAAAGTTTACTTGGAGAGTTAAGTCATCTGTTTTCGCTGCATATGAATCCTCAAGATCCAGTCTGTGATTTGAATGGACTTTCTAATCAGTGAAATCATCGTTGGCATCACACTCCTTACTCTTGTTGTGATGAAATAAGTTTGTGCGCTTTTGGTTTACAAAAAGATGACAAATGGAAAAGTAGCCACAATGGAATAAAGACTTCAGACCAAGAATAATCTGACAAGAGAACTGAGCGGTTCCACCTGAAATGTTGTATCGAGATGATGCCATCAGGACTTTCTGAAAGAATAATCTGATGTTAAACTTTGACCACATGTCTTTCAGAAGCTCTGTCCAGCTTAGGTAAACCCTGACCACAGCCCTGGCACCTCGGCCATCCTCCCAGCCACGAAGCCATTGTGTTGCCGCAGGCCATCTTGTCGAAATGAAACGGTTTGCCCGCA
>CM076735.1:9304324-9324324 GCA_038501795.1 Pseudopleuronectes americanus
GCTATGGACACAAACTCACACTGGTCGGGGACAATGGACGGGGGGCCCTGCCACTCGCCCCTGCCAGAGCCCTCTCCTCCACCCCACCCCTCATCCGTCACCGCAATCATATTTTCAAAACAATAACACAGCCGGGGGGGGCGGCGGCGGCGGGGGGAATGGAGGGTGGGGGGCATGATTGAAGTGTGTGCGTGTTTCTGTCGGTATGTGTGTGTGTGTGTGTGTATCTGTGTATGGCCTTTGTGTGAGCGCATGTGCGTGTGTCGTTATTTTTAGGCACGCGTGTGTTTCATGTGAGTGTGAACATGCTCGTTTGACTTTTCGTCAGAGTGAGCGTCTGTGGGTTTTGTACATGCGGCCTGTGTGCACGCATACTTTGGTGTGTGCACATGCAAGAGTGTGTGTGTGTGTTTGAGTGTGTGTGTGTGTGTGTGTGTGTGTGTTTGCTGTGAGCCGGGCCTTTGATGGCGTGGCCGGAGCGTGCCTAATGTGACTGCTGGCTGGGCCGGGGTGGGATGGAGGGAGGGGTGGCAGCGTTGAGCCTCCTGCCCTCGAACTGTCTACCCTGCCGTGGCCCAAGGCTCCTCCTGCAAACTTGAAAGGACCAAAGGAATCCCCCCCTAAACCCCCTCGACGCCGCCCCCCCCCACATGTTTTCAGAAGGCATGACATCATCCTCTCGCACAAAGGGGGCTGGAGCTGGGGGTTAATATGTGTGTAGAGTACAAGCCCATCAGTCACAGCACTCAGGCGAAACCAAAGATTTGTCCGTTTGCTTATTTCCTCGTGTTTTGTGGATCTGACACTTTCCCTTTTTATTCGGAGGTACCTGACTCCTCAGAGTCCTCAGATCCCGCGTGCACACACTCATCCACACAAATCAGGCCAAGCTGCTGTTTCTTCTCTTCTCTCTTCCCTTTCTTTTTCGAGACCCTTTTATGTGAGTGACTAACACGGATTCGATCCTAAATGTCTGGGGAACAGAAAAATAAATTGGTCCTCGCTGCCCCGTCCTCCTCTCATCTTTCTCGGCTTCTCGGGGTTCAGCGTTGGCACTGGATGGACCAACCCCATCCGACTCCCTTTGCATGCAACCAGCTTTGAGCACAGGAGACCCACCCTGTTGTTTTCCCCGCAGCATTCAAACACAGGGGTTGCAGGCGAGGGGTTGGACCGCTTTCAAACAAACCAGTTGGGGTTCATAACTGTGCGCATGATGACAAATGGCTGACACGGGAAGCGTCGGGGGCTGCAGGCAGACGCCACCACGATGCTGCGGGAACTGTTTGTTGAGGCAATGTCAACATGTGATTTCATTTTATTACTCCTATATGAAGCGGGATGATGAGATGTCTCTGTTGTGTGTCGGTAACTGTGGTTACATTAAGGAACATATTTAGAAACCTCAAAAATTCATGGAATTATGATCAATTAGCTCCGTGGTTTCCAGGAGCGACCTCGGCCTGAACATGATAGAACCGCCATAAATCACCAAAACAGCTGGAATTTAAACAAGTGATTTAAAACTCCTTTACGTCGTCTGTTACAAGTAATCAAAGAGATCGAATGAGTGTGTGTGTGTGTGTGTGTGTGTGGGGGGGGGGATGATGAGTGAGGAGCTCTCCTGTCAGTGTCTTGATTAGAAGGTGAGAACACACACCTCTGTGACAATGAGGGCTGTCACAGTCAAAGCCACCAGCACGGCTAATGTCATGGTCAGTGAGATGTAACTGCCACTGCACACACACACACATGCACGCACGCACGCACTCACTCACACACACACAAACACACACACACACACACAGAATAATTTACTTTGACTTACATATATTTATTGAAGACTTATTCTAACATTAACCATAGTTACTACTTGCCTAACCCTAACCCTAAACCTAACCTTAAACATTGTCTTCACCTGAAGATCTATTGATTTACATTATGAGTTCTTGCTTTTTGTCCCCATTACAAAGAAAAGTCCCGGTAATATGGCTATATTAATCAGGTTTAGGTCCCTAAAACATGAGTAATACCTGGACCACATACACACACAAACACACACACACACACACAATCTATATTTCTCGACTACTTTTATCTCCAACCCCTCTCTGTCACACACTCTCTCTCTCTGCTCTCACAAGTGTTGCTCCGAGGTGAGGGCTGGTCGCCCTCGCCTGTTTAATGGGCCGTCCGTTTGCCAACTGTTCCTTTGAGGGGGCTGGTGCGTCGGGCGGCGGAGCCGGGATTTGGGAAAGAGAGCCGGTGCCGCTGGATCAGACAGATGGAGGGGGGTCCGGCTCCATTCATTTAGCTCTATGAGAATAACAGAGCCCCACTTCAAACAACAAGGACACAACCTGCTGGCCCCACGTCTGCGAACGCATACACAGGCATATGCAGACACACACACACACACACACACACACACACACACCCACACCCACACCCACACACACACACACACACACACACACACACACACATGTTGCAACACATGCGTGCTTGTGTTCAAGAACACATGTGCTTTTATTAGAGCTTTCTGATCATGCATTTGATCGGATGTGTCTGAAAATACAAAGCGTTCCACATAACGATGTGAAGGCCACACCCACTGATGACAATGTGTGTCTTCTGGAGCTCATCTGCCAGTGTACACACACAAACACAACCACACAGTCAGGCAAATACACACCCAAGCATCACACAAACACACGCACCACACTACACACATATGCATAGGGGGGCACAGAAACTCAGGCTCCACAGTGCCCACCCCCACCCCCATTCCCAGCCCTTCCTTCCCTGGGACTCCCTCCTCTGCTACCACCCAGCTACCCCTCCTGAATTCACTGGCACTTCCAGAAAGCTCCGAGGCGCCAGCGGAGCGGGGCTCATCTCTTGGGAACAATAAAGCCAGATCTTCATAAAAACTTCAAAAAGGCCTCACCAAGTGTTTTATAGGTGCTTTAAAGGTTTATGGGCCCTGGGGAGGGAGGGAGAGAGAGAGAGAGAGAGAGAAAGAAATGAGTGATGCAGTAGTGGCAGGCTTCACTTTTCCCACCCATTGCACACACACGCACTAACAAATGCCAGCATAGACACACATATATACAGTACGCCGCAGCTTAACCGCCAGTAAGTGCCAGGCCCAAATCGGCTGGTGGTCGGCAGGGTCGGGCAGGCGGTTTGAGGAGCTGGGGTGCAGAACAGGTGATCTGTATCTGCATGAGGAGAATAGAAGAAGAGGAATGAGGGAGGGTCACCGTGGCATCAGCAGCAGCTCCCATCTGCGGTGTGAACTTGTATCAGATTCAATAAAATGTGTGTTTTGTGTGAGTTGTTGAGAAGCACGTGTCATTTCCTCCAGAGTCACATGTGCAGGGCGCCCGTCCAAATGAGAGAGTTGCTGGGTTACTTTTCGAATTCATGTAAAGTGAGATAGAAGGTTGTGTCTTTCTGTGTGCGTGTGCGTGTGTAAGATTATCTGACCGAGGTGCGGACCAACCCTCCGGCCCCCTAATCCTCGCCGACCTCAGGGAGGGTCAAGTCGAAGAGCACGGAGGTGGGGCGCCCTGAGAGACGGTGCTCGCCGCCCGGGGCCCCGGGGCCCCGGGGCCCTGCTCGCTTTCCGGACGCCACCGGTTGCTGTTTCGCAGGCGTATCAGTTCATCTGCACACGAGCTGCGGAACAGGCTCACACGCCATTAGCAGGTTGGGTTCTCCCTGCTCCAACACGGCAGCTTAACAGCCACCGAATCCCACTCGCCTGCCAATGGAAGTGCTGATGAAATCACCTATCAGATGATTCACGGCTTGGCTCTGTCGCTGATTGGCTGCAGGTACTTTGATGAATCCCGGGTTGCTGCGCCCGAGCCGAGCTCTCGCCCCCTCGAATCTCTTTTATGAGCATGAATAGCCACTATTCAGGCTGTTTTTTGGAATGTTTTCTTTATAGGTATTCAGATATATACCGGGAGGTTATATTTAGCTCGGGTCCTCCTGGAGTCAGAAGGTTTAAAATTAGGAGGTGTCAAAATTCCAGTACAATTCTTAAGTTACTGTCAATAAACGGTAAAGGGCCGCTCTTAAAGGCGCAGTGTGCTGGCAGCGATGCATGGCGGTGTGATTTGCATGTGATAAGCTGCTTGGGGAAGCGTGTGTGGATCCGTCTTGTTATAGTACAAAAGTGTAAATCTTCTACATGGTACACATGTGCATTTACACATCTATATATCAGGATTCCTGCGTGTGTGCAGCTTGTGTGCGCCAGTGTGTGTCCGTCTGCACATTAGTGTTTGTAGGATCTGTTGACAGGGAAGCATGCAGCATTTTATTTGCTCAAGGGCTGAAAAAACATATGGCGCTGGCGAGGGAGCGCTGTGATATGAGCCTGCTGAAAGCAACCTGGCCGGCCAGAATTCAACACCAGGATCATGATTCAACTGAACATTTTAACACACTGTATAATAACAGAGCTGTGCAGCATTAAGAATAATCCATGCACATGCAAGGATATATACTCTGCTGCTCACTGACAGCTTTTACTTACAGTAATTCAAGTTTTTTTGCACCAGCAAGCAGGTTATGCAGAGTTTGGATTTCAAATTTCACTGGGAAAAGTACATTTTTTTTTCAGTCTAAAAAACTGAGTCTGCATTTTTACTCTGAAATTGTTGCACATATAAGAATAAGTACAAGCTCAGGTTGTGTCCATCAGGTTTGCACACTGACTACCAAACTCTGGAAACTTTTCTTTATAAGATATTTCAATTTGTTGATTTTTTCTCGTCTGTTAAAGTTTTTCCCGAGAGCCGTATGAGCTGTACGGGATTTATTGGATTTCAGAGAAATTTGTTGTCTTTTTATAAAATGCCGTCTCGGTGCTGGTTGAGTGTCAAACTGGAACCAATGACTTTCTGAACCCGGAAGCCATTGGGACAGTCTTGCCACTCCTTGATCAGAAGATGAAATTCTCCTTGTTCCTGAAAGCTTATCAGGATCGGATGGACCCAATATTTTCTTTCTTCCAAGAAGTTACAGGAAAACTAAACCATCCTCACTCCCAACTACATTTTATCTCCTACTGTGTATTTTTTGGAACAAGTAGAATAATATAACGCATATTTGGTGTGAAAGGCTTCTGATGGGTGTTGATTATTATTGGACATTATTTGTTTAAACGCCTTAAAAAAAAGAGGAACTTAGTGATGTAACACACACAGAGGGGACGTCACCATGTCAAGTATTTAACGTAAAAACACATTTATTCCCACTGAAAATTCTACGTTAAAAACGCTCCCTCAACATTAGTAATAGTGGCGTCATTGTTCCTCTGGGCTGAGTGCACGCTGCAGGCTTCATGTGGACAAGCCCACCACTTACACTGTGATATTGTGTCTGCAGCTGCCCTCCGCTCAGTTTTCATCAACTGGTCGGCAAACACTGGTGAGCTCATTGCAATACAGCGTCTGTAGGAACAAGCGCCCTCTATTTGTCCTTCACTCCCAGTCGTATCAGAACCAATCAACAGCTTCTGGGAGCAAATCCTACGTGTGGATGAAACTTTTAAACTAAAAGAACGAGCCCGGGCGAGAATCTGATCTCCGCGGACTTGAAATATTTTCGATGTTATGGTTCTTAATGGTGGATGAGTTGAGCCAAAATATACAACGGATCCTTGAGGAATCCTCAGCATAAATTAAGTGGTTCACGGCTGAAATAAAAAGTGTAAAAAATGTTAATACTTCATAAAAGGTTCTCGAGTGGGAAACACAAGAAGGTTTGAAACTTCCTTCACTCATGTGCAGCAATTAAAAGAGCAGAAAAGCCACACAAACAGCCGAGGCTTTTATTTTGTAATATTCATTTATTGTTCCATAAAAATAGATTTAAAAAAAGTGACGTGATGTCTCCTTCATGACTCGGCCTGATGGATCTGCCACCAGCTCCTTGTAAACATGGGGCCTAATGTTTTTCGACTGGAAAAGGGAATATAAACCCCCTTTCTTCTCCTGCACAATCTAGAGACAGACTCCTGCCCTGTAGCTTCAGTGACCTTTGACCCCTGTGGCGATTACAGCCCCACATTCACCTTCACATTTCAGGCAGATACAGTACATTCAACCCCTGCTCTCGTTTGTCTATTTACATGCTTCGGTTTCGGGTTGTGTGATTTGTTTTTTTGCAGTCGGCCCTCGTAAAAAAAAACTTTTAACAACTTGAATAAAGAGGACGTCTAAGCTCTAACACAAGTTCAAGCCATAAGTAAAACCAATTACACTTTAAAACATTAGTTTGTGTTAAGACATCTTTGTACAGTAGTTACACATCAACACATTTTTTTAAAAGTGTAAGGAGAATAAACTCTGTAAACACTTTGAGAGAGACACTGTTGAATCCCCCCCCCGCCACAGGTTCGATACCCTCCATCGGGAGCCTGGAATGCTACAGAAAGTGACGCCAGGTCCTTCACCCATCATACTCTCCTCTTCCTGGTGCTACATTAAGAAATGCTGCAGGTTATTATAGTGGTATGACGTTGCTGAGCTTTGTTGGTTTTTACAAAGAAGGAAAATTCATTATTGACACGTTGAAGAATGGACAATGGGGAAAAAACTAAAACTTTACTGCCTGAAGAGTCTGTTAGCGTGAGATGTGGAAATCAGTCGAAAGACAGACTGTGCTGGTTCACAAAAGTAATGTAAGGAAGTATCAGACTCTTAAGTGCAGTGTGAGAAGAGAAAGCAAAAGTTGGCACAGGTTCACAAAAAAAGAGCTAAAACGGATGTTTAGATTGTTAAGAGGCCTGATTTATTGTGTAGTTAGATTGAATGTGTAGTATTTTGATCAGGGTTGTGGTGACTGAGGTTATGACAGCGTCACAGGAGCCGGTGTGGACTGCTACATCTTGCAAAGTGAGGGTCACAAAGCTGTTAAGTGACCGTTTCTTTACTGTGGTCAGCAGGTCATGGACCAAACAAAAAATTTAAAGTACACGTCAAGCAAATTTACTGAGTTCTTAACAAACTGACTGTCCCAGTGTAAATCTTTCCAGTGTTTAGTTTTAAGTTCGACCACTGAGATGATTGGTTGAGCAGGAGCTGGCTTCCACAGCTCAATCCGTTATGCTACTGCGTAAACTCCTAATACACAAAAGATGGCAGCATGGGTAAACTGGATGTTTTGGCTCCGTTTGTCGACAGTGGGAGGAGAAGAATAAAGATAAACAATGGAAGAAGCATCGTCCATCTTTATTTACAGTCTAGAGCTGCTACAGTGAAATTGTTTGATGCTTCCAGTGTCGGGAGGCAACATGGTGCATTTCCTCAAGTACTGTACTTAAATGACAAATAACTTCAGGGGGAAGTAGAATCTAGTTATTAGCTAGTTATTAACTAGTTATCTTTCAGATTCATATGATTCATACTGACCAAGATCTGTTTATGAATAAGAAGGCAGGTTTATAGAATAAATTAATGTTTTATGAGATTATGATTTAAGAGGTTCCCACTTTGTTGTAGAGTGTCACTATCTTTTTTTACCAGTATAGTAAAATTGTATTCCCTTTGCTGTATAAATTATTCTACAGCACAAGGAAACCCACTACTAAGGCAAAATAAAACCAGCCGACTGTCAGCTGCTTGCATGACCCCCACCTTGCAGGTCATTGTGGTTTGTCAAGATTCTCCCATGTGTCACTGGGGCTAAAATATTTTTCTTCTGGTTAAGTCCTTTCTTATGTAAGTTATTTTGAAGCACTGTGGGAGACACTGGAAAGTATAGTATGTGGCTTTGCTTACAAATGTCTGGCCTCCTAACAACTTAAGTCATCCCTTTCACACTTGAATCCCTCTGGGAGACCCAGCTCTAGACTGACAGGCACCGTTTTCTGGTGCTTCTGGGAATACCACTGAACCCAAACACAACAAAACACTAAACCGGTTAACTTTTAGTACAGCATGACTACAGTACTTCAGATGTACAATTCTGGAAGGGTTCACAAGCATTTTCCACCAATTAGACAAACAACAAGAGGCGGGGTATTGCTTGTTTTCTTTTTCCGTCTGTTGTGAAAATCCAAATGACCTGGTTTTTATTTTGTGGTACTTTCACAAGATGGCATGATCATACTAGAGGGCTACACTACGACTGAGTCTACAATACAGAGGATTTGTTGCTGTAAAAGGGGGATGAAGAGCTCCAGAGAGACGGTGCCAAGATCTAAAAGATGCAGCCTTCTCCTCCCCCTCTATTCTCTCTCTCTCCCTCTCTAATTCTCTGTTAATCTCTCTCTCTCTCCCTCGCTTGGCTTCCTCGCTACCGGACAGCCTAAGTGGCCAACAGCGGTTGAGTGACAGGCTAACAGGCCAAATCGTTGGGCTGATTGCGTCCCCAAGCGGAGACGCCAGCCCCCCTCTGTACTCCTGCCCTCCTTCCCACCCTCTGGTCCAGGTCCAGGGCCCACATCCTGGGAACAAGGGGCCGGGCGGCTGCAGCCGACAGCTCTCTGGGAATGACACAATGAGAGAGGTTCGCGTCCGTGTGTGACGAAGACGCTGCCCAACGTAATTTGGCAGCGCGCGTGGCCTGATGTGCCGGCGTCGATAATGCCAAAAGTCAAAGTGACGCTCCATTAATCCTGCTGTGCGTCACAATCTCTTTCCCAATGCAGGCTGACAGCACGAGAAAACTATTTTCTCTTTGTTCCATTTTGTTATTGTTCATTTGGTGTCCATATGAGGCTCTCTGATGTTCATAAAAAAAGGGTCTTTTGTACGGGAGAACACATTTCATGGAAACAGATTCTCAGTAGTGTTTTAAGATAACACAAACACAGCAGAAGACATCGTTGACAGTAACACATTGAGAGAGAAAATACAGTAAAATTTAGGAGTCTGTGGACAGTTTGTACAAATGTAACAGTTTCCTTGATTTTAATATGCATTTATCAAAAGAGGCATGAGCTCTCTCTCTCTCTCTCTCTCTCTCTCTTGGAAGCATCACACTGTGGTGGCCCGGCTGTGTTTCAGTGCTAGTGGTGAATACTCCTTAATGCGAACGCATAGTTTGCCCCTGAGCCAGGGGTTCTGGAGCTCCAGCGGGCAGAAATCATCCTGAAGCCACTTTTCTCTGTTGCTCACAACCAGCACAAGTCCAAAGTGCTTCAACTGTTCAGGGCTGAAGTATACACACTGCTCCTGGTCACCGCTGCCTCCCCCGCTGCCAAGCAGGCGCCGCGACACAACGTTCATCTCCTGCACCACCAGCTGGACCATCTCCTTCGCCGACGTGCCTGAAGTTACACAAAGCTGACGCACAGAAGGAGAAGGATGCGTTCAGATTTGACCAGCACATTAAAAACACTCAAAAGGAAATACTTCATCATATTAAAACACATTGTTACCTTAACACTGGTCTCCTTCGGGAGGCCTGTGCGATACTGTGGGTACACTCTGAGGGTGGCGTGACAGCTTTTCCTGAGGGCAGCAGGTGATGGCGAGGAGAGTCTCTGGGTGCCACTGTCCTCCGATAGCGTACGAGCTGGTGGAAGCTGTGGTAAGCAGCGCTCAGCGGAGCAACAGCGCTCCACTGATGAAGGCCTATGCCACCTTCGCTGAGGTGATGTGGAGGGTGAGTGGCATGTAGTGTGGGAGGAGTAAGGCTGATGGGGGGGTGAGTTGTTGGCGGGAAACTCCAGGCTGCTTGTCCTCACGCAGAACGCCTGCCTCTTCTCTGTTATGTGCAGCAGCTCAATCTGTCGGCTCGGCAGGATGAAGTCACTGTCGAACAACTCCGGCGCCCCCCTCCGCCTGTCTCCCCCGCACCGGACTCCTCCCCCCACGCCGCAACGGTCACCTTCCCTCCCGTGCAGTGGCTCCGAGGCCTGGAGGACGTCTGGCGTGGAATCCCTTAGCACGCCTCCGCCATGTCCGCCCCCGCCAGGACACATCCCTCCCCCCGAGCCATCGCTGCACAAGTAGCCACGAGGCTCCAGGGGTGCAGAGGATGAGAGCGGGGAGGGGGGGCAGCAGGTCCAGCTCCCGTGGGCTCTGGGCTCGACTGGAGTCATAGTCACTGTCGGTGGTGAAGAAGACCTCGGAGGAGCCTTCCTCGTCTGATATTCCACCAAAATCTGCAGGATGCAAATCACAGGTTGAGCAAAATCATAATTGAACATGAATTTCTTTTATTTTACTGGTGGTGTTGGCGGGTTGAGGTCAGACCTGAGTGCTTGCGGCAGGGTTCGGGTGAGGGCATCGGCGAGGGCATGAAGTCTGGCTGGGAGGAGGTGGAGGGAGGCTTGTCGGGCATCACGTCATTGGAGAAGTCAATTATCCAGGTTATGGAGATGCCTCCTATTGGCTGCTTGTAGCGGGCGTACTGCAATGCGTCCATAATCCACCTCGCATCCCGCCACACATCCTCCATTTGCTGTAGCAGAGTCAATAAGATCATGAGATTTAGTAGCAGACGACAGCAAACCACTAGATTCATTTGGACTGGATGGTTTAAATTCAGAGAACCAAATCTAGAGCATTGTTTCCCTTTAGATCTAGACTGTGGCGCCAGATTCAAATATGTCCTGCTATAGTTTCATAATGATCAAAAAAAGTATTTACATTTCTCATAATTAAATAAGAGATCTCCAATTCTGTCTTTTGCTCTGTTGCTGCATTGTTTAGCTGTGAGCAGCACTAGCATCCATAATGTATTTACCATCCATGCAGACCTCATAGTTTCCGAAGCAGTTCTCTCTCATGAGAACTTGTCTTTCACTCTTTATGTCACAGCCACACATAAAGAAATGTAGCAGTGGGCCTACAGCACATAATTCTTACACAAAGGAAGACGTCAGAGGAGTCTGTCCTCGTCCATACTGTCCAACTGGTCCTACCTGTATGTGTTCCTGGACCTGCTGGTGTTTCTTCTTGGCAACAAGCAGCTCGGCCTCAGAGAAGGCCTCTCTCAGTGATTGCTGGGACATGAGGGACTCCAGCTCCAGCAGAGCCGACACTCTGCAGTACTGGCCGATGAAACTTGGGCTGTAGGCATTGAAATGGACTGTGGGAGAAAAAGGGAATACAAATTAGAAAAATCGTGTTGGGATATCATCCCCATTTGCCCTTAAAATGTTATCTACTGACCCAGCTCAAAGATCTGCAGGGGGAGGGTGAGGAAGCCAGAGCGGGGGGAGTACGGGTTGTTCTGACCAGGGGCTGTGCACACTTCATCTGATGGTGGCAGAAGGAGCAAGAACGATACTTTCTCCCCAAACTCCACAACTTCCTGGCTGTAGATTCGGAATTCCTGGGCCTACACACACACACACACACACAATCAGGCAGGTCCTCTCCTCGGGCCTGTGTAAGTTAAAACCTTCAAGCGGAGGCAAAATACCCACTTTGTGTCCTTTGAGATCTCCCCATTTAGCTTGATATGTATTTTTCATTATTTAAAAGTACATTTTTATGCCACTTCTGTCTTTATTTTATAGATAGTAATAAAGATCGTAGTAAATGTTGCACTCAAACCGCATATGTCACATTTACAGCGTATGGATCAGACTTCTAGGCCACCATGAAGTCAGTTTTCACTCATTTAAGTATCTCAAAAGTAGAACCAGACGCCCAAAACTCCAATAGTGGAATGAAAAGAATATGCAACTGCATGGTTTGCTATAATTAGAGGTTATCCCATATCACTAATAGACTGTTGGGCTCTATTGTGGAACAAGTCAAGGGTAGACGTATCTAAGAGCTAAAGCGATATTTGTTGTTTTTAAGCTTTTTTAACGTCCATCCTTAAGCTTCCAGTTTAACATTGTGATGATAGTGGTATGTGTCGATACATAGGCCTGATCTCATGTTTATTTTCACGTCACTTTTCATTGTACGTAGAAGCAGCGTCCCATAGGGGGAAACCGTGGGTGGTAGAGGTTTAAAGCCAAATGGACAATGATTGCCTTTGTGCTGGAATTCAATCCGTGTTCTTTTACAGAAATCATGTAGAATTAGTGGTCTAACCAGAACTGGCTGAATATCATTTGGAATCTTTTCAGTTCTTTGAGCTCTTGCTACTGCCTGCCTCTGGAACCTGGCGCCTTTCCACTGGTTCCATGGTATCAGTCAAAATGATTCTACACAAAGTATGACAATCTTGCATTCCAACTGTAAAACCTTGATTCGCTTATTGATGAAGTCATGAAGTTTTTTCTCAGGTTGCGTCTGACCTGATTGCCGGGGACATTGATGTGGGCCATCAGTCCCTTGATGGCGTTCCGTAGATCCTTTAGGAGGCGATGTGGAGCGCTCTGTCTGTCCTGATCCATCTCCAGCGACTCGTCGAGACAGCTGAGGGCCTGCAGCCACTGCCACTCCTCTCTGAAACCATCAAGTACGTTAAAACACACGCAGAGCAATGCAACAAAGCTGCACGCGCATCGTCTGTCATTGTTTCGCCAGTTTAGTCTGTTGTTTTTCCCAAAAATACAATCAAAACCCGTTGCACCACACAACTGGTTTCAGACATGCACTAAACAAAGCACATTTTCTGGAACTGCAATTCCTTTTTTCGTTACAACGTTAATGTTTTAAAACAGCTTTAAGTCCACTGAGCTACATCACTTGTCCGTTGTTTCTCACCTGGACACGTTGCTGTTGTCCCGAATTTTCGTGTGGCAGAGGACGTTAGGGAGTTTCTGAGGCACCAGCGCTCTGATCTGCTCCACTGATGTGCACAGCTTCAGGTAGCCCAGGTATAAACCCTGGAGACAACAACTTCCTGCTCCGCCTGTGATACGCCAGCTTCTCCTGAGAACAGCGGGTGGACAGAGACAAGGTGAGAAGACAGTCTAAAGCCCCTTCTCCACTGCTCAAAAAACTCACTAGGACCCAGTATCATTTGACTCCTGGTCAAATGACTCTGGAGAAGGCACAGGTTTTAATCAGTTCCAGCTCCGATCGGCAGTGACGTATATTTGACAACCTGATGAATGTGTGAGTTTGGCAAGACAGTAAGGTGAGAGACAGTTTTTGGTACATTTGTGAGGATGACTCACTGAGGAAAAACAGAAAGGCAAACTCTTCTACTGCAAACAGGAATCAAGTCAATCCACTTTTCAGGGGGTTTACCCACGTTAATAAAAAACAAGCATACCTGGTAATTTTGGTTTAATATAGGTATAATCGTGGGGTTCATTGTGTAAGGGTTCAGATTTTGAATTATCGTCTGCCAAGAAGATTATGTTCACAAAAACAACCAAACAGATTTTCACAAAACTTGGTGGAAGGATGGGCAAGTGGTGAGGGCAGAAGCCACTAAAAGTAGGTGAAGATTCGGGTCAGAGGGCTTTCTACAACATTGCAAAAAAAGATCTAGATGGATCTAGATAAAACAAATCTGGTACATGTAGGGAACTAATATCTATGAGTGTGTGAAATCCGGTGCAGATTGATTGAATTTAAGGGAACTGTTGAGTGCCATTCTAGTTTGGTCTGTCTAAGAATTCCTCACATTCATAAAAATAAAAAGTTTTCCTGCTGTTTGTCCTTGAGAGATTTTCCTCAAAACTTGTTCCAACAGTGAAAGTCAGCACGGCATCAGCATGTTTTTTATGTATTTCATCATACAATTTGTTCATAACTGGCCACTGAACAAACATTTCTGTGAACTGTGGTTTTGCAAAAGTGAGTCTCCACCATTGTTTTCAAACCTCAAGGACAAACCAACTTACACTGGAGACAAAGCAGCGTTGCAACAATGGTATCAGGTTCAGTTGGTAATATAGACAAAATCAACTTGTGGTTTGGTTCCGGATTGTGGCCGTCGTGAACAAAGCAGCCACACAGCGTTAGTTGCAAAACACAACAGCAACAATTAACGAAATTATCATCATCATCCTGCTTCAGGCTGACATTTATAATCAAAACACCAGTGTCTATAGGAAGAGCAGAATGTCAGGATTTGACCAGAAATCTGGCATTTTAATTGATGTATTGGCCAGTCAGTTCGATACGTGTCCTTGCAGAGACGGCAACAAATGGGAGGGGACAGTCGTGATGATTAATGTTTGTCTAAATAAAGAGCGACAGCACATACAGTTCTCCTAATTCCTAATTGGAAGCACATTTCAATTTAAAGTCTTATTGTTTTAGCCACTGAGCCTCATGTGTGCTGGTTCCCTGCAAATGAGAGTTTTAAATCATTACGGCAATTTCAATAAATGCAAGTTTTCCAGTGATTAAGGGCATTTACTTGTTTGTTGTCAAAGCGTCTTACACAACGCCGTCACATTTAGCAGAAATGTCTCTGGGTAACACGAAAAATGCAAAGAATCAGCCCAGATGAAAACCACAACCACTGCTGACAAACCCCCCCACCATGTCTAACTGCTGTTGGAAACAGCCTGTCTCCAAAACAAAAGCAAAAAATAACCAGTTTGCCAAAAGTGAACCTCTCTTTCCGTAAGACTCACATGCAGAGTGATGAGGAGCATGTCCAAGGCGGTGGGCTCGTCAGGGGAGGAGATGGACTTGCGTTGGAGCTGGAGTTTACAAAGCTGCGTCCAGCGGACCCCGTCCAGGTTGGGACAGGAATTCATGTCCTTCAGGAGCACCAGCAGGGCGTTACCATGCTTGTCTTTGATTGGCTCAAGATACACCTGACCAAGGTCCTGGGTTCCAAGCATTCCCTGAGAAATGAAAACACATTATAACTGTACTGTACCTACACTATGTCTTTAGATAGCAACGGGTTGAAATTATATTCAATAAAATGTCTCAAAATACAAGATTACAAATTTATGACACAATTTCACAGATGACCGTGACAAATAAACCTTTTTCTGACTTGTGGAGAACGCAGCAGGAGATTGTCCCCCTCAGATGTATGATTTTTATTTTACATCTGTCCGGTGTTTAAAAGACCCGCTTCACGGACATTTTCCTGCTGTATTCTCATGGGCTCAGTCTCAGGGACATCTTGGCAGGAAAAACTCCTGAGCAACTGACTAGGAAATTTGTACTCTCATATACAATCCTTTCAGAATATTTCAGGGACAATGTCCAGTGTTTGTGAGTCTATTGAGTGTAGTAGTACCTGTAGCAGGGAGACAGCCTGCAGCATTTTGAGGCGTGTCTGTAGAGTACAGGAGCAGGACGACTGGGATGGACTGAGACACTGCTGCAGCCAGGGTATCTCCTCCCACAGATACGACACCTGGAGCAGGGCGCACACAAACACAATAACAAGATTACGACATATTACTTAGCATAATATTATCTAACAATCTTTTCGTAATATTTTTTCTCCCCCTGTTCAGCTCTGTCTGTCTGTTTACCTTAGTAAACCAGAGGAAGTCCTGCATGAGTGAACTGGGGTACGAATCTTCAACCTCCACAACAGGGATCTGGTCCTCTGGGGTCACCAACACGTTGTCATCTCTGTAGAATATGGAGGTCAGGTAGAGACCCCTGGAAAGTACAAGATAACAACAATTGTGAAAAATGAAATAAGTACAAATCAATAAAATTGTATTATTGGACCTAAAATCTTAATGACACAAAGTCAATATTTTTGACAAAATAAATTGTTAATCAAAACATGGATTGAATTGTAATGTATGAGTATTTAAATTTGAACCCATTTTAAGGCAAGGCAGTTTTATTTAAAGCACGTGTCATACACAGAGGTGGATTAGAAAATTAGAATAAATCAATGTAGAATCACAAAAGCACATATTACATATTTGTTTTAAGCAAATGGAGAAGAGTAGAATAAAAAGGGTATAGATTTGAAGGAGATAAACAAATGATAAATAATCAAATCTGTATAAAAAGTTCCAATATTAAGGTTTAACATTTATGGGTGAAAGTTGCGACAGAAAGATGATCTACCTTTTCAAGCTTTTAACAAATTTGCTGGTGGGTTGGAAGAGGTGGCGCAGGCTCTTGGACACCGAGTG
Source organism: Pseudopleuronectes americanus (assembly GCA_038501795.1). NCBI lineage: Eukaryota > Metazoa > Chordata > Actinopteri > Pleuronectiformes > Pleuronectidae > Pseudopleuronectes > Pseudopleuronectes americanus. The sequence goes on from CM076735.1 coordinate 9,320,289, forward strand.
CTTCCTGGCCTGTGCTGGAGCTTTGCACTGTTCTGTGTGACGAGACAGAAAGAAGAGGGAAAAGGACTGAGTCAACTGCACATTAACTTATTTTAAAATGAGTATAATGATGCTCTTGAGGCACCCGTGACAAATTGTTGTCCGACTTTCTCGCTCAACATCAGTGAATACCTCTGTCCTGACAAACCCTAGAAATATCTTTTCCAGTGACAGGCAGTTACTTAATTGACAACAAACTTGACACGTCCAAAAACACGGTCGGAGGGGAATGTTTTTCGACATTTTGTGCGCTCCAGTGGCGCGGCACCGCTTGACAGTCGTGCCGGCTGCCAACTGCAGACTATGGGCCTTGAGGGAACCACTAGCTCTCAAGTCCCAGAGGAACACTAACTTTGTATATATGCATGAGTGTGTGTGTGTGTGTGTGTGTGTGTGTGTGTTTACCTGCACATACTAAAGCTGCAGGAGCATGGCATGTCTTGAGCTACAGCCCTATGAGTGGAGCCAAGGAGCTGTAGTAATTCCTGTGTGTGTGTGTGTGTGTGTGTGTGTGTGTGTGTGTGTGTGTGTGTGTGTGTGTGTGTGTCTAAACCTTTGCCACTCACTGACAGGGAGGTCAGTTAAGTCTGTGGGGACATGTTTATTTTTAGTGGGCCTGGAGGGGGTTGGAGGCGAGAGAGGGAGGTGTGGGTATATATGTATGTGTGTGTTTGTGTGGGCGCCTGTTGGTGAGATAACGCACCTCCCTACTCATTAGAAACCTCGGGTCCCGAGCCCTTCGCAGGTCCCCTCCCCTCTCCTCCCCTCCCAGGTGATCTTACTCCAGCCCCAGGCCACTTAAAGTCAATAAATCCCCCCATTCAGGGCCCGAGAAGAACTAATTTTCTTTTCAGGTGGAAGAGTCGAGGTGGCGTAACGAGAAAAAAACAGCGCCCCTCGACCCCTCTCACCTCCTCAGCCTTCTCTCCACTCGCGGGTCTGTTCAGCTCCAGTCCTCCCGGCCCCCGGCTCCTGCTTGACACTGAGTAAGACAGACAGGTCGGGCCGACTGCTGGGGAGCCTGTGTTAGTCAAGGCCTCTTTCAAACTTTAATTAATAGTGTTTGGACAAGAGGGAGAAGGTGGCATGGGCTACAAGACGGACCGGGCTGCGATGGGGGGTGAGCGCATGGTCGTGCGGGAGGGGCAGAGTTGAAAGCGAGCATGTACATGAATATTTGTGTGTGTTCGTGTACATGTGTATCTATGTGTGTGCCTGTCTATCTCTCTGGGTGTATATGTATGGACAGTAGACAGGATGACTGGCGGGCTGTTGGGGGAACGCGGCGGGGTGTGGGGTGTGGGGTGGGGGGGGCGGCAGCACCAGTCAGTGTTAATTTATGCCCTCTCCTGACTCCAGCCCAAGACTCGTCTCTTACAGGAATAACAAACATGACCCCGGGACACGCCACCTTGGCTACCGTGCCTGAACTCTCAAGCTCAATCAGTCGCCGTCTGACGGACCGAGGGCCACTCAATACTGACTATTATATTGCGTCTCGCACAGTTGCAAATACGGTGCGGCCACAGTGGACAATGGTAAGTGGGTGAGTGTGTTTGGGCAACTTAGCATCGATGCTAAATGCAGTTCGCCGTCATGTAAGAGAGGCAGTGTGGACAGGTTTTGACACTTGTGGGAGCGACTTACAGCCGGCAGTGTTTGGAGATATAAACAGCTTGAGTGTGAGAGAGGTTGATCTGCATTTTGTTGCACACAGAGAGAGAGGAGAGAGAGAGAGAGAGAGAGAGAGAGAGAGAGAGAGAGAGAGAGAGAGAGAGGTTTTCAACAGAGGAAGGGCTGAGTCATGGAAAGACGCTCGCTTAAGGGGGTGGCGGGTGTTGAGACAGAGGGGAGGGTATTATTTTTGAGGTGGCATGCCGTCTTGTGCATGGCCCCCGGAGTACTTGTCGTGCCTGAGATTGTAAAGTGTCTGTCAAGGTGAGATGAAACACAGCCGTTGGCGGGGACGTGTTACACCTGCGAGCCGAAAACCGCCCGCCGCTCGTGTTTGTTTCTGAAACGCGGACGAGACGGGGGCTAGAACATTCAGACGTGTTTGTTTAAAATGTGACAGGCACAGTGAAAGTGAAGCCCAGGTTAATGTCCGGAGCTCGCACCGCGCTTCAGGGTACATTTCACTTCAGCTCCAGCTTCACTTCAACTGACACCAGCACTGACCCACGCTAGGGTCAAGTGTATTTGTAGTCATGTAGTCTCAAGTTGTTATTCTCCCCAATAATTTACTGCGTGTAATTCCATAGTTATACCCAATGGTGGTTTTAAAACATATATTCCAGGAGGTATAACGTGTGCTCATATTTAGTTCAATGAGTGCGTCAAGTCACTATCAGGTTTGTGGGGGTTCGGTTACACCGGGGCTCAACGCGCTGTCACGCAGACCGCTAAAGCTCCTCGGGTTTCTCTCGTAGGTGAACAGGTTCATCGAAAGGTTATCAGAAAGTTGCTGGTACCGTGGCAGACGCAGTGGCGGTGAGCTTCCTTTATCTGTCCGAGCAGCTGGTCCAGTGCCTCCTTCTGGCCCCTCTGACGTGGAGCGCGGCCATCGATGTCCCTCCAACCTGCAGCCACAAGTGAACAAAGAAATATCAGAACAGTGCAGATATGAAATCAAAGTTTTCAGCCATGCTAGCGAGTGCGTGAGAGCCTTGTGTTGAATACTGCCAGTCCTCTGTGTGCAACGTTTTTTAAGACTTTTATTACATACAGGTTGCTACTGGACGAACCATACAGTCTTTGTCTACGATTGCGCTCACAGTGGAATGTTTGAATACATCACCATCATTCCGTTTATTTGAAATCGGCAAATCTGGATCTATGGACCGTGGAGCAATAACTTTGCAGGGATGAAAATAAACGTGACATCTTCTTTGAACTTTCATGGAAAACCTGCTCATTTGATGCGTGTGTCAGAATCTCACTACTCAGCAGCAACCTCCCAGAGACAAAAGTGATTTCAGTGTTGAAATGCTCATGCTGGTGATTTCATTCTCGTAAAAATAGCAGTGATGTAGATTATCCTTGGCTGATACGTTCACTGTTGTTTGGCGGTACCGTGTTGATGCATACATCACGGGGATCAGTCAGGGGGTTGGGAGGGGGTTAATCAAATACTGCTCAGGACCTTAGAAATTATTATTGCCCTGGCTCAGTTTTCTGAGGCCTCCAGTAGGAAAAAATGAAATGAAACCAGACAAGGCAGATACACGAGAATAAGACAAAAGGAGAATAAGAAAGGTGAGGTTGGCTGACAGACAGATTCACTGAGCAAAACTGCAACAGGCTGCCCAGCACATACTTGGGCTGATATGTCAGCATACGCACATAACCCTAACCCACACATGTCTCTCTATAGTTGTGAGGACACTCATTGAAGTAATACATTCCCTAGCCCCTTACCCTAACCTTAACCATCCAAACTAAATGCCTAACCCTAAAACCAAGTCTTAACCCGAAAACGGCCCATTGAATTTGTGAGGGCCAGCCAAAATGTCATCACAATGATGGTATTGAACCAAAATTGGCCCTCATAACCATAGATGCACATGCGCACACACACACACACGTAGTCTAACACACGTAGAAAGGAGAGTAACACACAATTGTGCTACTAACTCCAAAACTGAAAAAAATTATCTAAATTCCTACAGTCTGAATCTTTGACTCCCTCTTTCTCATTGTGTGTCTTTGTGCTGATTCGTGTTTTTCTTTCAACACAAACACACACACGTCCACACGTTTTTCTCTTCTCATTCACAATCAGCTCCACAGAAAACGAATCTTCAAAACATTCTGCCTTAGCAAGACCAGCATCGTTGCTTGCTCACTGAAGGATGTGTCAGCGATTAACCCACCTCCCCCCTAACACCATCACGCACCACCCGCCCCACCCCATCGCCCCCACCCCAACCCCCTCTCCCGGAGCCCCCCGGAGGGCGCGCGGGGCTGAAACACGGTGAGCTCTATTCCCGGAAAGGTG